>JAYESA010000041.1:0-600000 GCA_036927795.1 Iris macrosiphon | reverse complement strand
ACTCACCTTGATACATAACGCCGGCGCGGAGCGGGGCGTTACAGGAAGGCCCTTACGTGATCGAGACAACGTTCTCAAATGGCGCTTACAGGTTAGCCCAGCCTAATGGAGACCTGCTAATGGCTCCTATCAACGGCAAATTCATGAAAAGGTACTATGCTTAAACCTCCTCTGCTCAAGTGGAATAAGGCGATCTCATCCTGACAAAACTACTTCCAAAATAAAACTAGTCAACGCATATTCTATCATGTTCATATTACCTCTGAATAGATATGCCCTGGTAAAAGCTTACCGAGAGTATATCATGTCCATATTACCTCCGATATCACTTTTACCCCAACCTGTCATTTACATTCCGAAATGATGGGTCCACAAAGTCAGATGAGAGCCTCTTTATTATTCCCAAAAAAAGAGAGCGAAAGTACATGGAAAAACAAAAGCCAAAAAGTACATCATGAAGGGGGAGCGGTCAGGTCACGAAGCTGCTGCGCCAGTACGACCATCCTCTCAGCCCTGGAATCCAAGACATCAGCGCGGACCCGCTCCAACCGTGCCTCATCATCTAGCAGGAGGGACAGTTCGGCTCTAGCCCGAAGAAAACCAGCACGGGCGACTCCTGCACTCGCTAAGTTCTGTTGTGCTGCGACCTGTCGGCCATTCACCATATCTAGGCCTTCCGACGACTGAGAAGCCCACTCCTTTGCCTGAGCAAGCTTTGTCTCCAGTTTACGGACCCTCGCTACATTGTCGTCATGCTCGGCTTGGCACTTCGTTTGAAGGGCGATAGTCTCCTCCAAAACGACTTTTCCTTTATCCATCTCCTGCTGATTAGTCTCGATGAATTTATTCAGACCTTCCTTCTTTTCAACAAGATGCGCAGTCAAGGAGTCGTATCTGGCCTGGACCAGAGCTTCAATGTCGCCTCGAGCCAGCTGCAGGTATTCGTTAATGGGTTGCTCCAAAACATTAACCATCGCCTCCAGCGCGTCAGCTACCCCGGTATCACCGAATTCCCTGATCGCCTCTATCGAGAACCGAGAGGACCTCTTCAGCGATGCAAAGTCCAGCTTCTTCGCCAACACCATTGACAATAGCGTTCTCAAAGTGGTGTAGAAGATACCGCTGTACTGCTCGGTCAGTGCAACTAGGTCCGCATGAACGCGGGGAGTGTCCGCGATGGTGGCGACTACCCCCCCAAAATTACCACAGACGATGTCGCCACGGTCGTCGCCTCAACTGGAGGTACGACGAAAGAAGAATCGCCAACACCGGACGAAGTGACCGACGTGCTCAAAAGAGGCACTATCGCAATGACAGGCTCGTCCTCCTCTTATGATATCTCAAGAGTCTCCTCGACAGGCAAGCCAACACCCGAAGATGTCTCCTCTTCAAAATCAGGTACCTCCGTGTCACCACTAGGGCCTGACACAGAGCCAAAGGGCTCGTCTACATCACCCTCTCCGAAGAGGTCTTCCCTGAAAAGAAGACAAAAGGAAGTTAATATCAACGTAATATTAATTTTCCCAAAGAAGAGGCATAAAAGACGACATTTACCCATGGCCGACGGCATATACGTCGCATCTGCAGCCTGTACAGCTAAATCATTTCTTAATAATGCTAGGCGAGCTGTCATACCTGGAGAAAAGGGTCTGCGAACTGACACTGGCAAGTAGTCTTCCAGGTCCTTCTCAAAATCCTACCTAGGCTCATTAACTAGAATCTCGCTAGGTGCGCTCACAGGCGCGGCAGAAGTCCCTCCCGATGCCGATCCGGCTAGAGGTATACGGAACTTTATTTACTCAGCCCCGAAGGCGACCTCGTTCCACTACCTGAAGCAGTAGTAGCGACGGCGGCATCCACCTGAGATTCTCCGGCACCACCAGCCGGAACTGTAGAAGGTCCCTCTCTAAAAAGCGAGAAACCTCCAATCAAAGGATCATCCCCAACACGGGGAGATGCAAGCTCACCTCCAGGAGACTCAATGCTAGGAATCCGGAGAGGATAATTTATCGCCTTCTTCTTTCTCTTACGAGGAGAAGCCTCCTTGGGAGCAGGAGCCCTTAACTTCCTAGAAACTACCAAAGCCCTCGCAGGCGGAGGTACTTCACCCCTAGGTACCTACACCAGAGGCTCATCCGGGGTAACAGACTCCTCACCCTCGTCGGAAGAAACCGAGGGAACTTTAATACTTCCCCCAGGCTTGGAAGAGGGCACCCTAAAGCTTCCATGCATATCAAAATCATCATGGAAGGTGTTCGTTGCCACATAAAACTGGGCATACGAATGCAGGATAGGCAACTCCGTGGAGAGTGTGATGACCGGCACAGTAAAAATCGCCCCATTGCAGCCCATGATAAAATATCGCCATCCCCTCGCTCCATCAATGAGTCCACCTCGGGACCTAAAGTTGGTGACGGTATTGCCCACGTGCAACTGATCATACCCAAACTATCGGGCAAACCGACTGGGCAAGTAGGGCTCCAAGAAGCAATGATATTCGCTTCTGTACAGCAGATGGGATGGTCTAATACAGACCAACTAATTAAAAGCTTAGGGAGAAAGAATGGTCTTCTCTCTACCCGAATTATCGAGTCTAATCCCATTTGATTGCGATATACAAAAGGGACGGTGCAGAAAAGCTTCCAACTGTGACTGAAGTCTAGCACCCGCCGACAGTCTATAACTGTGTTCACGTTCCAGGAAGACTTCTGGTAGTTCAACAAGAAACTACCCCCCGAACTACTGCCGGAGCCGGAAGACATAACCGTGGGGTTATAAAGAATTAACCATCCCATCAGATACAGGTAAGGTAATTCTATCCTAGGAAAGCTATCACGCCGAGTCTCATCGGCGAGTAGCCCGTCAGTCATGGCCCTCAGGCCAGCTTGTATATGGCACACCATGGCAGGGAGCAAGCCCAGTCTTGCCCCGAACACCAGACGCACTGCAGGCCACAGCGTATTACGGTGAATATGGTCCGCAGATGCGACGCCAGGCAGTACTACTCGGCGCAGCCATATGGAGAGGAAGCCAGCCAGTTGAGCCTCCCTAGACAGAGGCCTGCGACAGTGCCTCAAATAACTATAGGCCTTAGTGCCTTCAGGATACTTTCTCGTCCCTTCGTCGAGGAACCGGTCCGGAGCACCAGCATCCACCATAAGATCATCAACTACCAGAGCATTAAGCGCACTCAGGGGATTCACAGGCAGATCCTTGCCCTCCAATACCTTCTCCGGCTTAGCAGTCCTGGACCGGTGGAAGAAAAGATAGGACGTCCATTTGGTGATATGAGCCAAATCTGAAGGCTCGCCATAAAAAGTGGTGCAAGCGAGGTAGTGGCACATCAACTCCCGGTTCGTGGGAACATACTCTTCGTATGGAGTGTCCCCCATTGGCAGTCTTGAGATCTCTGCCATCTCATGAAGGGCCAATCCCAACTCCCCCAGTGGAGTGGCGAAAGTCCCGGTAAGCAAAATATATCGCTCCATCAGTACCATGAACAGATTGGGGTTAGGAGGTAACCCAAAACTGGTAGCACTCACAGCGGCAAAAAGGCCAATGCTCTTCAACTCAGTCTGGAAATTCTTTAGGGCCCAATCAACTAAACGAGCCCATCGAAGATTTGTGGGGGTGATCCACCTGCCACACCGAGGGTTCACCATAGGATATACTCCCCCGCGCCCCATAAAATCATTACAGAAAGTCGATAACTGGACCGACTGGATCACCAAACTATCTTCACTCGGGACACTGCCCGGGTACAGCCCCCTGAACAGCGTCACAGAGCCGAAAGGGCGGCTGACAAACGGCCCCTAGTCAGCTCCTCTCAGATGAAAGATCTTCCCTGGCTTCCCGTGAAGATCAGGGGTCAGCGTCCACGACATCCTCCTGGGATGCGTAGCATGGAAGAAGGCAAAGATAGGGTAGTCTCTCGGCATATTGGGTAGATACAAGACCAAACCCTCGGCAGGGAAAACCCAGAGTTCTTTCTTGGGCTTTGTCTGGGACTGCTTGTCAATCATGTCCCCGAAGAGGAAAGCCGGCTTCAGGTATTGCTCCCCGTCTACGTACGTTAGGGGCTCCCCGTTGATCAAATTCAGCAGCGTTCGCTCGCCCTGAGCTGATATCAGAATTGCCCTTCCTTCGGGATACTGGGGCCCGGAGATAGGAAATGTCACGTGCGACAGATCCTCTAGATAGTTGGAGTGCAGCATCCCGATGGCAAAGCCCATCACCTCAACTAGCGGAGACGCATGCAAGTTGACTACAAAAGTACAAGAGAAAAATGTCAGTTCCTATAACTAGACATTACAGGACTTGCAGCATCCGCCAAAAAATCAACAGTCTGTGCTCTACGCCAAGACTGTGAAACTTGAGTTTTTATGCTGGAATCCATTTCCTAAACAAAAAAAAAATCAAGACTGGCAGTATACGGCCCGTGCTCTACGCCAGACTGATTAAATTGAGTTGTTAAGCCAGAACATTCATCCACAAGCGTAAAACTCAAATTTTAAATAACATACACCAAGTTTTCGGCAGTCAAAGTTTTTACGCTCAACTGCGAAAATATGGAGTTTTTACGCTGACACATTAGAAATGTGGGCGTAAAAAGATGAAACATCTACGTACATCATCTTTCTCAAAGAGGCTATCAGCATAGAAGATGACCTAGCGCGGTCACGTTCAACGTGTGCGAAGGATTTTCAGTCGTTCTCATTCATCCCAAAAGCTCTACCTTTCATGCCAGGTGCACTGCTCGTTGGCGGGATGCTCCGCTCAGAATGGGATTCGCCTTGTCCAACCAGAGGCGCTCTCGCTTGAGCGGAGGAACGAGAAGAAGAATCAACCTTCTTTCCCTTAGTGGAGGAAGCTTGCTTCGAGGCCATTGCTGGAAACTTTGAAGACTCGAAGAAGAAACAGAGAAGAACTCGAACAGTCGAAAGTTTTCTCTCGCAGATGACGGATGGAAAGTTTTTCTCTCAGAATCTTGGGATATATATATATAGAGTTCGGATGGACTCCTCGAACCCCAAACCAGATCCCCTAATTAATATTCGGTTATGATTGGGTCCTACGTCAGCCTATTATTCAGAGAAGGCGGACAGTCAGCGAATTCGAAAAGTTTTTCGCGCAAAGCAGGTTCATGGTTTCTACGCTAAGGAGCTTTCTATGCTCAACAGCTACAGATCTACGGTTTTACGCTCGCAGGCTATAAGTCTATGGTTTTACGCCCGGATGCCTTTGTGCTCGGTAGCTTTTATGCTCGAGAGGCTACAAACCTACGACTTCACGCTTAGCAGATACCAAATCGATGATCACACGCTCGATGGCGCTTAGTTTGCGCTCAGAGGCGACGGATCCACGACTTCACGCTCGGAAAATTTTCTTTTCAGAAGTAACAAATCTACAGTTCTACGCTAAGGAGCTTTCTACGCTCGACAGCTACGATTCTCAAAGCGGTCAATTACAAAGAGTTCACAAAGAAGATACTCCCTCTTGACCTCAAGATATCCCAAGTACCCAAAGCATACAGAGTTCAACATTAAAAAAATTACTCTTCTTTATGGGTCAATTCAAAGTTCATCCAGACTCCAGTCTGAATATTTCATCTACCAAGATGGCAAATCAGTTTGACAGCCATTTCTCGCCCTGCCCCAAAGGGATTTTTAAGAAATCATTCTTGAAGATGATGTCTGAACAAAGAAATTATGTTTATCAAAAGTAACAGTTCAGAATTCTACGTTGTTCCTCACTCCTAAACAGCAGGACAGTTCGAACACTCGAATGCTAAAGCGGCTTTCTACGCATCCCTAGTTATGTGTAAAAGACAGGACAGGACCTAACACTCTTTTAAACAGAGTCGGCGTAAAAAATCAGACGTGTCGAAGCTACACGTATTCAGACTTCAGAGCAAAAAGTATGGCAAGATGATCATATGCACGGAAGAAAGACGATTTTATTAAAGATTAAAAGTCATGATTATATATGAGGGAAATCCAGTCTACATGGGTTTTTTCATTTTTTCCTCATGATTACATATGAGGGAAATCCCGTCTAAAAAGGACTTCCCCATCGTCGGCTGAAGATCGCGCCCAGAATCTGTTCTGACAGGTTTTCGCATTGGTGGAGATCTTTCTCTTCTTCCATGGTAGTTCATCGACATCCACAGTCGATGAACAAGAAGATGATCAGTGGCGGGAGGATACAAAACTGGGCATAGATCCATCCTCCAACAGAAGAAAAGCAAGGTAAATCTACTTTTTTACAACCGACGCCACTCGAGGACGGCAGTTACAGTTTGTCTGCTCCCGTCCCCGGAGGTAACGGGAGAAGGTACCGCTTGCAAGCGGCATGGTGAAATACGATTCTTCCTCTCTCCCGAAGAACCACCATACAAAGTTGCTGATTATCCCGAGCAAAGGAGGCTATGATATCCTTCCATGATCCATCATTGCAGAGGACATTTGCTCGAAGACACCGTCTTTTTTGGCTCCTTACATGCTGGAAGAACATGGTCTTCTTCTTCCTTAGATCGACCCGACGAACTCCGGCGATCATCTCTGTGTGGCAAAGGGAATACGGGAAGAACAGGTTAACTCCTCAGCCTTTTTATAGGCGAGAGAGGTCATACCGATCCCCAATAAATCCGCCATAATGTCAGCCTCGACCGTTTCAAAACTCCATTCAGAAATATTTTGAGTTACGAGGAGCGGTTCATGCTTCATTCCAAGCGTTTCAAATTACGAGGAATTTAAAAACTTTGAAGGGGGTCTTGTAGAAGCATGAAGAATACGCTGGATAGCTCTACGCAGCATATTGATGCAAAGCAGCGTAAACAAAGGACTTCAGAGCCTTCAACGTACAAACAGAGCTTCTCCGCCAAGCACAGCATGAAAATATAGGCTCAAGGACCATCCTCGTAGGGCAGTATGTCCAGACTGCTTTAGCGTAAACCGGGTGCTTCATCGCCTTTATGGCGTAAAATTCATCCGCTTTCAATACAGCATTGAAGTGTACGAGGGATGCTTCGTCTCCGAAATGAACCTGTCAGATCCTGCAATAAACCTGATGTCTGGACTTCTGACAAAGGGATACCGCTCGACTACCCAGACGAAGGCTATAATGATGGCGCGGCACTGCAACCCAGGCTATCATTTACTGCCATTTCCCTTGCGTAAACCGCTTTTACGTATACAGAGGAATACGATGCCCAGTTTTACACAGGCAGATGAGAGCTTCTCCGCGGAAGACAAACCGCCTACCACATCAAGAGCTGCACTCCTTACGGGACTCGAGGCGCATCTCTGCATTTAATGCACAGGGTGGTGACAGGCCCTCAAGGCACGTCTCTGTAATTAATGCGCCAAATACTGACAGATGCTTGAGGCACGTCTCTGTGTTTGATACACATAAGGGTGGCAGACCTTCAAAATACGCCTCTGTATTTAATGCACAGGATGATGGCGAATCTCCACATTTAATGCAGGAGATTTGATTAAATGTCACCAAACCGTCATTTAGTAACATCCCCTTTGCGAGAGCTACTCCTACGCATACAAGGGAATACGCTACCTAGTTTTACACTGGCGAACGTGAGCTCCTTATGCTCCGCAGAAGACGAACATACTGCCACGTCAGCGGTTACTCTTCGCACAGGATTTATGGTGCGTATCTGCATTTAATGCACATAATGATGGCAAATCTTACAGATAAGCAGCTGCATTTATGGCACAGGATGGGGGCAGATCTCTGCATTTAATGCAAGAGATCTGATTATCTCCAAAAGTCATAATTTTAGCTAAGACGTCCACGTCATCACTCTGGCACGTTACGTAACGGCTTCTACGCCTATTCAGCTTCAGTGCCTGCTCGGTTTCTACGCCCATTCGGCCTTCTGTGCCTACTCGGCTTCTACGCCCATTCGGCCTTCTGTTCCTACTCGGCCTCTATGACTACTCGGCCTCTATGACCACTCGACTTCTATGCCTACTCGGCTTCTACGCCTACTAGGCTTCTACGCCTATTCGGCTTCTATGCCGGTTTGATAACTATTTGGCTTCTATGCTATGGTGACAGATATTGGCTTCTATGCCAACCTCTTCTACACGAGGGATACCTACCTACGTGGCTTCTACGTCGTGATATTCGTAGCAATTATACACGTTTTGTCCCTTAGTTGGACCCACTTCACACGCTCATTCAAAAGATCATCTATATGTAGGCATTGGTTATTTTAACCATTATGTAAAAGGGTACTGTACTTTCCACTACTCGGTTTTTACACCGACTGAGTGGTCACTGTAACTAAAACTCAATAAATAGAGACCTCTATCAACAGAGGACAAGGTGGACAAATTGGAGGGTCGAAGAAGTTAGGTCTAAAAACTGATCAAGAGATCCAGTACCAGGTCCAACGGTCGAGAGGGAGAGAGAGAGAGGCGAATCCAGAGCTCAGGCAAAGAGAAGGGATCGACGACTTTGGCATCGGGCATCCACCCTCTTTAGCAACCTTCGAAGCTGCTACCTGTCTTCCACGGCACTTCTTCAACATCGTGTGGTCCAAGGGCTAAAGTGATCGACTACAGATCAGACACCTATAGCAATATTCATCCAGATTAAATAAATTGTACTTAGACATCCTCGTGTAGGATCAAATTTGTATAATCTTGTTTGTAAACATAAAAGAAGGGCGGGTCTTCGCACAAGACCTCATTTTTCACATTCATGAAATCTTTTCTCATTTATTATCCGAAACAGCTATCTCTTAACCATTGTTATAATCTAAAGTCTCCCAAATTTGAAACCATCACAGTCATACTCAAATCGAACTCCATCGAGCGATATCCTACTAAATTCTAAATTTTCTATGAGTGCTATCATTTGTTAGCACCATAATTTTCAATTGCACTAACTCTGATCGCATCCCCGATTATTCCATCTCAACTCAAGTTTTAATTCGTTTGTTTCAACTCAAAGTTGCTCGTACAATCCTCTAAGTTTTCCCAACCATGATTTCAATTTCAATTGCCCTAAATTCCTATTCGATGTAAGCCTTATCCCTTATTCAACTCATTCTAACTTATTCGAACCCAATCTTGTATGCTCCCTATGAGTTCACTTACTTGCTAGACATATTATACTAAGGACTTATACAATCTCGTCGCTTGCTGCTAGACTCACTTAATACTCCGAAATCCATGATTTGTTCGAATATTTCTAAGCCGACCAATACACCACTCAAGGTTCGAGCTATACTATATGAATCTTTATAACTCATTATATCCTCAATTCGCATATTCGAACCTGGGACTATCGTATACACCACTCAGGAATCGAGTCATCCTATTAACCCGAGAATCGCGTTCGCATCCTTCACTCGTATATCCAATTTGTTCCTTATAACTCCAGTAAGATCCCTATTTGTCGCCTTAACGATCTTAGGCTCATATGCATCTCTATCCATAGTCCTCCATGCAAACTATGTTTTGAATCATAACTTATCGCTATGAATAATTGTCCAACTATATCTCAAAATCCAAACACGATTTCCACTATTCGCCTTAGCAGTACTCCGATAACGTCACTATCGATTTCCATTCTAAGTCCGACTTAATTCTTATCCGAACGATACCCAAATCTTGCTGCAACTCACTAGCACCAAGGGTCTTGGCGCATGATACTCAACACAACTTGGCCAAAAGGCTGTGTTCATAGGAAAATGTCCGAACGATATTTTATCTCGCACACTAACCCGCTTGTATTCTCGTATAGACATTTGGGCTCACATATAACTTATCAATTTTAACTTGAGTCTATTCCCACGAAGTCCGACAAAGGTTGGCACAAAGGCCCTCGCATCATAATCTCATTCAAGCAATTGTATCATTAACATGCACTTTTCAAAAATATTTAGACTCATTATATGAAACATTCATCGAAGCATTGAGAGAGAGCATCTATCACTTTTTCAATACAGAAGTTCAAAACTGAGACAATCGATACGAATTCCAAGGATGTAAAGCCATGGTCTGATACCAAAAATGTCAGGCCTTGATCTCCCATGAAAATCGGTCATCCCCATTAGGCGCAAATCACGGGACGATCCTTTCCATCGGGATACGATGCCGCGGGAGCCTAGAGTTGCGCCCGCCCGAGGCAAATACCAAAACGGCCGTTGATAACTAGTTCGCAGATTCGCCATAACAGAAACATAGAATAAACACAAGTATTGAATCCAAATCAAGCTCTTAATTGATATGAGGTAAATATTACAAGCGGAGGTAGGCTGAGAATATAAGTTGCTCATGCTCTCTCTCTCTTTCTACAATGAATATGCCCTTAGGCTTAGAACTGATTCAAACAAGCTGGATCATGATGTTCCCATACATCATGTCTCATATATGTGAGCTCCAGGTCCGTGTGCTATAACGCCCCACTCCGCGCCGGCGTTATGTATCAAGGTGAGTGGGCAGAACTTCGTTCTCTGATTCTTGCACGCCTTAATAATAACCTGAGTTTTTGCTTGCAATATTTTCTTAAGAGAATGATAGAACCTGCCTTGCATGTTAATGAACGAACTCACCTAGCTTGTCTTTGAAACAATGTCTTCTTAACGAGAATCCTGAATCACCTTCTTAGAGTGCATGAACATGTTTACTATCGTCTATGTTCGAGAGAACCATACTGTGCCTGAACGTGTTCAAGTGATAAGTCTGATTGCCCCGAAACAACGATTGTATCCTGATGGTTCGTCTCGTCTGCATACTATAGTTTATTTGATAGTGTTCCATGCATTCGCACGCGGTCGAACAATGGCTTTTGGTGGAGAGCTGAACTGCATGCGTCATCCACCATGGGTCACAGCTGCCATTAGCATCAGAGAAATGAGTCATTGGTATGCTGTTCCACTAGCTGCCGATCCTGAGATACTTGGGGACCGCCCTGCATATAGCTAAGTCATTGTGTTGGCTTGGATAGTGACTGCCCCTAAGAATGTGCATTGTGTGTCTAGCTATGCATCAGACCCTGGAGTCGCATGAGACACGCTGCGCACACCCTGAAACATGAACGGTTTGCTTGCTTGCATATTCAATATGAAACTCTGTTTCCAAACATGTTTCCAAATAATGTAATATGACTCTGATAGCGAACTGCATGAAATGAACCTAGGTAAAACTAGAAAGATCACTAGTAATGTAATATTTTATAACATGATTACTTAGTGCCTGTTTGAGTGAATACATATTTCTGTTCAGTTGATTTATCTCACCAGTACTTGTATAAAGTGCTGACCCACCAACAGTTTACTTGCTTGCAGGTACTGGATCATTCGAGGGAGCGATAGGAGTGCCACAGTCCCGAAGACCCGGAATCCTGGTTTCGATTGTTGCCCTAAGAATGCTATCATATAAGGGAGCGACGGCCCGGGCGGGTCCGGGGCGTGACAGAATGGTATCAGAGCGGAATCAATTCTCTGGCCCAAAATCGTTGCTATGACTCTGAGATATTATCGATATGGTATTGCAAAGAGCGTTCCATACAATAAGTCCATAGATATTCTCAAAGTGCAAAATGTTTCCTGAACTTGAATTGCTTGATTGTTTCGATTGAGTATGGCGAGGGACGGCACTATCGCTGCTCGAAATATCGAGAAGTTTATCCTTGATGTTTCGAGGACGAAACTTTTTGTTGGTTGGTAAGTATGTAACGCCCCACTCCGCGCCGACGTTATGTATCATGGTGAGTGGGCAGAACTTCGTTCTCTGATTCTTGCACGCCTTAATAATAACCTGAGTTTTTGCTTGCAATATTTTCTTAAGAGAATGATAGAACCTGCCTTGCATGTTAATGAACGAACTCACCTAGCTTGTCTTTGAAACAATGTCTGCTTAACGAGAATCCTGAATCGCCTGCTTAGAGTGCATGAACATGTTCACTATCGTCTATGCTTTGAGAGAACAATACTGTGCCTGAACGTGTTCAAGTGATAAGTCGGATTGCCCCACAACAATGATTGTATTCTGATAGTTCGTCTCGTCTGCATACTAGAGTTTATTTGATAGTGTTCCATGCATTCGCACGCGGTCGGACAATGGATTTTGGTGGAGAGCTGAACTGCATGCGTCATCCACCATGGGTCACAGCTGCCATTAGCATCAGAAAAATGAGTCATTGGTATGCTATTCCACCAGCTGCTGATCCTGAGATACTTGGGGACCGCCCTGCATATAGCTAAGTCATTGTGTTGGCTTGGATAGTGACTGCCCCTAAGAATGTGCATTGTGTGTCTAGCTATGCATCAGACCCTGGAGTCGCATGAGACACGCTGCGCACACCCTGAAACATGAACGGTTTGCTTGCTTGCATATTCAATATGAAACTCTGTTTCTAAACATGTTTTTAAATAATATAATATGACTCTGCTAGCAAACTGCATGAAATGAACCTAGGTAAAACTAGAAAGATCACTAGTAATATAATATTTTATAACATGATTACTTAGTGCCTGTTTGAGTGAATGCATGTTTCTGTTCAGTTGATTTATCTCACCAGTACTTGTATAAAGTGCTGACCCACCAACAGTTTACTTGCTTCCAGGTACTGGATCGTTCGAGGGAGCGATAGGCGTGCCACAGTCCCGAAGACCCGGAATCCTGGTTTCGATTGTTGCCCTGAGAATGCTATTGTATAAGGGAGCGACGGCCCGGGCGGGTCTGGGGCGTGACAGAATGGTATCAGAGCGGAATCGATTCTCTGGCCCAAAGCTGTTGCTATGACTCTGAGATATTATCGATATGGTATTGCAAAGAGCGTTCCATACAACAAGTCCATAGATATTCTCAAAGTGCAAAATGTTTCCTGAACATGAATTGCTTGATTGTTTCGATTGAGTACGGCGAGGGACGGCACTATCGCTGCTCGGAATATCGAGAAGTTTATCCTTGATGTTTCGAGGATGAAACTTTTTGTTGGTTGGTAAGTATGTAACGCCCCGCTCTGCGCCGGCGTTATGTATCAAGGTGAGTGGGCAGAACTTCGTTCTCTGATTCTTGCACGCCTTAATAATAACCTGAGTTTTTGCTTGCAATGTTTTCTTAAGAGAATGATAGAACCTGCCTTGCATGTTAATGAACGAACTCACCTAGCTTGTCTTTGAAACAATGTCTACTTAACGAGAATCCTGAATCGCCTGCTTAGAGTGCATGAACATGTTCACTATCGTCTATGCTTCGAAAGAACCATACTGTGCCTGAACGTGTTCAAGTGATAAGTCGGATTGCCCCGCAATAATGATTGTATTCTGATGGTTCGTCTCGTCTGCATACTAGAGTTTGCATACTAGAGTTTATTTAATAGTGTTCCATGCATTCGCACGCGGTCGGACAATGGCTTTTGGTGGAGAGCTGAACTGCATGCGTCATCCACCATGGGTCACAGCTGCCATTAGCATCAGAGAAATGAGTCATTGGTATGCTGTTCCACCAGCTGCCGATCCTGAGATACTCGGGGACCGCCCTGCATATAGCTAAGTCATTGTGTTGGCTTGGATAGTGATTGCCCCTAAGAATATGCATTGTGTGTCTAGCTATGCATCAGACCCTCGAGTCGCAGGAGACACGCTGTGCACACCCTGAAACATGAATGATTTGCTTGCTTGCATATTCAATATGAAACTCTGTTTCCAAACATGTTTCCAAATAATGGAATATGACTCTGCTAGCGAACTGCATGAAATGAACCTAGGTAAAACTAGAAAGATCACTAGTAATGTAATATTTTAAAACATGATTACTTAGTGCCTGTTTGAGTGAATGAATGTTTCTGTTCAGTTGATTTATCTCACCAGTACTTGTATAAAGTGCTGACCCACCAACAGTTTACTTGCTTGCAGGTACTGGATCGTTCGAGGGAGCGATAGGCGTGCCACAGTCCCGAAGACTCGGAATCCTGGTTTTGATTGTTGCCCCGAGAATGCTATCGTATAAGGGGGCATAATGTATGGAATAAACGTGTGCCTTTGCTAAAGGAAACCCAAGTTGCCTCGATTGTCCCGAACACTCAGTTGGCTAAATGCATTGCATTGCAACAAGTCCTTTTCCGCTGCTTACTCGATTGATGCGATGATAGCCAACTATCAACTTAAATGATTGGCCTTGCACGGGCGCAACCCCAGGCCCGTGCGACATCACGTCCCCCAAAAGCTCGAACGGGCCATTCGTATAGCTCCCTTCCTCCCTCGCACCCGCGGGACGGACGCGGTGATTCATGTCCGGCGCGTCGAGGCACGGTAATACGTGTCCGGTTCGTTAATCCCGGCCGCAGGGGCCGGGGCAGGGCGGAGCGACGGCCCGGGCGGGTCCGGGGCGTGACATGCGCCACACTCTAAGATGCTAAGTGCGGTCCGGCACCTCATTGCATTAAGCGATCTTCGAATCCGTACGAGTTTCCCCGGCACCCTGTATGCAGACTGGTTGGGTATCAGTACATTGAATGCACTGGTTAGAAGCCCTCTCGTCCACTCCATAAAACAAGCACGTTCATTAGTTATGTGAACTGACTGATTTTTTTGTCTTTCTAGTCTTTTGCCTTAGGATCAGTTACATGGCAATATAATGAAAGTAATCTCCGTGTCTGCTCAAGAGTGTCATAATAATGAACAACTGAGTTCGTCTTACCATTCTTACCATTCGGCCTTCCCTGTCATATACAACAATATCAATAATGATCTACTGAATAACAAAGAACATCTATAAAATTAAAGTATTATGTTTGTGTCTCTACCTCAGACCCATTCTACTCGAACTATGTTTATTATCGTGCATCCATTCTAAATATGCAAACCGCCGTGCAATTGTATTCTTTCACGTTACTCCTCTTCTGAACGTGGATAGCCGCTATTCAAGTATGACTTATCCATATAAAGGTCACTGGCTCTGTTAGCCATATTAGACAAGATCTGCGATGGAACGACTATCTTCCCAACTCGGTTGCTAGCCTTGCTAGGCCTTCCGAACAATCTGACGAGTCGTCGACCATCCAGGTCGGTAGCAAGCCTTGCTAGATGTCGCTCTCTCGTCCACTAGTCATTATCTAGCATATTACCAGGACTATACTGGCACTGTCCTCCCCGACCCAAACGATTCGGATGCCTTAGCAATCGTGTCGAGGACTCATATCTACCTGATGCGCAACCAGTTGTCCGTGATAATGCAACTACGCCCCCACTTCCAATCCTTGCCGAGGACTACACTAGGATGAATCTTGAAGAGGACTACACTCGGATCTTTCTTCTTTACGCAGCTCCCTGATTTGAGACTGCCTCGATGATCTGGATATCCAGAGTACTTTCTTTTCTTTCCTTCTCCTGACTCGAAACGACTACTTGATAGTCTTTCTTGTCTATGTATGCAACATGATTTTACTCTATCCTGTGTCATGTTCCGTGTAGTATAGTGCCTCAGTATGAACTCAAAAAACTTAAATAGCATATATATTTATAAGAAGCTAGTACATTTCAACTCAATAGCCCAATTGCCCAAACAACAAGTAAGATCTCCATGTTCTATACAATGATAAGGCGTGTTATCCCCTTAGCTATGTGTGTTAATCTCTTTTATTAACATTTAATGGTTATTGCCTAAAAACTAGCATGTATTATTCATTTTCTAAGTGTGCAGTTAAGTAGAGACAGGTTCACCGGGGCCACCCACCTTACCGATGAATCGCATCGGTCGAGCGAGACTCCGAGTGCGCCTCTGAAAGTCTAAGTCGTAACTCCATTTGAAGATCCAAATCTGAATGCCTTTACAACGAACGAGTCTTTTCGCTGAGCAAGGCGGTCAGTTCGCTACACTTGTGCCATTTGAATCGGCCCTCTGGGTTAAGCAGAGAGGGTCGTTACAGTAACAATAAGTTTCGACCGGACGATGTCAAAAAATCGGTTGCGATATGTTCTAGATTCCAAATAACGAGATATAGTGTTTGGTTGGGTTTGCCCTAGCCCTAAGATTCTTGTGCGTAGTGAGTCATAGCATACCCCATGTGATTGAGTAGTACAGTTCTACTCGAAGCGTAGTATGGATTTAGGTATTGAATTTGATGGTTAGGTTTTAGAGATAGTCGAATTGAACTAGAATAATATGTTATTCGAGGAAATCTGGCTAAGGCATGAGGATAGCATGGATTGAGGAAATGATTGTGTCATGTCCAGTCCCAAAATATATAGGACTAGGAATACGTAATCATGCCAGCCGTATGTATATGGCTACTCCAATATATGGAAACCATGTACATATGTACGCATTTTTATGAATAATAATTCAGAAGTGGTATATAACTTCACAAGTCACGGGCAATACTAATCTCATCCACAAAACCAAATAAAAATATATAACCAAATATGACAATGTAACAAGTAGGAAATAGTCGGGAGGAACTAGTAGTCATGTGGAGACAAATCCACAACCAACTAGGATATGAAAGACAACAAAATAAGTACATAATCTAGTGATAAAGAAGCTTTAAGGGATGACCTCCTCGAAAGAGAAAGAATTAGCCAGTCCTAATTCGTGAATTAGCTAGTCCTAATTCGTGCTCGGATCTTCTATACATGGAAAGGGTGCCAGGTCCTTAGAGAGACATAACAAGTACACAAGAAATCGACATGCACGAAAGTAAAGCAGTAAACAATAAATAGGGTAAGTAAACCACCTAGGTGATATGCACTCGAGACATCTTTAATGGCGCATGAGGGGGGAGAAATAGAAGAACAGTCGTTCCACCAGGCGTTCCGTAGAACTCGGGGGTTACACAGTTGCACCATTTCTATAGTACACTAAAAATAGAAATCCCATACGCTCACTAGCAAATTCTTTCCTCCCAATGAACTATCCGAATCATATACGTGGAGCAGAAATAATGTAATAACATCAAATAATATTTGTAAAACTAAACCAATATCAACTACTAACACAAGACTCGAACTCTCATACCGATGATCAGTCAACACGCTCGTCCATGCACTCTCTCACTCAGATAGTGAACGTGTTTGAAACAGTGTCAGGTCAAAAGATACCACGTATCTTTACAGCATACCAGGTAAGTTAACTACTTCTAAGATGTGTGCACATATCTAGAAAAATAAAAATTAGGCATAATGTAAACTGAACAATACAATCAAGCTAGGTGTACTTGCCTTAAGCCAAGCTACGAGCACACCAAGTCTTGTCCGGGGCTATCCACAGGAACGTATTGAACACCTATCAATTAATTATTACACTAATTAGACGTTTATTCTTCATGCTAAATTAATTTATTATCGAGTTAATACTCCAACGTTGGTTGCACATGCAAGTAACTCCACACCAAAATATTACTAACCATCAAATATTATCAAAAATCATTTTTAAAATATTATTATTAAAAAATATTAATTCTAGAATTTATTAGAAAAATAGGGTTTTTATTAATAGGGTCATCTCCTATAAATTCTATGAGTCCAAAACCAAGTAGAAACCAAAACTAGTTCATAACGGGTTACCTACTAGTCACCAAAAATTAATTTTTGACAAATAAGTAAATATAGAATAATACTTACAAATTCCAAAGAAAAATATAAGAATATAATTTTAAATGCTAAAAATATGCGTTTTTTGTTGGGGTTTAAGTCTAAATCCACCGGGGTCAAGTTTTGTCAAAACTAGGTCAACTTGCTACATAAAATATCTAGAATTCTAATTTTTATAAATAGAAATAAAATCTGAATAAATATGGTAAAATCAGTAATAAATAAAAAAATACTATTTCTTCTATCTATAAAAAAATAATTAGGGTTTCACCATCTACAAGTTGATCCTATTAGGATTGACAACCAAACTTTTCTATTATACATGTCAAAGGATGGTACGTTAATGATGGAGTTTAATTACTAACAAAATTATTTTTTATTTAATAATAAAATAGTATTTTATATTCTAAAATTAAATATTTAATTTCTGGAAAATTATATTTTAATAATAAAATTTTAACATATAACAATACTAATTTAATATGATCACGACATTGCCAAGAATTGCTTTTGTGTCATATAAGAGCAGTTTTTATGTAAAAATTAGGGTTTCACAAGCATGGGGGTTTCCTTATTTTTCATTTAATATATTTATGAGTTCTCACAAGAGTTTATACATGAAAAGGTAATTATTTAAAAGAAATTCTAAAACTTAATAGATCGTGATTACGGGGCGGAGCTTCTTCTTGTAACACATACGTTTTGGATCGTGTAACAGACTCCAAAATTCATAAAACTTGAGGGGGATCTATATAACTTATAATATATGAAGAATATAATTTTTTTTTGGGGGGTGGATGTACTATAGTAAATAGCCCATATCTGCTGCAGTAGAAGCCCGTCTCAAGGGGTATTTTTAGTCGGCCTAAAGGGTTCGACCAAGGGCTTTAGGTGACGGCCTTGAGGGAAAAGATAGAGGGAAGGAAGGAGATGAAAAAGAGAGAAGAGAGGGAGGGGGAGAGGCTTCTTGGTCATGGTTTTGAGAGAGGGGGAGGTCGGCTATTAGGATTAAGTATTGGGGGGTTGATAAATATAAGTACTTTAAATAGGTGGGTGGTTAAGATTTAATTTAGTATTTCCATCTATAGATTGGATTTAAAGATGATAAAGTAAGGTGAGAGGATGATCTAAAATCTTTAAATTATATTTTAAAAGATTTATTTCAGATTTAAATTGATATGCAATAAGATTGCATAGGGGTTTTTTCTAATTTGGAAACCACATATTTAATGAAGATCCTAATTTGTAGGGGAATAAATCAAAGATTTGATTCATGAATTTAAATAGGTAGATTCTGCCAAAAATGGATAGATGGAATATTTAAAGTAGAGGGTTTACAAACATGAAATTATTAGAATTGGATTGGCTCTAAAAGTGGTTAAGGTGCAAAGGTGGACCCTATCTCAAGAAGGTTTCAAATTCTATCTTCCCCAAATAAATTCTACATAATATATATATATATATATATATATATATATATATATATATATATATATATATATATATATATGTATAATTATCCTATTTTAAGCCACTAATGCCAAATAAATTAATTCATGGCATTGGGTTGGGTATTTTGATTAAAAATTAACCATAAATAAACTATATATATATATATATATATATATATATATATATATATATATATAAATCTCTAAATAATAAATAAAAGAAACTACGGTTGTTACACTAGTGCCATGTGGAATTTTGTGTCACACGAAAATCCTATGAGTAGTGTCTCCCATGTAGGCTACTTCCTACGAAGGGCGATATAGATTTTGGGACCGTTCTATATCATTAATATCCAAACTATGGTGAAATATCCTAATAAAAAAGTTAGATTTTAATTGATTTTAAAATAATATAAATTAAATACAATAAATATAAAATACACAAAAAATACACAAAAATTATATAAAAATCTCTATTTTGGGTGAGGGATTTTACAATCTATCCAACTTATAAGAATTTTATTCTCAAAATAAAAAATAAAGCACGATTTGTTAAATCATCCAAATTCGTATATAAACAAACTCAACCGCAATCTTCTTAAAAATTTAAATAACGAAATATATTCAAATCCATGCAATCCTTTTAAAATTAAAATACCATTATTTAAATCAAAATTGGACCTATCTTAATCTCTTCTCAAATTTAAATAATCAAGGTTTAAATCAAATCTATATGACACATTTAAATTTAAATAACCTACATCAAAATTTAAATCATGATTCCAACTATCATAATCTACTATAAATTTTTAAATATTAACAACTATAATCAAATCTTATTCCTAATTTTGAACTTAAGAATTTTGTACTCATCAAATTTCAAATTCAAAATCCATCCTCAACATTTCAAATAGGTGATCCAACAATCAAATCATCAAATTATAAAATTTTTAATTCAATCCATCAATGTTCATGTTTATAATCCTATTTTTATCCCCAAAATTTAAATCGTTGATTAAATCTCCAATATTCAAAATTTAAATTATGTGCTCAAATTATAAATATTTGGTCCACAATATCAAAATTTCAAAATTTATTCTATAAGGTATTCTTATATTTAAAGTTAAATCCTCATCATCTTAATTATTCTTCGAAAAAATTCTCGAAATAAAAATGACTTAATTACCTCGATCGTAACTTACTTGATAACCTTCGTAACCATCGTCTAAGATCTTCATATAAAATTTTAGCTCAAGTTGACAATGCAACTTCTACACAACTTAGAATTTATCCATCTTTCATAAACACCAGGTTATATAAAAAAAAATTCCTCGATCATTCAATACTGCTTACTAATCCTTAAAATATTAACACAAAACCTATCACATCTGATATGACCTTAATTACAGAAGATAGTCATAAAATAATGTGATTGGCCAATAGGGTATACCTAGTACTATCCTAGTACAAACTTATATCAAGTACGAGTGTTCGTCTTTCCGAAAAAGGGAAAGACGAAAAACAACAATAAAGCGCTCAAGGAGGAGGTGATAGAATACAAGTACGGGGTCCAAGGACGATTAAGAATTCAAAAGAGGGTTGTCAAGGAGGTTGTGGATTGAAATCTTATTTTTGGTAAATTTCTAATCGCATGCTCATATACGTACAATTATGTAAATGATACAATATGCTCTAACTTGTCTAGAGGACAAGTATATTTGTCTAACAAGCTAAGTCAACTATATCTTAATCCATGTAAAGTAGTCATACAAAGAGCGAACCAAGCACACTAAGGTTAGCTAGACCGTAATACACTGATTCTAATTAGACAATATATTAGTGTGGTACCCCAATAATGCATATATGTCATGAACAAGCTCGATAAAGAATAAGCTTGCAAAACTAGACTGTAATAGTAGCATGAGTCAAGATAGTCCAAAATATAAGCTCGTAGGATTATGATGAAGGAAGGTACAAAATAATTCTAGTTCACCAAGAAGGTAAGACTCATCCGGTGTTGTTGCCTCTACAGTTGCCATATTAACTTCTTGTCTATGTCTCTGGTCGACCAAATGGGTGTATGGGCCTCTAAAGTTATACAGTCTGGATAAACATTATCTTTTTATGATAGCATATATTCATGTGTCGTTCTATTATACTTCATTAATGGGTCAAAAGGACTATGAGATATTAGGTTGTGAGGCATGCTACCCAACTTACGAGAATTACCTAATAATGTAACTGCCTTAAGGGGATTCTACAAAATAACCTTGTTCTTGTAAATAAAGTAGAAACTCTTGTTGGGATATACGAAAGAAAGATCTTGGTACTTATTAGGGTATCCTATTGCATTATAAAACTCCATAGTTAATGGTTATCTTAAGTCTTAATCATAGTTCTTATAGAACAAAAGTGTTAATATTAAGAATGGAGAAGTTACTGGCTCTCAAGTGAAAGAGGATATAACCTGTATTAAGATATATAAAATAGATTACTTGATTTGAAACTAATGGAAAATCATAAAATTATAATCTAAATGAACAACTTAAACTATCAAGTTCTAACTAGTAAGCACAAAAATTTTAAAAATCCAAGAATAACAAACTACAATCCTACCAAATTATATATCCAAATATAAAAAAAAAATCACTGGGCCTACCATTATAAGGGTAAGGTGGCACGATTTGAAAGACGAATGATTTTTTTTATCATCGCACAAATAGCGAGCATTAAGGTTTTGGAGAAACAAGATATGAAAGTAAATAGAGAGACTCTTGATAATATTATGATTTCCTAAGGGAATGTGGTATGCTAGTCTCTATGTTCTAGGTATGATAAAGAAAAAGTTTCTAATCATTCAAAAGGATTTAATTGGTTAAGAGCTATGATAATTGATCTATGATGGAGGTTGAGATTAACTCAAGATGGGAAAGTATATAGATTTTTGGATGAGATGGAACGATCGGTGACTCATGGAGACTCAAGTATGACTCAACGATGATCATAGATTCGAAGAGATCTACTAAGGTGAAGGTAGGGTACCCTTGCTCCTACTAAGGTATTGGTTCATTCCTCTTGGTTTTCTAGGGTGCTACTCTGCTAATATCAAGAAAAAAATCTAAATTTATAGTCCTCTTATATTATCTCACAATGGAGGTTAGGTTTAGTCCTAATATTCGACCTTGGAGTTCTATTAGTTCCTCATTACTAGGGTCAAACAATATGGTCATATTTCTAACTAACCTTAGTAGTATCTATACTACTCTCAAGTCATTTCTAAATATATCAAGGGATAATGGTCAATCAATTTACAGGTATTGGATGCTAGTGTTCACTAGGTATGATAAACTTTTGGGAGTTGCCAATATTCTAATTTATTTTTCTTAGTAGGTATGTTATCATAATTATCTTCTAATAACAAGGATTCCTATATTCTGGCAGGAGGCTATACTTAAGGAACTATTAGGGAAGTACATTAAATAGGAAGATGTGAGAAAACAAGGATACCGATGTCAAGAGAATTAAGCGAGTACAATTTCGAAGGTCAAGGAAGGTATATGAGTTCAAGAATTCGGAACAAAAATAAAGAGGGAAGTCAAATAGGTAGATGAGATCCTATACTCTAATCCTATTTGCTGGCTTGCTCGGTACAGTAATATAACCAATACAATATACTCTCGACCTGCATGGGCCACCACTAAAAATATGTCACACCCCAGTCCCAAAATACGTATTACTAGAATACGTTAGCATGTCATCCTTATGTACATGAAAACTCTAATATATGAAAACCATACATATACGTACGCTGTTTTATGAATAATAATTCACAAGTAGTATATAACTTCACAAGTCACAGGCAATACTAATCTCATCCACAAAACCAAATAGAAATATATAACCAAATATGGCAATGTACCAAATAGGAAATAGTCGAGAAGAACAAATAGTCGTGTGGGGACAATCCTGTACCAACTTGGATATGAAAGACAACAAAATAAGTACATCATCTAGTGATCAAGAAGCTTTAAGGGAAGACCTCCTCGAAAGGGAAAGAAGTAGCCAGTCCTGATTCACGCTCCTGGAAATAATTATGATCTTCTATAACAGGAAAGGGTTCCAGGTCCTCAGAGGGACATAACAAGTACACAAGAAATTGACATGAATAAAAATAAAGGAGTAAACAATAAATAGGGTAACTAAACAACTAATGTGATATGCACTCGAGACATCTCTAATAGCGCAAGACGGAGGAGAAATAGAAGAACAGTCATCCCACCAGGCGTTCCGCAGAACTCGTGGATACACATGTAATGACCTATTCCGCTCAAGCAGACTGCTGATTTAAACAACTAGAGTGGAATGACCGGACCCGCTCTGCTCAGTGAGATGACTCGTTTGAGGCAAAAGGATTTTGAGACTTGGCCCTTCAGGAGTTCCGGCTTTGGCTTTCAGAGGCTCGCTCGGAGTATCGCTTGACCTGGGTGAATCATCGCTAAGGTGGGTGGCTACGATGAACTTGTCTTTGCTTAGCCAGCACACTTAAAATATGGACGAAACATGCTAGTCGCTTGGTGACTCACCCCCTGTATGCCAATAAAGAATACAACGCACCTAGCTAAGGGAATAATCCCAACTTGTATTGCTTGTGTTAGAACATGGAAATGAGATATTGCTTATATACAGACCCTCGCATGCTTCCTTTGCCTTGTGCAAGTAGACCCACTATGCCTCGAGTACAACACTATACTCTTTAAAATGCACTGCATTACTTGCTACACTGCACGACCCTAGATTATGTCGCTCGGTAAGTCCCTTTACGATTTTACTCCTCGGCTTACCCTAGGGCCCGAGCCAACGTCAATGCTTATGTTTACACAAATGCATGCTTGCCTGCTTATATGTTAACTTGTACTTGTTGCTTTGATTCAATGCTTGTCACATAATTGTATGCCAATATTAAGTGAATGCTATCTTGCCAAGTTTTCATCTAAACCACTGGAAGACTATCTAATTATCGTTCGGAGCCAAGTAGAAAATATTAAAAGTATTCGTGACCGTTAGGTCGCTAAGGCATTTTCTGAACTAGGGAATTGCATCAATGGACAGTTAAGCAAGATATCATCACCTCAGAGAAATTGATACTCGTTTTGTACTCAATCTAACGGGTTAGGGAGACTTTTCAAAGACAGAGCATGCTATGTGATTGTCTCATGCTCGTATTGTCTTAGATTGCAATAAGTCAAATCAATACTGAACAAGAATCATGTTATGTAAAGCAAGAAATCGTAGCTCGTGGAGCATACTTGTCCTGAACAAAATTGAGTTATCCTATGAACATGAACCCAAGACCTGCATGGTCACAGACAACTTGTGCACAAGGGGGATTACATCATCCCATTCCGCGGACGGTCTTGGGGCACTGGGACCGATCCGGTCTAGACACACTCTATGTTGTTCTATCCTTGTCTATGGTGATGGTGTGCAATGCCCATGTTATTTTATCGTTCGCACCATTCTGAACCCCATACTCATTGAGAGGCGTCTCTATTTATTTGGCAGAATGGCATGCAATGCCTTATTCAAAGCTTTTCAAATATTTCGCTAGTAATACATCGTCCATTATGGATATGCCAGTGACCTTCATGTTCGTATAGAAAAGTCATCCTCGCTTAGCAGCTACCCGCGTGTAAGTTATTGCATAGCAGTCAATAAAATGAAATACTTGAGCATCCTCTGCAACACTTCTAGATAACCTATATGCTCGTGCACCCAAAATATAATCTCGTACTAAAATACTTGTGTTTGCATATGCTATTGCCCCTAAATTTTATATATATGCTTGTGCTTGAATTAACTTGGTTTGCCTTGGATAGGAAAGGATAAATAGTAAGTTGGTAAGTCTCATCGTGTTACCTCTTATATCGTATGTCGTACTGCCACACGAGATAGGCTACTCAACATTGCCATAAAACTGATCCTAAGGCAAGATTAGAAAGATAACTAAATAGATGGTGCACGAAACCTATTGAACGTGTTTGAATTTGTCGAGCGGGTGAGTAGCCTCCACACCATTGCATTCATGTACTGATAACCCAATAGATTGCTTGTAGGGTGAGGGAAAACCTCGTTCAGTGTCGATGCCCACTTCGTGTATGCAAAGGCGTGAAGTTCACTATGGAGCCTTGGAGCGTTGCGTCCGAAACTGAAACACATATACACGACATAATGTTGGAACATGCCTATACATTATTCCATAAATGTAGCCACTTGGCATAATTTTACTGTTTCAGAGAGAGAGAGGCTTGAGCGACTAGTAATCTCAGCCTAGCGCCGTCTGTAACACTTGTTAAATATCAATAAAGAGTTTGCTTTACTTCAAAACTTGTTTTATTCAATGCTTTCGCTTTTGACGACTCTGTGAACTTGTTACCAATCGCCTATGCATTTATTATTCTACTGCACTCGGACAATCAGTGCGACTCTGTGGCTTAGAACTATTACTGCCTGTTCAGACATTGGCCTTGCACAAGCGCGGCTCACGCTTGTACGGCATCACGCCCATATGGGTAAAGCGATCGTCCCGTGGGAGCGCTGGGGTGGTGATTCATGACCAACAGGGACATCCGATTAGCCTGTGGAAGATCGGGGCGTGATAGAATGGTATTAGAGGATGGATATACGCCTTTAGACTTTATTTCGATTTTCTCAGTTTTGAAAGCTTGTTCATGGGTTATACGCATATGCTCTCTTTCAATGTCCCAATCGGAATAATCCAAATAATAGGTCTAAATAATTTCAAAGGTGCATGTGAATAATATGTTTACTTGTACGAAATTATGATGAAAAGGCCTTTGTGCCAACCTATGCTAGACCCTTTGGGATTGAATTCGTGCTAGAATTTGCAAGTTATGTACGGACCTGAATAGTTATATCCAATTACCCAACTGGTTAGTGTACGGAATCAAATATTGCATGAATGGTTAGCTATGCACACAGCCTTTAGGTTAAAATGCGTAGAGTATCACGCACCAAGACCTTTTGGTACAAGCTAAGTAGCAACGAGATTGGGATATTGTTCAAATAAGAAAGATAAGTCAGACTTAGAATGGCAACCGGTAATTTTTTTCAGATTATCGCTTAGGCGAACATAGAGAATCGTGCTTGGATTTTTAAAAATAGATCGAATGATATTTTGTGTCGAATGATACAATCAAATATAGGTTACTTGGATGACTATAAACAAGAATAAATTCGAGGCTAAGACTTATCGGACGATACCTAAGTATCGTGCAGGAAATTTTAAAGAAAAACTCGACAAATACGCTAGCGATTGATGCGAACAAGATTGAGGATTTGATTGAGTGACTCAATTCTGAGTGGTGTATGGATCATTTAGAAATGTGCAAACGGATTCATAGGTCTCGTGCGATAGTCAGATTGAACGATTGGAGAATATCTTGAATAAATGGAAATCGATATCTTAGAAAAAAAACTTGGAGTATTGTGCGAACGATTTCGGATTGAAACAAACGAACTTAACTTGAATACAATATCACTCGAATAAAAGTTAGCCTGAGAAAGAATTATTGTGGTTCGATGAAAGATATAAGCATATCGAATTTGACTTAGAGTTTGGAAGAGTAATCTTGAAATCTAGTTCGAAATGATAACCTTCTAAATCAGTCCCAACTAGAACGATTATCTTGCGGGAGCGCCGGCATGGTAATTTCACCTACGGCGGGGATGATCGAACTCACGGGAACATGTTCGATGATTATTCCAAATAAACTCGATGAATGGAATGTATCAAAAGATGGAATAGACTTAGGCTTGAATATTTGAAACCTAGTTTCTTGAGGAATGATAGAAGGAAGACTATAGGATTACCGAATGGTAACATTGAAGTTGGACGATTTTGCTAGACAAATTATAATCACTGCATGAACGGACTTGACTCGATGGATATATAACTTTGATGGAGTAAAAGGGGAAATAATAAGCTGTCTTAATCATTTGAAAGATAACCACATTGTTCAAACATTCTTGTCTTATAAGAGCATAACTCTATGCTCGTACATGCGTCACGTCCGGATTAGGACGATTATCCCGCGGAAGTATTGGCGTGGTGATCTCACGTCCGACGAGGGCGATCGAACTTGCTGGAGATCGGAGTGTGATAACTGATGGATCGTCTTGACTTTTTATTTGACATGATAAGACGAATTTGAAATGCATGTGAATCAAAATGTTTCATGGATAAGTTAGCCTAGAACTTGGAATAAATCACGCTTAATATTTTTGCGAACGGATACATGAATCTGGTTGGACAACTTGGAGTTATAATCAAAAGGTTTAGAATTAAATCTTGGCTTGGTGGTCTAGACCTGGAATGGATATGGATTCTATCGAATATACTTGAGGAGATAGACTATGCAAATTACTAGGCTTATCCTACAACTTGGATATACTATAGATTTTACTAAACAGACTCGAACCCTGTACAAACGAACATGCTATTGAGAGTAGGGTGATTCGTTCTTGATATTTAGAAATCTGAGTAAAATGATCTTGGGTAGAATACCCTTTACAAATAAATAATGGTTTGACCCTAGGAATTAGGGCGAGCATCGTACAACGAATTTACACGATGATCGTGTGCTTGAACTTGTACCTATGACCTTGTGAGCTGACCTAGTAATTAGGCAGATGACCCTGTGCTGAGTGAAAAAACCAGTATAACCGACTTTATCATATTGCTTGAATAAGCCATAGAACTAGGGCAGTAAGACTTAGGGTTAGACTAAGAACGGTAACGTGTGCTATGTTTGACCCGAACAAATGGACGCTAGTCGGTTAATCAGATAGATCGTGCTTAACGGTAGTGCAAATACTTGGTGGAATTGGAATGACTTAAAAATTTAATTGACCCTGTCGGAAGTATCCTTGAGATTCATAAAACGTGAATGCTTGAGATTTTCACAGGTAGCTTGTCCGATTTTACTATCTCTAAGTTTGGTTGAATGCATATATTTGAGGGATGTCTTGAATGTGTGTACGATCCAAGACTCAATGAGATATGAAACTTGACTGCTAAGAATTCGCTATCGCTAAGTTGGTTGTCATGCATATGTTTGAGGTACACTTCGAATATGTTCATGATCCATGCTCGCGATATGTTAATCTCGATGCTAGTGCAAGTGAATATCTGTATGAACAAGTATAACGAATTATATAAGTTTGCCACAGCCTTAAATCATCATTCACGATGGATTAAAATATACCCCGTATTAAGCAATATGTTCCGTGCTAAGGCGTAATGAGAACGACTCAGCATACACGCTACACGGCATAAGGAACGAGTAGGAGATCCGTTCGAAAAAATCAGATTTAGTGGTACTGATTGATACGCTTGGGATAGATTTGATAGTACGATAGAATGACCTGCGCTCAGGAAGTCTTGAGGACAAGACTTTTTCTTAGTGGTGTATAATGTAACAACCCGTTCCGCTTAAATGGACTGGCAATTCAAACGGTAAGAGTGGAATGATCTGACCTGCTTTGCTCAGCGAGAAGACTCATTTGAGGCAAAATGATTTCCAGACTTGGCCCTTCAGGAGTTCCGTCTTTGGCTTTCAGAGGCTCGATCTGAGTATCGCTCGACCGAGATGAATAATCGCTAAGGTGGGTGGCTACGATGAACTTATCTTTGCTTAGCCAACATAATTAAAATATGGACGATACATGCTAGTCGCTAGGTGAATCACCACTGCATGCTAATAAAGAATACAATGCACCTAGCTAAGAGAATAATCCCAACATGTATTGCTTGTGTTAGAACATGGAAATGAAATATTGCTTATATGCAGACCCTCGCATGCTACCTTTGCCTTATGCTAGTAGACCCCGCTATGCCTCGAGTAGAACACTATACTCTTCGTAGTGCACTGCTTCTCTTGCTACACTACACGACCCTAGATTATGTCCCTCGGTAATTCACTTTACGGTTTTACTCCTCGACTTACCCTTGTGCCCGAGCCAACGTGAATGCTTATGTTTACACAAATGCATGCTTGCCTGCTTATATGTTAACTTGTACTTGTTGCCTCGATTCAATGCTTGTCACATAATTGCATGCCAATATCAAGTGAATGCTATCTTGCTTTATTTTCATCCAAACCAACGGAAGACTATCTAATAGTCGTTCGAAGCCAAGTATAAAACATTAAAAGTATTCGGGAACGTTAGGTCGCCAAGGCATTTTTTGAACTAGGAAATTGCATCAATGGACAGTTAAGCAAGATAAAATCACCTCGGAGAAATTGTTACTCATCTTGTACTCAATCTAACGGCTCAGGGAGACTATTTAAAGATAGATCATGCTATGTGATTGCCTCATGCTCGTATTGCCTTATATTGCATTAAGTCAAGTGAACACTGAACAAGAATCATGTCATGTAAAGCAAAAAATCACAGCTCGTGGAGCATACTTGTCCTGTACAAAATTGAGTTATCCTATGAATCTGAACCCAAGACCTGCATGGTCACAGACAACTTGTGTACAAGGAGGATTACAGCATCCCATTCCGTGGGCGATCTCGGGGCACTGGGATCGATCCGGTCTAGGCAGACTCTATGTTGTTCTCTTCTTGTTTATGGGGATGGTGCGCAACGCCCATGTTATTTTACCGTTCACACCATTCTGAACCCCCTACTCATTGAGAGGCGTCTCTATTTGTTCGATGGAATGGCATGCAATGCCCTGTTTAAAATGATTCAAACATTTTGCTATTGAGACATCGCCCATTATAGCTATGTCAGTGACCATCCTGTTCATATAGATAAGTCATCCTCGCTTTGCGGCTATCCGCGTGCGAGTCATTAAATTACAGTTAATAAAATGAAACACTTGAGCATCCTCTATGACACTTCTGGATAACCTGTATGCTCGTGCACCCAAAATATAATCTCGTACGAAAATACTTGGGTTTGCATATGCTATTGCCCCTGGATTTCATATATATGCTCGTGCTTGAATTAACTTGGTTTGCCTTTGACAGGGAAGGACAAATAGTAAGTCTTGCCGTGTTACCTCTTATATCGTACGGCACACTGCCACACGAGATAGGTTATTCAACATTGCCATAAAACTGATCCTAAGGCATGATTAGAAAGATAACTAAATAGATGGTGCACGAAAACTATTGAACATGTTTGGATTTGTCGAGTGAGCGAGTAGCCTCCCCAATAGTTAAATCATGTACTGGTAACCAACCAGATTGCTTGTAGGTTGCGGGAGAACCTCGTTCGGTGCGGATTCCCCCTTCGTGCGTGTTAAGGCATGGAGTTCACTCTGGAGCCTTGGAGCGTTGCTTCCGGAACTGAAGCACATAAACAAGAAATAATGTTAGAATATCGCCTATACATCATTCCATAAATATAGCCACCTGGCACACTTTTACTATTTCAGAGAGAGAGAGAGGCTCGAGCGACTTGTAATCTCGGTCTAGCTCCATCTGTAACACTTGTTAAATATTAATAAAGAGTTTGCTTTACTTTAAAACTTTTGTTATTTAATGCTACCTCTATTGACGGCTATGTAAAATTGTTACCAATCGCCTATGCGTTTATTATTCTACTACACTCGGACAATCAATGTGACTCAGTAGCTTAGACCTATTATCGCCTGTTCGGACCTTGGCCTTGCACGGACGCGGCTCATGCTCGTGCGGTATCACGCCCAGATGGGTAAAGCGATCGTCCCGCGGGAGCACTGGCGCGATGATTCGTGACCAGCTGGGACGGCCGATTAGCCTGCGAGTGTAGCGCCCCGTTCTCCCGGTGCGGAGAGTGCGGCTAAGAAACACTAGACGGTATCGTTCGATCGGGATAGATTGAATTAAGAACTCGTCCTCGTTATGGATTTGTTTTTTCCGAATCGATTCCAACATTCAGTGGACAGTGCCCCCAGGATCGACTTAGTGGCAGAGTCAAGAGGGACCTCTCCGCTGCTATCTTTTATTGTCTCGGTTTTCGATATCGCTTGTTGCTTTCGTGCTTTGAGTTGGTTTTGGGATTTGCTTATTTTCCTTGAACGGTTTCGATGGTTTCATTATTTTCGTTCATTGAACTGCATTTCAATTCCGAGATTGGAAAGAGAGGAAGGAATATTAATCGAGATGTTCGTGTGCAGGTGAACGAGAAGTAGGCGGCTTGCGAGCGGAGTCGTGAAGTGCCTCTTTCCTTCTCCCTTCCAACAATCTAAGTGAGTGGCTACCATCCCGATTAGCTAGCCCTGCTTCCAAGCTTCACACTCAAAATCTTGCATTCTTCTTCGCCCCGATCAGACGATACCAAGTAATAATAAAAGATACCAAGAAAAAAGAGAATAGACTTGAATAATACTGCTTGTTAATCAAACTTGTGAATGGTTATATCTTTGCATGCTTGTTCGTTCGAAATGTTCATTATATGCATAGATACAAGTTTGAACGTATGCTTCTCTTTTATTGTCCCGATGCATGAATGGAACGTAGATGCAATGTACAAACGAATCATGCAATACTGCTTGTCTTGTGCTCACGTAGCCTTCGGGCGAATGATTGTTCACGTAGCCTCCGGGCGAATGATTGTTAACGTTCGATCACGGACAACTTATGCACAAGGTATAGTTCCTGCGGGCGGCTGCTGGGGCACTGGCACCGTTCCGGCTCCGGACGAAACTTACGTTTAGTCTCACGTACTTGGAAAATATGGTATGCGGCGCCTTACGTACTAGCACATAGCAAACCATCTTCGTCACAGACTAGTCCATAATGGCTATCAAGACAGTGATCATCTTGTATATTTAAACCTGTTGCAAACTAACTTGTGTCTTCGTGGCAGCGAAGGCATGGTAAGTATTGTACAGGTAATTCAGACGGGCAGGTAAAATCCACCGAACGGTGGCATGTTCATTTCAGTAAATTCTATATGCTGCTTACTTGTAAATGAACTAAGGCATGATAGAAACCCACAAATATGCATGCTTCATTAAAACAACGTGTTGATTGGTATAGTTCGGCTAGCTCGCCTTTACCAGTATGTTTCGACATGCTGACCCTCGTTGAAACAGGATCTCCGCACCAAGGCGAACCGAGCGAGGAGCCTAAGTCGTCTTCCCGATCCAGTCCAGCTGTTGGCGCATCTTCACCGTGCCCCCTTGAAGCATTTTGAAGATATGAGCTTGCTAACTCTTCATACACAAATGCAGTTCCATGGCAAAGCTATCCTCCAGCCTGGAGGTCTATATGTTTTGAAGTTTAGTAAAGGGATATAATGTACAGGACTGCTATCTCATTTTGAGTCAACACTTTTGTAAGCCCGTGCGACATTTTAGCTAACTCGTTTAAGAGTTTGTAATAGATGTTCATTATTAATAAAGAAAACTTTTCCATTTTTCAAATCTGTGTTTCAATTTATCTACGTACTCTGAATATGTGCTTGCTATACAAATCATTAAAGCCATGTGCGGGCGAAACCCCAGGCACGCACGGCGGGCACGCTTTGGGGGACGCCTCAAACGATTCTACGAAATCGGGTCGTGATATAATGGTATCAGAGCACAGATTCAGAGTTCCTTAGACTTCGTGCTGGAAAAGTTCCTTTAACGATCAAATTCCTGTGCGAACTCTTGAACTCGCTAGGCCAAAATGAGATAAGTTCATGCAATAAGTCCATAATACATTATGATTCTAATATAATTTACCTTCTTTTGAAGGAATGGCACTAGCGCAATCTATAGCGCAAGCATCGAACGAAACACAAGAGAGTAGTTCGGGCACTTCGGGAAGCTCACGGAGCCAACGTGGCATATCTCAAGTCGACCCGCTAGAGCGGGTGATGCAAATGTTAGAATCGCAACGACAAATAGATGATGCTCGCCAAGACAAGTTCGAAAGCAATTTAGAGACCCGATTCTCAGTCCAACAGAAGCAGGTAGATACCTTGCAACAGATCGTTCAGACTTTGGCCGCCAACCATTCCTCCGCAATAGCAACGCCTCCGGGGGAACAGCCCGTGCTTGAAGTAGAGAAGCCACAAATTCTAAGGCCGAGGGACGTGACTGTCTTCAACTTGGGACACTTCAAGAAAGTCTGCAACACCCCGTTCAACGGACTGAGGACCCAATGGTAGCTCTAGATTGGCTAGCCGAGCTTGAAGATCACTTTGCTCTGCTAGAGGTCCCCGAAAAGAAGCTCGTTGCCTGCGCAACTTCAGCTCCGCCTCAACGCGCACGATTGGTGGAACGTGCATCGATGATCTCTCCAATTTGATCATGGAGAGGAGGCGATCTCGTCGATGACTTTTCGTGCCGTGTTTGAAGAGGAGTTTATACCCCCTCCAGTACAACGTCAAATGGAGAATAATTTCGTGCAGCTGTGGCAGGGCAATATGATAGTGAAGCAATATTTTGCCGAATTCAACCGACTCTCCAAATTCGCTAGGGCCTATTTACCTGATGCAGCGAGTCGAGCTAGAAGGTTTGAAGGCAGTTTGCGCCCTACCATCCATGCGCACATGGTCAATAATCAGTACAGGACAATGCGTGAAGTAATGAATCATGCCTTATCGCTAAAACCACAGTATCCTCATGTTGCTGCCGGCGCTGTACATACATCCATCACAAACGCCAAAGCAACGAAGGAGGAAACACCGCTGCAAAGTGCCGCAACAACGGTGGTCCGCAGAGAGGCAGCTATGTCACTTCTGCAAGAAACCAGGGCACCTGGCCAACGAATGTCGTCTGAGACAAGGATTATGCCTCATCTGTGGTGCTGTAAGCCACAAAATGCGTGACTGCCCCAATTACTCTGCTAAGAATCCTCAACGTAACGTTCCTTGACGGTAAGCATTATTCCTAAGTTTTGGGAAGAAACTTCCAATTAGTTGGGTAGGATGTAGCGCCCCGTTCTCCCGGTGCGGAGAGTGGGGCTAAAAAACACTAGACGGTATCGTTCGATCGGGATAGATTGAATTAAGAACTCGTCCTCGTTATGGATTTGTTTCTTCGGAAGCGATTCCCATATTCAGTGGACCGTGCCTCCGGGATCGACTTAGCGGCAGAGTCAGGAGGGACCTCTCTGCTGCTATCTTTTATTGCCTCGGTTTTCGATGTCGCTTGTTGCTTTCGTACTTTGAGTTGGTTTTAGGATTTGCTTGTTTAACTTGAACGGTTTCGATGGTTTTATTGTTTTCGTTCATTGAACTGCATTTCAATTCCGAGATTGGAAAAGGAGGAAGGAATATTAATCGAGTTGTTCGTGTGTAGGTGAACGAGCAGTAGGCGGCTTGCGAGCGGAGTCGTGAAGTGCCTCTTTCCTTCTCCCTTCCAACAATCTAAGTGAGTGGCTACCATCCCGATTAGATAGCCCTGCTTCCAAGCTTCACACTCAAAATCTTGCATTCTTCTTCGCCCCGATCAAACGATACCAAGTAATAATAAAAGATACCAAGATAAAAGAGAATAGACTTGAATAATACTGCTTGTTAATCAAACTTGTGAACGGTTATATCTTTGCATGCTTGTTCGTTCGGAATGTTCATTATATGCATAGATACAAGTTTGAATGTATGCATCTCTTTTATTATCCTGATGCATGAATGGAACGTAGATGCAATGTACAAACGAATCTTGCAATACTGCTTGTCTTGTGCTTACGTAGCCTTTGGGTGAATGATTGTTCACGTAGCCTCCGGGCGAATGATTGTTAACGTTCGATCACGGACAAGTTGTGCATAAGGTATTGTTCCTGCGGGAGGCTGCTGTGGCACTGGCACCTTTCCGGCTCCGGATGGAACACGTTTAGTCTCACATACTTGGACAAGGTGGTATGCGGCACCTCACGTACTAGCACATAGAAAACCATCTTCGTCACAGACTATTCCATAATGGCTATCAAGCCAGTGATCATCTTGTATATTTAACCTGTTGCAAACTAACTTGTGTCTTCGTGGCAGGGAAGGCATGGTAAGTATTGTGCAGGTAATTCAGACGGGCAGGTAAAATCCACCGAACGGTGGCACGTTCATTTTAGTAAATTCTATATGCTGCTTACTTGTAAATGAACTAAGGCAAGATAGAAACCCACAAATATGCATGCTTTATTAAAACAACGTATTGATTGGTATAGTTCGGCTAGCTCACCTTCACCAGTATGTTTCGACATGCTGACCCTCGTTGAAACAGGTTCTCTGCACCAAGGTGAACCGAGCGAGGAGCCGAAGTCGTCTTCCCGATCCAGTCCAGCTGTTGGCGCATCTTCACCACGCCCCCTTGAAGCATTTTGAAGATATAAGCTTGCAACTCTTCATACACAAATGCAGCTCCGTGGCAAAGCTATCCTCCAGCCTGGAGGTCTATATCTTTTGAAGTTTAGTAAAGGGATATAATGTACAGGACTGCTATCTCATTTTAAGTCAACACTTTTGTAAGCCCGTGCGGCATTTTAGCTAACTCATTCAAGAGTTTGTAATAGATGTTCATTATCAATAAAGAGAATTTTTCCTTATTCCAAATCTGTGTTTCAATTTATCTGCGTACTCTGAATATGTGCTTTATGCAAATCATTAAAGCCTTGTGCGGGCGCAACCCCAGGCCCGCAAGGCGGTCATGATTCGGGGGATGCCTCAAATGATTCTACTGAATCGGGTCGTGACAACGGGAGATTGTGGCGTGATAACACAGTTGCACCATTTTTACAGTACAGTAAGAAATAAAAATTCCATACGCTCACTAGCAGATTCTTCCCTCCTAATGAACTATCCGAACCGTATATGCGGTGCAGAAATAATGCATTGACGTCAAATAATATCTAGAAAACTAAACCAATACCAACTACTAACACAAGACTCGAACTCTCGTACCATTGATCAGTCGACACCCTAGTCCATGCACTCTCTCACTCAGACAGTGAACGTGTTTGAAACAGTATCAGGTCAGAAGATACCACGTATCTTTACAACATACAAGGTAAATCAACTACTTCTAAGATGCGTGCACATATCTAGCAAACTAAAAACTAGGCATAATATAAACTGAACAATACAATCAAGCAAGGTGTACTTGCCTTACAAGCCAAGCAGCGAGGACAACAAGTCTGGTCTGGAGTTATCCACAGGAACATCTCGAATACTTACGAATTAATTATTATAATAATTAGACTCTTATTCTTCTAGTCAAATTAAATTATTATCTAGTTAATACTCCTACGTTGGTTGCACATGCAAGTAACTCCACACCAAAATATTACTAACCATCAAACATTATCAAAAACCATTTTTAAAACATCATTTAAAAAAATATTAATTCTGGAATTTATTGGAAAAATAGGTTTTTTAGTAATATGGTCGTTTCCTATAAATTCTTTGAGTCCAAAACAAAGTAGAAACCAAAACTAGGTCATAACGGGTTACCTAATACTCACCAAAAATTATTTTTTGACAAATAAGTAAATCTGGAATAATACTTAAAAATTCAGAATAAAAATATAATAATGTAATTTTAAATGCTAAAAATATGGGTTTTGGTCGGGGTTTAATTCTAAAACTGTCGGGGTCAAGTTTTGTCAAAACTAGGTCTACTTGCTACATAAAATACCTAGAATTCTAATTTTTTTAAATAAAAATAAAATCTGAATAAATATGTTAAAATAAGTAATAAATATAATAAATACTATTTTTTCTATCTATACAAAAATAATTAGGGTTTCACCATCTACAAGTTGATCCTATTAGGGTTGGCAACCAAACTTTGCTAGTATACATGTCAAAGGATAGTACATCAATGATGGAGTTTAATTACTAACAAAAATATTTTTTATTTAATAATAAAAATAGTCTTTTATATTATGAAATTAAATATTTAAATTCTTAAAAATTATATTTTAATAATAAAATATCAACATGCAACAATAATAATTTAATATGGTCACGACATTGCAAATTGGTTTTTTGTCATCTAAGAGTACTTTTTAGGTAAAAATTAGAGTTTCACATGGATGGTGGTTTCCTTATTTTTTATCTAACAAATTTATGAGTTCTCATAAGAGTTTATACATGGAAAAGTAATTATTTAAAAAAAAATTCAAAACTTACTAGATCTTGTTTAAGGCAGAGCTTCTTCATGCGACACAGACCTTTTGGAGTCCCAAACGGACTCCAAACTCTACAAAAATTGAGGGGGCTCTATATAAATCCTAATAGATAAAAATATAAATTTTTAGGGGTGGTTTTACTAGACCATACAACCCAGATCAACTACAGTAGTAGCCAGCCTCAAGGGGTATTTTTGGTCGGCCTAAGGGGTTCGGCCAAGGGCTTTGGGTGGTCAGCCTTAAGGAAAAAGATGGAGGGAAGGAAGAAGATGAAAAAAAAGAAGAGTGGTAGGGGGAGAGGCTTCTTGGTCATGGGTTTGAGAATGGGGGAGGTCGGCTATTAGGTTTAGGTGTTGGGGGTTGATAAATATAAGTAGTTTAAATAGGTGGGTCGTTAGGATTTGATTTATTCGTTCCATCTATTGACAGGATTTAAAGAGACAAAAATAGGGTGAGAGGATGCTATAGAATACTTAAATAAGATTTTAAAAGATTTATTTCTGATTTAAATTGATATGTAATAAGATTGCATAGGGGTCTTTCCTAATTTATAAACTACATATTTAATTAAGATCCTAATTTGCAAGGGAATAAATCAAAGATTTAATTCATGAATTTAAATAGATGGATGCTACAAAACATGGATAGATGGAATATTTAAAGTAGAGGATTTCCAAATATGAAAATATTAGAATTGGATTGCCTCTAAAAGGCTCGGTGAAATAGACATGTCTATGAAGATGCGGATTACCTGCACCTGGACAGAAAGATCCTATGAAGCTTTACTGATAAGGTACAAAGGTGGACCCTATCTCAAGAAGGTTTCAAATTCTATCTTCCTAAAATAAATTCTACATAATATATATATATATATATATATATATATATATATATATATATATAGCACTATGTACAAGAGATATCGGTTTGCTGACTCAAAAAATGATATCTTCCTTAAGAGCTACTTGTTGAAGCAGAGGACGACTGATCTAGGTGAGTGGACAAAAACTTTATTCTCTGATTCTTGCATGCCTTAAAAATAAATCTTACTTTTTGAAATGCTTGTTTGCTTAATAAGATAAAGTTTGCATGAATGATAGAACGAGAACCTGCCTGCCTAAAAGAGATAGAACCATTGCCATGCTAAGTATAAGAAATGTGCATGCTAGTTACACTGACACAGCTATTGAAAAAACCTTGTCATGCTAGAGAAAGAAAAGAGTAGAGTTGCATGCTAACTTGAAGAGATAAATAGACCCGTGCCATGTATTATTTTAAGTAAAAGATCGTTTATATGTTTGCTTGTCATCGTGTATATAATTGCTTGTCTTGGATGCTAAAGCTTAATGGAATGTATGCTTGTTTTGTTATAAGAGTATATGCTTGTCGTGTTTGTGCAAAGACTAATAGCCCATCCTGATGTTCCGATCCTACATGATCTAGGGGTGTGCGACTATTAGAAAAGAGATAGATGGATTGAATGCGTGTATTGTCACGTTGTGTTATAAGTGTGATGTGATTGTTATCGAGGAGCTTGCGGGGGATGGAGGCTAAACGACAAGTTTGGAGACTAATAGTGCGTCTTGATATTTCGGTCCTACGGGATCTAGGGGGCGTGGCTATTAGAATGGAGGAAGGAGATCGATGGGGCAAGACAAATAGTGTGTCCTGATGTTCCGGTCCTACGGGATCTCAAGGGACGTGGCTATTAGATGGGAGATGATACTTCTATTTGGAAGAGTTGAGTCTGTGTTAGAGAAGTTAGCTGGTTCATGGAGATAGTTGCATTTTGGTAGTTAGGGCGCATGCTAGGCTAGCCTTCTTGAATTTCTAACTGTTTGATGTAGAGACCGACAGGGAAAGAGAACCTTGGTTATATATGCATATGTTACTAACTTGTATATCTGCTACAGGGATAACCGTTCAGCAAGGGATAAGAACAAAATGAATATATATATATATATATATATATATATATATATATATATATATATATATATATATAAGCCTGCTTGTTCATGAATATGTGCAACTTAGAGTTTATCTGATAGTGTTTCATAGATTTGCATCGGTCGGACAATGGCTATTAGTGCAGAGCTGAACCTTGGTCCCGGCTGCTATAATGTTACAGAAGAGAAACCATAAGTCACATCTGCTAATAGCATCAGATAAAAGAGACATTGGTTAGCTGGATTACCGCTACTGATCCTGAGTTTCTCGTGGAATAAAATCTTCAAGTTTGCTTGATTGAATGATAGTTCCTGAATACTGTAGTGACCCTAGAGTTCTTGAGTATAGCTAAAGAGACAAGCTGCGCACAGCCTGCTTGGTACATTGTACTTGAACTAGTTGCCTTGAATGCTTGGTTGTATTAAACTATTTTTCATTCCAAAAGATGTTTACAAAAGAAGTAATATGACTCCGTTCCTGTATTACATGTAACGAATCTAGGTAAAACTAGAAAGATCACTAGTAATGTAATATTTTACCACATGATTACTTAATGTTGGTTTTAGTGAATGTTGCTTTTGTTCGTTAATTTTATACTTACCAGTGCTTTCTCCAAAGTGTCGAACCCCAACAGTTTGCTTGTTCGCATGTACTGGATCGTCCGATGAAGTGATACGCGTGCCTCATCCCCAGGACCCAGAAATATGGTTTCGATGCCTTGAGCCGTATCGATTGTTTTGAGCTTCTTTTGTATAGAGGGACATAATGTATGGAATGATGCCATTGTATTCAGAGAACCTCTTGCCTTATGATTTGCCCCATATACTCAGATGGATTATCGTTTGCAACACTGTCCCTCCGTTGCGTACTCGATCGATTCGATGATAGCCACAACTTTAACAATATTGCCTTGTGCGGGCGTAACCCTAGGCTCGCACGACATCATGTCCCAATGGCAAACGACTACACGACCCGTGGGAGTGCCGAGGCAGGATGATTCATGCCCGGCGGGGGCGTGATCATGACCTTCGGGATCGGGGCATGATATATGTAGTGCCCCGCTCTGTGTTGGCACAATGTATCAAGGTGAGTGGGCAGAACTATGTTTTCTGATTCTTGCACGCCTTAATAATGAATCTGAGTTTTTGAATGCTTGTTTGCTTAAAGATAGCTTCATAAGAGAATGATAGAACCTGCCTTGCATGCTTAATAAGCGAATTCACATAGCTTGTCATTGAAACAAACTTGTCTGCTTAACTAAGAATCCTAAAAAGCTTATCTAAGAGTATGAGTTTGCATGAATATGTTCCACTATCGCTTGTGCTTCGAGAGAACCATATTGTGTGCTTGAACTTGTTCAGAGAGGGCGGCTAGTCTGCAACAGAGAAATATGGTCTGATGGTTTATCTTGTCTGCATCCTAGAGTTTATTTGATAGTGTTTCATGCATTCGCATCAGTTGGAAAATAGCTATTGGTGGAGAGCTGAACCTTGGTCACGGCTACTATAGAGATAGTGGAGAGCAACCTTGAGTCACAATTGATAATAGCATCTGATCCTGACTTACTCGGGGACTGAACTGCATATAAGATAGTTCATTGTGTTGGCTTGATAGAGGATAGTCCCTAGATGTGCATTTGTCCCTAGAGTCTTTGAGTATATCTCATGAGACACATTGTGCACACCATGATAATATAACAATCGGCTTATCTTGCTTGCTTGTTTAAATCGAATATGAACTCTATTTTCAAAGATGTTTCCAAAAGAAAGTAATATGACTCCGTTCTTGTGCTGCATGTAACGAACATAGGTAAAACTAGAAAGATCACTAGTAATATAATATTTTATAACATGATTACTTAGTATTGGTTTTAGTGAATGCTTGCTTCTGTTCAGTTGTTTATACTCACCAGTACTTATAAAAGTGCAGAGCCACAAACAGTTTACTTGCTTGTAGGTACTGGATCGTCCGAGGAAGCGATAGGTGTGCCTCATCCCCAAGATCCAAAAATCTTGTTTTGTTTGCCTTGAGATGCTTTCGTATAAAGGGGCATACTGTATGTAATGATCCCATTGTATTCAAAGAACCCAGTCCCTCGATTTGCCCCAAATACTCAGATGGATAAACGCTTGCAACAATGTCCCTCCGCTGCTTACTCGATTGATGCGATGATAGCCAAACTTTAATGATGTTGCCTTGTGCGGGCGCAACCCCAGGCTCTTATATATATATACAGACAGGGGAACGGTGGTCTGGAGGCCTTCGGGACCGGGGCGTGACAACATATATATATATATATATATATATATATATAATTAATTATCCTATTTTAAGGCACTAGTGTCCAATAAATTAATTAATGGCTTTGGGTTGGATATTTGGATTGAAAAATAACCATAAATAAATTATATTGATATAAATCTCTAAATATTAAATACAAGAAAATACGGATGTTACACTAGTTCTATACTAATGTTGAATGGTCAATTTTTTTGTCACGCGAAGATCCTACATTTAGTGTCTCCTGTGTAGGCTTCTTCCTATGAAGGGCGATATAGATTTTATGGTTGACCTATATCATTAATGTCCAAACTATAGTGAAGTATCCTAGTAAAATAATTAGAATTTAATTAATTTTAAAATAATCTAAAATAAATATGAAATAGACACAAAGTACCTATTTTGGGTGAGGAGTTTTACAGATTGGGAAGTGCAATAAACGATATTGAGGGAATCTTTGGAATTAGGCTTAAACAGATTCGAGTTGTGAGATAAGAAATGATGTATAGTAGGATGAGTGCGCTGAGGAAGTTTCGAGGACAAAACTTTTTCTGAGTTGTGTATTATGTAACAGTTTGCTCCGCTCACTTCAGTTGGATGACTCAAACGACGCAACGGTGCAAACAACATTTAAACATGGCGTATTCAGTAGTTCACTCGGAGTCTCGCTCAGGTGAGACGAGTCTTCGCTTAGGTGGGTGGCTCCGATGAAACTGTCTTTTCTTGGCCTTCACACTCAATTATCGAATGATACATGCTAGTCGCTAGGCAAATACTTATGCATGCTAACAAATGAGTCAAACCAACCTAGCCACGGGAATAATCCAATTCCATAAAACATTGCATAAAACATGGAAAAGAAAGAACTTGCTAGATATAGAAATTTCTTAAAAATTTCATTTGTTCATGCAGAGTTTTTATATGCTTTCATATAAGATTTTATTATGCGTTGTAGTATGTACCTTCACATGATTACAATGCTTGGCATATAGATCATGCAATAATTTTGATGCACTTTATATAATTTACTCATTTGAGGCAGAAATACTATCAAAATAGTCGTTCTGGGCCAAGTAATGAAAACATAGAAAGGCTTTGGGACCATTAGGTCTCCAAGGCAGTTATCATATCGGGAGCCACATAGAGTTAAGGAAACATAGAAAGAAATAAAGAATGCCTCTGGGATCCAAAGTAAAGTTTGAGAAAGAGAATGGTTTGAGTAGTACAAACGAAGAGAAAAGAGTGAGAGAAAATAAACATGCATGTTCGCAGACAACTTATGCACAAGGTTTGGTTTCTCGAATGATCGTCGGGGCATTGTGCCAAGACCCACACCCGGAATAAGGGAACGAGTACATGAACAACGACAAGCCTACACCGCGGTATCGGCGGTAGAACGCTGTCTAGGTTAACAATACTATCTAAACATCTCATACAATATATATATAAGGTACTAGGCATGCTATCTCAACTCCAAATGGAGGAACAATATAGTATATGATAATAAAACTAATACTCAATCACAATATCAAACTAGTGGAAGAAATATCATGATATAAAATAAAGGAAAGAAGTACAAGAGTCATAAAAACATCTACAAGTCCAAACTATAAGTCTAGTCATAATAAAACTCCCAAAATAATATATATACACATTCCATAATTCTAAAATAAGGCTAATACAATGTCCAAAATATAAGTCTAAGTCTCCTCGGTCACTGGCACCAAGTTTTCCTGCTCTAGGGGAGTATCCCCAAATAGCTCACCGTTCTATGGCCCGTAGTAAGTGAGACTCTGATCCTCAAGCCAATCATCTGAAAAATATATCCAATCCTGATTGGAGCGAAGTATAAAACTCTAAAAGCAGTTCCAAATACAAGGTAGAGCATATATGATAGGCAATAAAAAAGAATGCAAGATAACTAGCAAAATAAAAATAAAAAAATAGAGTAAACAAATAATATACTAGAAAAGAAAAATAGGCAATAAGAAATAACTGTAAGTAATAGAAATAAATAAACTAGCTAATGTGCCTTAGAGTACAAGTTCGTTATGTTATCGGTTTGGGTTGAACACGAATATAATATGGTAACTCGATTACACGTTTGATATGTAATCGACATATACACCAATATACATGGGCTTGATCAAATAGTCAAATCCTACTCCCCCGTCCCTAACCAATACTCATGGATCCAATCACGATATGTTACGAACACGAATATAAGCACACTGATCAGGAGAAGTGTGTCAACACAAAGTGTCACGCGCCAATTTCGTGGAATCGATAGTCGTCCCCCGGGCGTGATGCCGTGCGTGCGTAGGTTGCGCACTGCACAAGGCCAAGGTATTTTTGCATAGCGAGCACATATTAAGAGCACACATATAATTAAAATACAAAGTTGAAACATGGAAAAGTTCTCTTTATTGGTAATGAACATCTTTTTACATACCCTTGAATGAGTCAGAGGATTGCTGCACGGGCTTACAAAAGAGGACTCAAAATAAGATAGTCGTCCTGTACTTTACATCCTTTACTAAAACTTCAAAATATTAAAGGCCTCCAAGCGGGACGATCGCTTTTCCTCGGAGCTACATAATTTAAGTGTGCAAGCTCCTGGGTCTTCAAAATGATTCTTCTAAGGCACGATCGGAATGGGCCGCTTGATGGACTGGAATAGAAAAGTAGCTTCAGCTCCTCGAAGGATCTCCTTGGTGTGGGGAACCTATTTTAATGAGGGTCAGTACATCGAAATGCACTGGTGAAGGTGAACTAACCCAACTATACCAATCAACACATTGTTTATATGAAGAATGCAACTTATTTGTGGTCTTTCTATCTTGCCTTAGTATATTTTACAAGCAAGAATTGATATAAAAATTCACAGAAATAAACTTGCCACCGTTCGATGACTTTTACCTGTACGTCTGAACCACCTACACAATACTTACCATGTCCTTCCCTGCTACGAAGGCACAAGTTAGCTTACATAGGTTTAATATACGGGGGGATCACTGGCTTGATGTCATAAAGGATGAGTTATAGTCTTAAGACGGAAGGGTATACAAAGCAGGTGGCTAGCCCTGCTATACGCCATTTTCTCCGATACAGACGACTATACAGATCGCTCCGTCCGGATCAGATCGGTCCTAGTACCCCGGCGATCATCCGCAAGAATCAGAAACCTTGTGCACAAGTTGTCCGTGATCAACAGCGCCTGATATTTTGTTATCGTATAGTATAGTTCAAGGCGATAAAAGCACGATACGAGTTTCAAGCCACGATTCATTCTTTTGCATAGCCTCCCTGAATAGTTTATGTTATAGCAAGGTGTGTTCTATACATAGCATAATTTATAGAAAAAATATACGTTCTAACTAAAATTTAGGCATAGGCAGAACATTTTAAACAAACTAGCATGCAACAAGGTAACCGTTCATAAGTTGATTGACAAGCATAAAAATGATCCAAGTCTAATCCCATTTATCTTGACATCTTTTAGTTACTATGGTATCGTTTAATTGGGGAAAACAATGATACAAGATTTTTAGATGTGAAGACTTGGAAAAAGGGTCAACTGAATCGAATATAGCCCTCACAAGTTGGTTGGTGGAAGGAAAGGAAAGAGGTGCTTCAATACTCTGTTTGCACGTCACCTACTACACGATCACCTGCATTGCCATGAATAGCTGATCAATACCTCTTCTACTCTTTCCATGCTTGGAATTAAAGTGCAGTTCTATGAACAAAAGCAATAGAATCAATCAAAACCGTTCAAGAAAACGAAAACAAATCTGAAAACCAACTCAAAGCACGAAAGCAACAAGGCGACAGCGAAAACTAAGCAAAAAAACTTGTAGCGGAGATGTCCCACTTTACTCTGCCTCTAAGTCGATCCTCGTGGCACGGTCCACCGAATATGGGAATCGATTCCAAAGAAGCAAATCCATAACGAGGATAAATTCTTGTTTTAATCTATCCCGATCGAACGATACCGACTTATATTTCTTAGCCGTGCTCTCTGAATAGGGGAACGGGGCACCACATCATAACCAAATAATTGGAAGTTCCTTCCATAAAACTTAGGAATAGAACCTACCACTATGAAACAATGAAGGAAACTTTTACCTTATCTCAGACTCAAGCTCCCAAGTAGATTAATCGACCGAATGATTTCTCCAAAGCACGCAAACCAGAGGAGCTGAACGACTTTGAAGCAGCTTTTCTTTTCGATCCAAGATTCGTAGATGTTGTTCGACATAAGTCAAGTCTGCCTTTAGGTCTAGTTGATCAAGATCCACCACTTGGCTCGGGTCGTACACGTACTTCCTAAGCTATGAAACATGGAAGATATTGTGCACTTCAGATAGTGATGGTGGCAGGGCAATCTGATATGCGACTGGGGCAACTCGCTTTAGTATCTCGAATGGACCGACGAATCTTGGACATAGCTTTCCCTTTGCTCCAAATCAAGTAACTCCTCACATGGACGAGATTTTAAGGAATACTCGATCACCTTCTAAGACCTCAAGGGGTCATCGGTGCGTGTCTGAATAGATTTTATGGCAACTTTGTGCTACCTTCAGCCATTTTTGGATCAAACGGGATCTTCTGGAATGTTTGCTCCACGAGTTCTCGGCCAAGAATTTTCCATTCTACAACTTTATCCCAATAGATCGGGGATCTGAACTTCTTTCCATACAATGCCTCATACGACGCCATTTGAATGCTGGATTGATAGCTATTATTGTATGCAAATTCGGCTAACGGTAGATGCATGTCCCAACTAGTCTTCAAGTCCCATTGCTGACTGCAGGCTTTCCCAGAAGCGCGATAAGAATCGACCATCTCTATCGGAGACACAGGATACGGGCATGCCGTGGAGTCGAACAATCTCGTTGAGGTAGATCTGGGCCAGGCAGTTGGCACTCCAAGTACTTTTGATAGGCAGAAAGTGAGCAGACTTGGTGAGTCGATCAACGATGACCCAAATGGCATAATTCCCTCATTGTATCTTCGACAAACAATAATAAAATCTATCGTTATATGTTCCCATTTCTACTTCGGTATAGCAAGGTTCTTAATCACTCCGCCCAAATTTTGGTGCTCGGCCTTTACCCTCTGACAAGCCATACATTGCGACACAAATAGCACCATATCTCTTTTCATACCGTGCCACCAAAATATCGTACGAAGATCTCGATACATCTTTGTTCTACCCGGATGTGAAGTTCAACTTGCATAGTGGGCTACCGTAAGTATCTCTTTTCTGAGGGTTGCATCATTAGGAATGAATAATCTTCCCTTCACTCGCATCATCCCGTCCGTACATACCACAAAGTCGGTTGCCTTTCCTGCTGAGATAAGACCTTGCATCTTTTGCAGGAATATGTCATCCATCTGAACGGACTTGACTTTTTCTAACAAGTCGGGGTCGAGGCGTAGCTGTGCCACTTGTGCCCCTATTTTGTATCTGATTTTAAGTGTAATGCCCAAAGCTTCAAGATCCCGACGCCGCTTGTCATCGATAGCTAGGCTCCCAACGAACACTCGACTAAGTACATCAGCTACTAAATTATCCTTGCCTGGTATGTATCTGATTATGAAGTCAAAATTGCTAAGGAGTTCATACCATAGCTGTTGTCGTAGATTTAAATCCTTTTGGGTATAAAGATATTTTAAACTTTTATGGTTCGTATAGATATCACACGGCACACCATAGAGGTAGTGGCACCACAACTTCAGCACGAATATTGTAAACCCCCTCAACCAATTTGGGGTTTAGTTGAATTAAATCAAGAGACTAGGATTCATTTGGAATTAATTAGGATTAATGTGCGTCAACTATACGTCTTAATATACCTTGACATTGCTTCGAGGTTGGAATAACACACCAGTAGTTATCTTCCACCCAAGGTTACGAACATCTTTTAGACATGCCAGACTACCCCTCTGACCATTGTGCAGCAATAGATACTCGTTATTGCGTCTCATCTTAGCTACGCAATATTCCTTAAGAGAACACCTTGTATTTATTAATTTAATTAAATTTGAGGCCAAGTTTACCTCAAACAAACCTAACCAAGCCACATGCACTCTTCCACGTGGACCAGCCCCACGCCAACGAGCCCAGAGAGGCCCAAGTCCAGAGGGCAGCCCACAAACCCTCCTATATAAATATAATTTCTCTTCCATTGAAGCCCTAGATCACTATTCATTACCCTTCCCTCAAAACCTAGCCGAACCCTAAAACCCGAGCACTCCCTTCCCCCGACCGGACGACCACCACTGTAAGCCGTCACCACCTCACCGTCGACCACTCGACTGCCACCCTGATCTCCACCACCCCAACATTACTGTACCATAACCTGCGCTGACTGCCACCCCGACCTCCACCACCCTAAAATCTGAGTACCAACCCGACTGCCGGATCTCGACGGACCCCAGTCCGGATCACCGCTTCCAGCACCGCCAACTGCTCCTACCGGCCCGATACCCATCTCCCCCACGACCTGAACGTCATTCCAGAGCCGCCCTAGGCCGCTGCCGCCTCTGCTAGACCGTGGTTGCCGCTGCCGAATCCGCTGCAGGCTGCCACTACCGCCCGCGAGGAAGACGACCAGGACGAGCAGACTCTCATCCAGTCAGTCAGGTACTCGACCCCTAGCTCGCTTCTCGCATAATATCGTTGTATGGTTGCTTTATCGAGTCGTCGTGTCGGCGTGTCCTGTGTCGACACAAACCAATTAAAAGGAAATAATACAGATATGTATGCGTGCTGATAATTAAACTAGATAATAATAAACTGAATTAACCCTAATTATATACATGCTGGTATGATGATTAACAAGATTTAGAAGTTGTTTAATAAGTAGCAAACACCTACATTATGAGACCTGTCATCAAGGCTAGTAATTCACCTGAAAGCCTTAACACAAACCGAGTACGTTTGGACATGGGAACCAAAGACATGTATTCATACAAATCAGAAATAGTGGTAACCCCTTAACTGTAGTAATTATTGTCTCAAGATACACGCTAACAAGGACAGAACACGTGTACATCCTAGCTACGTGCACACGTGACGCCGTCTTCGATTAGTCATGAACTTGTGACAGTTCCTAAGAGCAACGTAGGGTCTGCTTATTGTATTAGTGTCTGATATTAGATTTTTATATTATATTGTATGGTTAGGACCATTGGATCAGCCGGAAGACACCGCAGGAGCAGGCTTTTGGCATTCACAGCTTGAGGACCCAGGCAAAATACCTTGCCATATTTACTGTTTAATATAAATTATGCATTATATTGTATTGTTATCTTGTTACTGTCTTTTATACAACTGTGCGCGTCCGAGATTGACTTGGGTGCATTCGATGGATGCGTCGACGATTTAGTATACTAGACCTAGTTGCTAGTAGACTCACCCATTGAGAGGATACTCTGGTATTTTCTGAGACCTGATACTCTTATACGTATTACTGTGATAACTCATATTGGGATGCGGGTTCGCGTACTCGACTAGCTATCGGTCCGTGTGACATGCATCACGACTAGTACGTAACTCAGGATTATTTTATTTGTAGAGACTGGCATATAGATACGTGGTATGCACGTCGAGTATTCGACTAGTGTATCTACATTGGGCGGGGAGGACAACTAGTAGGCATATGGGATACACCCATTAGTATCCGTGGTATCCGGAGGAGCCACGTATCTGATGACTCCCTTTATGCGGGTGCCCTATTCTTTGGAGCGGTATGGACGTTATATTATTCAGGTGCCCCGTTCTTGGGAGCGGTATGGACGTTATATTATTCAGGTGCCCCGTTCTTCGGAGCGGTATGGACGTTATGCCTACACCTACCCATACGTACCAATGTTGTCCTCATATTGCATTTACTTAGATGGTTAGCACACCCTTGTTTGCATTTATTTTATTCAGTATCTATATATGGCATGTTTCTATGTATCTTGTTATGCCCCTCTGAGGACCTGGTACCTTTCCAGATTTGGATGAGGCATATTACCCCATGGTATACGGACCAGGACAAGAGACTAGGTACGCAATAGATGAGGAGCTAGAGATGCTACCGTCAGAGTTTCCATGATCAGTTGGTATGCCTACTGCCTAGGATTGGGTACATTATTATCTAGTCAGCCGATGCCCTAGTCATTATCTTTTATCTATCATTTCAGTATTTTATTTTGCCATAGTAGTGAGTTTGTCCCCACCAGACATTCTTGGTTTTACTATGATATTTAGAGACTGGCGTTTATCTTCCAACAGTTATTATTAGTACATTCTTGCTGTTTATTTTTGTGGATGAGATTAGATTACCTGTTGTTGATTTATATGGGACATATTAGTATTTAGGACAGCGTAGCACTCTTCGTTGGATCCATTAAATTGGGATATTCGCGGAGAAGTGACATCTGGCTATTGCCACGTGCCTAGTTCCATATATTTTGGGACTAGGGCGTGACATGATTTTAGTGGTGGCCCATACAGGTCAGACTTTATCGTTGAGGTATGGTAATATGCCTAGCGAGCCAGCAATAGGATAAAAATTACTAGGTCTTATCCATACTGATTACGTTTTTGTAATTCCTTCGTGTTACTCCTAAATAACTGCATCCTGTTTCTTTGATCACGTACTCTTTCTCGTTGAGGTATGGTAACTTGCGCAGTGGACGAGGAGCACCCAGTACTGTGGTGCCCGACAATACCACTCAAAGAGAGGAGGTACCCCAAGGGCAACCACCGCTACAGACCTTGCTGATACATTGGCACGAGACTTCTCAAGACGATCCTACCCCGCAGCCCGAGGGACAGACTTCCCAGATGATCCCTATGCAGCATTTTGAGGGACAAACTTCAGGAGCTACACCGATGCCACAGACAAAGAGGCCAACATCTGAGGAGACACCTATCGCACACCCATAGGTCCCTTTATCCCCACCACCACCTTATCTACCCAAGATGCCACCATCAGATGGACAGCCACAGATGCTTCAGTTCTTCCAGACTATGATGCAAGCACAGTGGCTTCAGACAGAGATATTGTGACAGAGTTTGATGGCAGTACTAGAGAGGACACCTGTCACAGTACCAACACCAGCACCTCCACAAGCTCAGACATGTGGCACTGTTAGATGGTTCCGATAGATGGGACCAGATACTTTCTCAGTCAATGAGACTGTTGAGCAGATCTCCGATTGGGTCGCCAATACGGAGATGCTACTAGGGGCTTCACAACTGCATTAAGACCTTTGGATGACCGGGGTGAGGGCCCAACTAAAAGGCAACGCCCATCACTGGTGGGATTCTATTGAGCGTAATATAAGAAAGAACCAGACTTGGTAACAGTTCTTAGAATACTTCAATGCGAAGTATTTTCCAGCTACAGTCATAAATGCCCTGTACTCCCAGTTTCTACATCTAGAACAAGGGAATATGACTGTTGACGCTTATGACGAAAGTTTAGCCGCCTCAGCAGATTTGGTGCTGTCCTGATACCTAACGATCTAGAGAAGGCCCAGAGATTCCATCACGGCCTTACATTCGAGCTACAAAGGTATACCACCACACAGGCGAGGATTTCTTATGAGGAGGTTCTTGCAGAAGCGAGGATCCAGGAGGCAATTATCAAAGGAGCAAAACGTTACAGCGTGAGTACCCTATCATGGATTAGAACTGCTGTTAGAGATGTACTCTGCTCCTTTCCTGACTGGATATATTTTTCCAGATGACACTGAGGAGTACCCTACCTATTATGGACCCCAGGATGTTGTGGGTTTAGATTCTGAGACCCTGGCTCAAGATGGACTTATCCCAACTGAGACAGTTGACCCTGGAGTTGTAGCTTTATAGTTTTGTAGTATTCTTTTGTACTGGATTTGTCTCCAGCATATTTCTGTATTTTTCTTCAGACTCATTGATGTATTATTTTATACTCATGAGTTGTATTGTGACTATTCTATTCTTATCTGATTCGTGTTCATTCTATCTTAGTTCTGTGATTGAGTACACTATCTTTTGATGGTTCATTATATTAGATAGACTTTCTAGACAGCGTTCTACCACCGATTCTGCGGCGTAGGCTGGGCGTTGATTCCGACTAGTACCCTTACCCCGGGTGCGGGTCGTGACACAGTGTGCATACACAGTAGAGGGGATCGGGTTTTATCAGTAGCTTAGCAGCATTAGCAGTTTGCATTGAGCATTGCAACAGCAGCATGTGCAGCATTGCAACTGCAGCAGAGCAGTTTTAGTAGCAAAGTGCAGCAGCTAGCACGGTAGTGCATCAAGCAGGAACTGCAACATCATTAACAGCTTGCAATACAGTGTACATTAGCAGCAACTGCAGCAGCATTAGCATCTTGTAATGCAGTGTGCATCAGCAGCAACTGCAACAGCATTAGCAAGTGCGAGCAGTCACAACAAGAGCAGTATCTGCAGCAACTACAACAGATTAGCAAGTACAAGCAGTCATAGCAAGAACAATATTAGCAGCAATTACAGCATTAGCAAGTGCAAGTAGTCACAACAAGAGCAGTATCAGCAGCAACTGCAGTCCATATAGCAAGTACAGCTGCTTGTAGTGCAGTATGAAATAAGCACAATTTGCAGCTAGTAGCAACATGCTCGTGCATTATGCGGTGGAGTATCCTATCTCTGAGAGAGTATCATATGGGGATATTTAGTATATGTGACTTAGAGTCAAGGGTGTAACCAATTATTTATGTCAAGTGCAGTAGAGGCAAGTGAGTATTAAGGTTAATATTTGTGCGAGTGCCTAGAGTGCATGTCAGGTTAAGATACCATGGTATCATAAGATAGATACCAAGGTATGAGCTAGAGTTAGTAAATAGACCAAGGTATAGTATTACTCATATAAATATCATAGGGGATACCTTATAGCTAACTGTAGCCTAGAAACCTAGTGTTAGGTAGGTTTTCGGTTGTGGTATGTATATGGTTATAGCTAAGGTAATATAGTACTAGGTATATAATGGATTGGTAAGTTAGCTAAGTTATCAATTATCACCAAGGTCATGAAAGCAACTAGATATTAGGTAATATTTTTTACATACTAAGTAATAGGTAGTAGCAGTAACTAGTATATATGAGTTATATATAATACTTACTATTATTAGCTAATATAACTAATTATCTAAGGTATTGACTTAGAAACTCAACCAAGACCTAATATAGCAAGTATTAGCTAGTTAATGATCATTTGAGACCCATTAACTTGGCATGGACCTAGTATGACCTAGTATTACCTAAAAATGTCCTATAAATTTATATTAGTGCATTTTAACTCATTTATCATTCCTTACACCTAAATGACATTGATATTACATATATAGGACTGTGTGACACTAGTTTGGGCATCGAGAGACACACCTGGCTCAGGACCTCAGGCGAGTATAATTTTTTGTTAGTTTTTATTTCATAATAGTGTATATATCTCATGTTCTAGAGCTGTATACTTGATTTTGACATAGTGGTTTCACGGACTGGTACTACATGGATCCTGTCAGGAGATATTATCCCCTACCGTGTTCAGCGAATATTCCTTCATATGTATTTTATCTTGGGTATCGAGTATTGATTTATTGTACTTCATGTTCACACACTGCTCGTATTCAGTGTGCTCATATTCGTATACACACACTTCTCGTGTTCAGTGTGCCCATATTCGTGTTCGTAACTTGTCGTGATTGGATCTATTAGTATTGGTTGGGGATGGCGGATTAAAAGTTGATTATGTGATCAAGCCCCAGTGTATTCGTGTATATGTCGATTATATACCACACGTGTAATTGAGTTACCATATTTTATTCGTGTTCAACCTAAATACATCATATAATAAACTTGTATTCCATGGCAAATTAGTTAGATTTCAGTTATTTCCATTATATTGCAGATATTTTATTACATGTTCGTTATTCAAGTACATTACATGTTCACTTTGGTTTATTTCATTTTGTTGTTTAGTCATCTTGTATTCTTTTTTATTATCTGTTATATATGATGGATTATGTATTTAAAACTGATTTCAGAGATATGTACTTCGCTCAAATCCTGACTGGTTATTTTTTAGATGATTGGCTCATAGACCAGTATCCTACGTACTACGGGCCTTAGGAGGGCATACCATTATAGGATACTCCTGTAGACCAGGAGGACTTAGTACCAGAGCCTGAAGAGGTTTATATTTTGGTAGGCTTGTATTACACTTTTATTGAGACTTATGGCATGTATATTTTATTTCAGACTTGTGGTTGTATTGTGATTCTTTTTCTTTCGTTATTCCATCTCGTGCTTTATCTTCCTTAGTTTGCATTATGATTGAGTATAGTTATATTTATCAGATACCATATTGTTCCTCCGTTTGGAGTTGAGATGATTGACGGGTACCATATATATATTATTTGAGATATTTAGATAGCAGACTTCACCCAGACAGTATTCTACCGCCGATGCTGCGGCATAGGCTGGACGTACCCACATACTCGTGTCCGAATATCTGGGTGTAGGTCGTGACAGTGGTCGACTCAGCCTGTGAAGGCGAACGACCATTGGTTCTGCGAGTGCGGATAGGGTAGAATCTTTTTTTGATGGTCGATTCGTCCTGCGAAGGTAGACCATTGGTTCTGGTGATGCTGAAGGTATCAGAGATTCGGGTGCCTTCTCGTATATTTTTATAATGAAGGGTGTGGTCGCACTGGGAGTTCGATCCTTGAGACAGATTCTCATAGGCTCCTCGGGTGCTGTTGTGGCCTCGGCTTCATCGTCGGCTTCGTTACTACCTTCATCTTGGTGAACTTTCTTATAGAGGATCGAGTCGAAGTAGTAGATCTCGATACCCTTAAATGGATCGACGTCAACGAACTCTGTTTTGACGAAACTATATTCATCTACATATTTTAGGCACTGGTGGTGGGTGGATGGCTTAATCTTGTGTTCATGTATCCACGGACGCCCCAATAAGACATTGTAGGACATATCTATGTCTATGACGTAGAAGGTGACATCTGTTTTTAAGTCACTGATATGGTATTTTAGGCAGAATTTGCCTAGAGAGTAGCTCCACCACTTGTTGAAGCTGCTGATGGCAGTATTGGTAGCCGCCATATGATACATCGGGATCTCCAAGGTCTGAAGCAAACTTCTTGGGATGATGCTGATCGAAGATCCTGGGTCGATATGCATTCGTCCCACCTTGATATCGCCTAAATATCCTGTATAGTACAAGGGCCGATCGTGCCTATTGTTCTTGATCAACATGTCCTGTTGTGAGAAGGTGATATTAGGTATCATATCCATGGCATTGTTACAATATGGACAAGCAGTAGGATCTTCGGTTGGCGACTTGACTTGTACCAGGGAGACATCGATATTCTGTAGTGCCTCGCTCAGGGTAGCCAGAGTGTTTTTAGAGAGCCGCAAAAGCTCAAATAGTGACAGTTTCTCCAGAATGTGTGCTAATTATTCTAAGATGTCAAAATTATTAGGACTCTCTAGTCCTTGCGGTGCATCCTTGCGCAATGGCTTATCATAGTGCATCTCTTTCTGTTTGGACTTGTCTAGCGGTGGGGGTTGAGATGTCCTGGTACCAGTGGTGCTAGGAGCGACAACCGGGAGTATATCATCGTGCATCGGTTGGTATATTGCGCCTGACCTTGTCGTACCTACTGCTATCTCTTCAGCCGAAGAGGAAACTGTGTAACAGGTCTTAGATTTTTTTATTTGGATTTGGCAGTGGAGGATGTTGGCGGTTGCGTCAAGTCTAGCATGAGGTCGGGGTGGACCCACATGACCTCCCCTCGTTGTGTGGAAAGAGGTATTAGCTCGGCCATCTGGTCTCCAACTGGTGGAAGGTTGACCACTTCCATAGTCGCTTTAGGGACCGGGACTACTCAGTCTTGGGCTTCTGTCTGTAGGAAGTTACCAAACTGGAGGGATACCATGTTGGTGGCGACCGTTAAATCATCGAAGTCCAGGGAAAGAGCATTGGTGTATATCAGACGTTGGATGTACCGCTTCAGGGTATAGCACTCCTGCGTCGGGTGATTATCGTAGCGTTGGAAGTGACAGTACTTTAGGTTGGCAATCTCCGCCGCCTCAGGCTGGCGTCTGATGTTGGGGAGCCAGATTTTTCCTCCTTCATCAGCATATCTAAGATGGATTTGACATCAGCAACTTCGAAAGAGTAAGTCTCCTTCGGTTTTGGAGGCTCCACCGACTTTTGCTCGGGCTTCTTGGTAAAGGTAGCGACCATAGCCTGTTTCCCCTTTCCTTCGCGGCTGCCATTGCCGCTATTGTTGTTGTTGTTGTTATTGTTGCTGTTACTGGGAAGTTTGTCTTTTTTCTCAGAAGTAGGGATATGGATCCCCAAGTGCCGAGCATCCTTGAGCTTCTTCTCAGCATTGACAGCACTGACAATGAAGGTTGTGCAGCCTTTGAACTAGCTCTTTCCCATCTAGAGGCTGACTGTCGGGAGCATGCTCTTCCGACACATCTCCATGAGCATGGCCTCAGGAATGCAATGAGGTAACCTTAGCACGGCCTTTCAGAACCATTCGTTGTAGTTTTATTTTTGTTCATTTTCCCCTAGGCGACATCCATCAAAGAAGACATCGTCATATCATTTCCTGTCTCATAGAATCTGTAAAGGAACAGACGCTTGAAGTCATCAAACGATGAGATATAGTTATCTTCGAGACTGTAAAACTAATCGAAAGCTACCCCGCCAATGACCCGACGAAGAGCCTGTTAAGGATAACATCGTTGCGGGGTAAGTATCCCGTGGTTATCTCGAAGTAACTCATGAAGTGTCGAGAGGAGGACTTCCCATCAAACATGTTAATGTTGAAAGGCTTGTACTTGGACGGATATGGTACATCCCTCCACTCTACGGGGTACGGTTGCCTTACCCCAAGATCATGGAGTGAGTCCCGACTGCTCATGGAGTCTAGGCGAGCCCGAAGTTCTCGGACCTCCCTTCTTGCTTCCTTAGCTTCATCTCCTGCTGATGGCGCCGATGAGCCAGGTAGGAGAGGATCACCGCCTAGGGTTAGAGCGGACGTATTTTAAACCTTATTTGTCCAGGGGTCCAGGTTTGCTTACCCGAAGGCTCTTGCCGGCTGGGAGGTCATATTTGTCTTGATCTCCAATATCATTTTGGTCGAAGCTTGCATTAATGCACTCATTGTATGTATCATGGCTTCGAGCATGTTGAGGCACTGCCGGTCACCTGGGCCTTCATGGTTGTCTCCGACCATGTATATCGTCCTCACACGGGAAGAAATAGAGGGGGCAATGGATGTCGTGCTCCCTATTTAATACCCTTATAGTGAGTAGTCTTCAAGGAGGGCGGGAGCCAATATGTCTTCCTCGGATTCGGATGGAAAACTACCCCCAGCATAGAAGATTGTGTTATCTTGGTGGGAGTAGCTACACTATTGGATCTCGGAGTTCGTTTAAGTGTTGTCTCCTTGGAATGTTGGGTTATTGCGTATGTCCAATAGGACAATACCCCCTGCTTGGGCCACCCCCAGAGGTTATGAGGAAGAAGTATCCAATGGGCTGACAACTTCTTCCTTGAGAGGGTGCCTTGGAAGATGCCTTCCGCCGTTGTCAGCCCTCTAGGTAATCGCCTTCGCGATATAGTAGTAGAGAGCGCCGGACAGGAGGTGCTTGATTAGTTTCTTCCCTTGGCAGCGGGAAGTTTTCCAGATGAGTAGCATAAGGCGATGGAAAACTCCCCCTCCTCTGATACTTGCAACTGATATCTGGGTCACTGTCAGGTAGGTGCCTTATGGTGCAGTCGTTGGAAGGCCGACTGCCTGTCTGTGAGTACTGCTACTTTTTTACAGCAATAGTTGATAATGATATTGGCGCAACTGTGCCTCAGAGTGGGCACGTCGCACGTCGCATTTGTTTCCTTCCTTTGCATTTTTGAGTAATCACGTCACGCAAATCATGCGAAGGATGTTTTACCTTTGCATCCTCTTTGTGAGTCCGTGTATCCCGAGCACACGGATGCACAAGTGCTCTATTTGCTACCTGGCTTGGGTTCGTACAAGAACTTGCCTAGAGGAATTGGTGGAAGACTATTGAGGCAGACCCTGTCCATTGGTCCCTGTGGGCTAGACGCATGGGTCAGTTGTAAAAGCATGAAAAATATGCTGGATAGCTATACGCAGCATGTTCATACAGGGCAGCGTAAAAAGATGACCTAAGAGCCAACAACTTGCAACAGAGCTTCTCCGCTGAGCACAGCATAAAATATAAGCTCAAGGACCATCCGCGTAGTACAATGTGACCAGGCCGCTTCAGCGTAAAAGAGGTGCTATATCGCCTTCATGGCTTAAAACCCTTCCGCTTTCAATGCAGCATTGAAGTGTACGAGGAACGCTTCGTGTTCTTCGAAATAAACCTGTCAGAGCATGCAATAAACCTGACGTCTGCACTCCTGACAAAAAGTACTACACGACTACCCAGGCGACGGGTATGATGATGGCGCGGCACTACAACCTAGGCTGTCATTTACTACCATTTCCTTTACGTAAACTACTTTTACACATACGAAGGAATATGCTGCCTAGTTTTACACGGGCGGATGTGAGCTGTTTACGCTCCGTAGAAGACAAACAGCCTGCCACATCAAAAGCTGCGCTCCGTACAGGGCTCGAGGCACGTCTCTATATTTTATGCACAGAGCGGTGACAGTTTCTCAAGGCACGTCTCTGCATTTAAAGCGCCGAATACTGACAGATGCCCGAGGCACCTCTCTACACTTGAGGCACAGAAGGGTGGCAGACCTTCAAACCATGCCCCCTCATTTAATGAGCAGGATAAATGGTGGATCTCCGCATTTAATGCAGGAGATTTGATTAAATGTCACCGAACCGTCGTTTAGTGACATCCCCTTTGCGTAAACTACTCGTACGCATATAAGGGAATACGCTGTCCAGTTTTACATAGGCAGACATGAGCTTCTTACACTCCGCGGAAGGCAAACAGACCGCCACATCAGTAGTCACTCTTCGTACATGATTCGAGGTGCGTATCTGCATTTAATGAGCAGAATGATGGCAAATCTTAAAGACCGGCCTCTGCATTTAATGCACAGGATGGGGGCAGATCTCTATATTTAATGCAAGAGATTTGATTATATCTCCAAGAGCCATAATTTTGGCTAAAACGTCCACATCGTCTCGGCTTCTACGCCTGCTCGGCTTCTATGCCCACTCGGCTTCTACTCCCACTCGGCTTCTATGCCCACTCGGCTTCTATACCCACTCGGCTTCTACGCTTGCTCGGCTTCTATGCCCACTCGACTTCTATGCCAACTCGGCTTCTATGCCCACTCGGATTCTATGCCCACTCGGCTTCTACGCCTCCTCGGCCTCTATGACCACTCGGCTTCTACGCCTGCTCGGCTTCTATGCCTACTTGGCTTCTATGCCTACTCGGCTTCTATGCCTACTTGGCGTCTATGCCATGGTGACAGTCATTTGGCTTCTACGCCAACCTCTTCTACACAAGGTATAACTACCTACGTGGCTTCTATGCCATGATCTTCGTAGCAGATATATGCATTCTGTCCCTTAGTTGGACGCGCGTCACATGCTCACTCAAAAGATCATTTATACGCATGCATTGGTTATTTTAAACCGTCGTATAAAAGGGTGTTGTACTTTCCACTACTCGGTTTTTATGCCGACTGTGTGGTCACTGTCACTAAAATATTATAAATAGAGACCTCTATCAATGAGGAACAAGGTCGACAAATTGGAGGGTCGAAGAAGTTAGGTCTAAAAAATGATCAAGAGATCCAGTACTAGATACAACGGTCGAGAGAGAGAGAGAGAGGAGAATCTAGAGCTCAGGCAAAGAGAAGGGATCGACGACTTTGCCATCGGGCATCCACCCTCTTTAGCAACCTTCGAAGCTGCTATCTATCTTCCACGGCACTTCTTCAACATTGTGTGGTCCAAGGGCTAAAGTGATCGACTGCAGATCAGACACCTATAGCAATATTCACCCAGATTAAATAAATTGTACTTAGACATCCTCGTGTAGGATCAAATTTGTACAATCTTGTTTGTAAACATAAAAGAAGGGCGGGTCTTCGCACAAGACCTCATTTTTCGCATTCATCAAATCTTTTCTTGTTTATTATCCTAAACAAGATGGCGACTCTGCTGGGGACATCTTTCTCATCTGATGAGGAAGCTATTGCTCAACACGATACGGTATCCGTGGGATCCGTGAAGAAGACACTGGTCGTCCAGTTCGACCGGTCGGCCTACGATGACATGCTTCGAGCAGGGGGTAGCTCTCATTCCCTCTCCATCCAAAGCAACAGGAATGCGCAAGGTCTGGATGCCCAAGACATCTTCTGCCATTCCTCTGGACTCTTTGATCTCTCCGATCTCTACGATCTCTCCGACCAATGAAGTTGTAGGTTTGCTCCCTTCGCGCCTTGTGCGTAAAATTCAGTCGCCTGTCTCTGGCAAGACCGACAAAACTTCTGGCAAAGCCTCAGCGGTATTCTTATCACGCTTCAAGGAGAGCCTTCAGTCAGAAATAGGGACGAAGTTAAAGTTTAGCTCTGCCTACCATCCTCAGACAGACGGCCAAACATAGCAGGTAAACTTCATCCTCGAAGATATGCTGCGACTCTGCACCTTGGACTTGAAGTCAAGTTAGGAGATGCTTCTACAGTTATCCGAATTTGCATACAATATTGGTTATCAATCTAGCATTCAAATGGCGCCGTATGAGGCTTTGTATGTACGAAAGTGTAGATCCCCTATCTGTTGGGATAAAGTTTATGAATGGTAAATTCTTGGCCCAGAGCTCGTAGAACAAACCGTCCAAAAGATCCGTTTGATCCGCGAACGGCTGAAGGTAGCACAAAGCCGTCAAAAAACTTACTCAGATGTGCACCGACGACCTCTTGAGTCTCATAAGGCAATCGTGTATTTCTCAAGGTCTAACCCATGCGAGGAGTTACCAGATTTGGAGAAAAAGGGATGCTAAGCCCAAGATTCGTTAGTCCGTTCAAAATACTTAAGCGAGTCACACCAGTCGCATATTTGATTGTCCTGCAACCGTCACTATCTGAAGTGCACGATATCTTCCATGTTTAACAGCTTAAAAAGTATGTGTATGACCAGAGTCATATGGTGGAACTTGATCAACTGGACTTGAAGGCAGACTTGACATATGGTGAATACCTTGTGTGGATCTTGGATCACAAGGAAAAGTTGCTTCGAAGTCGTTCGGTTTCTCTCGTACGCGTGCTTTGAAGAAATCATTCGGTCGAAAAATCAACCTGGGAGCTTGAATTTGAGATGAAAAAAAAATTTCTTCATTATTTTATAGTGATGGGTTCTATTTCTAAGTTTCTTGGATGAAACTTCCTATTAGTTGGTTAATGTGGTGCCCCGTCCCCCCGTTGTGGGGAGCACAGCTAAGAAATACTTTCGGTATCGTACGATCGAGATAGATTGAATCAAGATCTTTTCCTCGTTATGGATTTGTTCTTTGGAAACAATTCCCATATTCAGTGGAACGTGTCCCAAGGATGGACTTAGCGGCAGAGTCAAGAGGGACCACTCTGCTACAAGTTTTCTTGCCTAGTTTTGGCTGTCGCCTTATTGCTTTCGTGCTTTTGAGTTGGTTTTCGAATTTGCATTTTCTTGAACAGTTTCGATGGATTTTATTGCTTTTGTTCATTGAACTGCATTCCATTTTAATCTTGGAAAAAGTAGAAGAGGTATTGATCATATGTTAATGGTAATACAAGTGGAGTATTGATCTTGTAGTAGACGTCATACAAGCGGAGTATTGAAGCACCTTTTTTCTTTTCTCTCTCCAACAAACTTATGAGTGGTTATAATTCGATTTAATTGACCCTTCTTCCAAGTCTTCAAATCTAAAATCTTACCCTATGGATTTGTCATGCCCCGGCCCCAAGGGCCGCCCGACCACCATTCTCCCCGCGGCGAGACCGGACGCGAATCACCGCGCCTCAGCACTTCTAGACGGGGAGCTTATGGCTGTTTGATACCGGGACGTGATGCCGTGTGAGCCTGGGGTTGCGCCCGCACAAGGCTTCATCATTTAAGTTGTGTTTAGCTATCATAGCATCAATTGAGTAACCAGTGGAGGGACATTGTTGCAATGCAATCCATTTAGCCAACTGAGTATTCTGGGCAAATCAAGGGACTTGGGTTCTCTTAGTAAAGGCATCGTTCCATACATTATGACCCTTTATACGATAGTAACTCGAGGTAATTGAAACACGAATTCTGGGTCTTGGGGATGGGGCATGCCTATCGCTCCCTCGGACGATCCAGTACGTGCAAGCAAGTTAACTATTGGTGGATCAGCACTTTTATAAGTACTGGTGAGAATAAAAAATTGAACAGAAGCAAGCATTCACTAAAACCAACACTAAGTAATCATGTTATAAAATATTATATTACTAGTGATCTTTCTATTTTTACCTATGTTCATTTCATGCAATTTAATAACATAGTCATATTACTTTATTTATGAAAACATCTTTGGAAACAAAGTTTCATATTAGATAAACAAGACAAGCCGATTGTTCTGTTTCAGGGTGTGCATAGCGTGTCTTATGAGTCTCTAGGGACAGATGCACAACTAGACACCAATGCATATCTTAGGGGCAGTCCATCTATTAAAGCCAACACAATGAACTATCTTATATGTAGTGCGATCCTCGAGTATCTCAAGATCGGCAGTGGTTGGTCCAGCTTACCAATGACTCATTTATCTGGTGCTATTGACAGCTGTGACTTATGGTTGCTTTCCACTATCTCTGTAGCAACCATGACATATGCAATTCAACTCTCCACCAATAGCCATTCTTCGACCGATGCGAATTCATGAAACACTATCAAATAAACTCTAGTATGCAGACATGACGAACCATCATACTATATTACATTATTGCGGGGCAAGCTGCCTTATCTTTGAACACATTCAGGCACACGATATGGTTCTCTCGGAGCATAGGTAATAGTGACCATGTTCATGCAAACACATACTCTTAGACAAGCGTTTCAGGTTTCTTAGTTAAGCAGACATGTTCGTTTCAAAGACAAGCTAGGTGAGTTCTCTTATTAGGATACAAGGCAGGTTCTATCATTCTCTAATGAAAACAAGCAAGCAAAAACTCAGATTTATTATTAAGGCGTGCAAGAATCAGAGAACGAATTTTTGCCCACTCACATGATACATAATATCGACGAGGAGCGGGGTATTACATACTTACCCACCAACAAAAAGTTTCGTCCTCGAAACTTCAAGGATAAACTTCTCGATATTCCTAGCAGCAATAGTCCATATCCCTCGCCGTACTCAATCGAAACAATTAATCAAATCAAGTCCATAAAATATTTGCACTTTGAGAATATTTATAGACTTATTGTATGGAATGCTCTATTGCAATACCATATCGAACATATCTCAGAGTCATAGCAACGGATTGGGCCAAGAAACGATTTTGCTCTGATACCATTATGTCATGCCCCGGCTCCGAGGGCCGCCCGACCACCATTCTCCCCGCTGTGAGACCGGATGCGAATAACTGCACCTCGGCGCACCGGACACGAATCATCGCGCCTCGATGCTTCCCGACGGGGAGCGTATGCCTGTTTGATACCGGAACGTGATGCCGTGCGAGCCTGGGGTTGCGCCCACACAAGGCTTCATCGTTTAAGTTATGTTTGGCTATCATAGCATCAATCGAGTAAGCAGTGGAGGGTCATTTTTGAAATATAATGCATTTAGCCAACTTAGTATTCGGGTTAAATCGAGGAACTTGGGTTCTCTTAGCAAAGGCATCGTTCCATACATTATGCCCCTTTATACAATAGCAACTCGAGGCAAGCGAAACACGAATTCTGGGTCTAGGGGATGGGGCACGCCTATCGCTCCCTCGGACGATCCAGTACCTGCAAGCAAGTAAACTGTTGGTGGGTCAGCACTTTTATAAGTACTGGTGAGAATAAACAACTGAACAGAAGCAAGCATTCACTAAAACCAACACTAAGTAATCACGTTATAAAATATTACATTACTAGTGATCTTTCTAGTTTTACCTATATTTATTTCAAGCAGTTTGATAGCAGAGTCATATTACTTTGTTTATGAAAACATCTTTGGAAACAGAGTTTCATATTCGAAAAATAAGACAAGCCGATTATTCTATTTCAAGGTGTGCGCAGTGTGTCTTGTGAGACTCTAGGGACAGATGCACAACTAGACACCAACGCATATCTTAGGGGCGATCCATCTATCCAAGCCAACATAATGAACTATCTTATATGCAGTACATTCCTCGAGTATATCAGGATCGGCAACGGTTGGTCCAGCTTACCAATGACTCATTTATCTGATGCTATTGCCAATTGTGACTCATGGTTGCTTTCCACTATCTCTGTAGCAGCCGTAACATATGCAATTCAGCTCTCCACCAATAGCCATTGTCCGACCGATGCGAATGCATGGAACACTATCAAATTACTCTAGTATACAGACGAGACGAACATTAGACTATATTTTATTGTTGCGGGGCAAGCCGCCTTATCTTTGAACACATTCAAGCACACTATATGGTTCTCTCGGAGCACAGGCGATAGTGAACATGTTCATGCAACACATACTCTTAGACAAGCATTTTAGGTTTATTAGTTAAGCAGACAAGTTCGTTTCAAAGACAAGCTAGGTGAGTTCACTTATTAGCATGCAAGGCAGGTTGTATCATTCTCTTATGAAAACAAGCAAGCAAAAACTCAGATTTATTATTAAGGCATGCAAGAATCAGAGAACGAAGTTCTACCCACTCACCTGATACATAATGCCTATACGTAGCGGGATATTACAGGATTGTTCCGATCAAACAATACCATAATAACTAATAGATGTTAAGATAAAAAGGAATAAACTTGAAATTCATTATGCTTTTCAGTCAACTTGTGAACAGTTACCATGTTGCATGCTAGTTCATTAGAATGTTGTTCATTATACTTCAATTCTATTTAGAATATATATACTTCTTCTATGATTGTTCTATATATAGAACACACCTTGCTATACAATAAACTGATCAGGGAGACTATGCAAAACAAATTATGCCATGTAACTTGTCTCGTGTGTGTATTACCTTAAAATGTACCATTTGATAACTTAGTATTAGATGACATTTGGTCTCGGACAACTTGTGCACATGATTTCTGGTTCTTGCGGATGGTCGCTGGGGCACTGGGACCGATCTGATCCAGACTAAATGATCTATATAGTCGTCTATATCGGCAAAAATGGCGTGTAGCGGGGGCTTGCCACCGGCTTTGCATACCCTTCTATCTCAAGACTATAACTCGTCCTTAATGGCATAATGCCGGTTGTCACTACCACATTCCGAAAACAGGGGTATTTTCGACTTTTTATGGTAGTTACAATTAATTAATTTCAGGATAGTATATTTGATTTAAATAATTATGTGTGATGTGTATTTAAATATAGTATTAGATGCAGTGTTCATTTATTTTTAGCTAGTAGACTTGACCTAGAAGCCAGTAGACGAACACCTGTCCGAATTATAGAATTCTGGATTTAATTATTTTTATCTAGAATTTATTTATTGGAGATTTTAATTAATTACCGTATTTTATTTAATTATTGCGCGTTGCCTTTGCTTCGATATTTGGAGCACTATCCTGACTTTTGTCTTCCAACAAATTTCACAATCTTGCCCTAGACATGCCCGCCTTCCATTCTGCTATATTTGCAACTCATAATTATGCTCTCTGTGCATTATTTCTAGCCGCACAAAAATCGTCGCGGACGTTTATTTTAAAAATTCCTATTTTTGTATCGTTGTGCGTTCCAATCGAAATTGGAGACAATCTTGACCTATTTTTCGTGCGGCCCAAATTAGGGTAATATTCTGTTCTGAGTCTTCTTCATTATTGGTATTGATGACCCGACCTGATTTTGGTCCCGTGTACTCCTAATTAATTTTGAACACAACTTGCATTTTATTTCTAATTAAATTGAGGATAATATTTTGACTGATTTCATAAATCCTAATTTAATTCTAGTACCCGATTAATTAAACCCGTGCCTAACGCACAACACCCTCTCACCATGAAAATTACTAAACACATTTTTCTCCACAAATTTTGTGTTATTTTATGTGTTTGTGCAATTTTCCAAATTTAAGGGGGCTAAGTTGCAATTATTCAATTGTAAGTGTTTACCCCATTGGCCAAGACCAAATGGAAAGATTATTTATTTGTGGACCAAATTGCATTTTCTCCACTCTACTTTAAATGAAAACAATTTCCTTCATGAACAATCCTGGCCACTCAATTAAAGTGGGTACATCACCACCCTTCATGCTCATCTCACCCCTCCCTATTTAATGTCCTATACAAAACCCTAATCCCCAAAATTTTCCTAGGGAAACACACCTCCCCAAGCCCCTACCGCAGCTCTTCCTTCTTCCCTTCATTTTTCATTTTTCTTCCTCTCTTCTTCTTCTTCTTCTTCCTTCTTCTTCCTCTTCTCTTTCATTTTTTGAATTTAAATTAGTAGGGGGGACACTGTACATCAACCCCCCACATACTGTACACTCCGGCGGCCCTCTTCTAAGCCCGACCCCGGCCAAGACTGGCTCCACCGTCAGCCGACCCCGCCCGGCGGCGCTGTCAACTCCGGCCCCCTCTGAACCCAGCGGTCAACCACCCAGGCGACCCCGCTCTCCCTCGGGCACCCGACATCCGGCGGTCCAGCGACCATCCCGAGCCCCGACCGGCCAAGCTCTTCCAGCCCAACTCCTCCTCTCCATTTCCGGCTGCAACTTCTCCATCCCTCGCACCCGATCCCGTACTCCGGTGCCGGCGTTCACGAGCTCCTCTCCATCCGCTGTTCAGTCCGGCTGCTCTTCCTCCCAGCCTCTGCGAGTCCCCCTTCATCCCTGAACTCCGGCCACTGCTTACCCCGCTGCTCCCAAACGCCACCTCCATCATCACCACCATTACCCGCCGGCCTGCTCCCCCGCGCTTGAGTCTCCCGTCGAGCCCGACCCCGGAGCATCCCCCAGTATAGTTCCTACAAAGAAGGTTCTTGCTGGAAGAGACATGGACAATATCGAAGACGTAGATCAACAGCTGAGATATTCTGATGGTATTAGGGGACCAAAGGGCCACACTCAACTGATTCCTTTTCCTGCTAAAACAGTTTCCTTCAAGGACTTGAGGGGTCCTACCAGGAGTTTACTACATGTGGTGCACTGTGGACGAGGATTTGTGGACACAAATCTATGGAACAGAAAGAGGGTCGTCATAATTGAAAAGGTGTAAATTGGTTTTTGGATGATGTTGACGAAGAAATAGAACAAAAGTTCCAGTCTGATTGTGACGGACAAAGTGCATCCGTCAAGCGACAAGTCTATCAAATAATCTGTCTGCACCTGTTCTAACATCGTAAGATAGAATGGCTTCCCATGAAGTCGTGAATAGGATGCAGGTTGACGCTTGGCGAAATAGTTTTAAGACTGCGCCTACAACTGATGATAGTATAGGCCTATTTTTCTTCCTGGGATCTACAAGGGTCGCAACAGTTCTTGTTCACCACTGGTAATCCCGTCTCTAATCTGTTTACAGATATACTAGTATAACGTTCAAATATGTGTGGTATGATGTTATATCTTTATAAGAGTATTATGTATATACTAAATATTTTTATTAAGGTGACCTGTTATATATTATATATGTGCAAATGATTTTCTGTATAGAGATGTTACTTCGCTATTATACTTAATAGTGAAATCAGTATATGATTATAGCCTTATTTATAAATACATATAACTATGTCCATAAGCTTATGTATCTATATATTTTCTTAAGATAAATATTACCTATGTGTTGAATACCTATAATAAATTAGTGTTATATAAGCAGGATATAAAAATGAACTATTTTAAACTCTAATAGGACTTTTGTATATGATATTTTAACTAATCTCTAAAACAAACCTTAATGGTTTGGTTAACTCTTAATCATGAAACTATTATTTTAAAATTTATAAGTATATAAATATTTCACCAAATAACCCTAATAAGGATGGTGCTAGTAAATAGGTTTATATAAATATTGTAAGTATTAATAAGTGTAATGTGTTTTACGTATCCCTACTAGGTGATCCTAGGTGACCGGTATCATACCTAGAGAAGTCCCGAACTCAGTATTTTTTTGACTGTGTTAGTGTAGCACCTGATGCAAATGTTGTATTTGATATATTTTTAGGACTGTTGGTTCCTCCAGAAGATACTCTGGGACAGGACATTGGTTTTACCCGCTAAGGACCCAAGGCGAGTACATTCTCTGATTAGTTTCTAATTTATGATATCTCCTATGTTCACTGTATCTAGTATAAATATCCATGTTCTTGACACGTTGGTTACACGGATTGGTATACACGGATCTCGTCATGAGATGTTATTCCTTATTCATGGTGTAGCTTGTACAAGACTTGTTCCTTGTTAGCTTGTGCATGTACAGACACTGATTTCCGGGAAGATTTGCTACCTTTCTAGGGAATCCCGTGCCATAGCGTACCATGATTGGATCTACTATACCAGTCGGGGGGTGGGGAGTATTTTAGTGTAGATATGTGATCATACCCAACTTTTCATGCATCATAGCTCACCCCACATCTCACGTCGGGTGCGGCCTGACCATCTCCGTGCCTCATAGCTGTTACGTGTGATTAGCCTGACCTCTACATGCATCATAGCTAACCAACGGTTAGCCTGACCTTCGTGAATCATAGCAAATCACATGTAACCAGCCTGATCAAGTTCCCAAGCCGATCACATGTTAAAGCTAGTACTCACACACTTAGTCATAGGTTTCTTGCTCATTGACATATTGTTCCTTTCCTGCAATTACTTACAGTATTTCCAGTATTTCTCTCATTGTACATTTCTCGTACCTATACATGCATCTGGTATATTTCCATCTAGAACTGCTACATAGCTTATGTCATTTATATAGAACTGCTATTTAGAGATGTACTTTGCTCCTTCCTGACTGGAAAATATTTTTCCAAACTGTGACCTTAGTAGACTGGTTTCCGACACACTTGGGGAATTGGATGTTACTGATTGCAGGTATGATTATTGTGTCATTAGACTTGTGTTGTATTCTTTTATTTCTTCATTTTTCCTATCGTGCTGTAGTTGTGATTGAGTATTTCTAAATTTATTTTATGATATCCACGTCTCCTTATGGAGTTGGATACTAGCGTGAGATTGTTTAGATAGTACTTGACCTAGACAGCGTTCTACCGCCGATGCTGCGGCGTAGGCTGGACGTACCCACGCTCTCGTGCCCCTAAACCGGGTGCGGGTCGTGACACGTTTTTAGTGGTGGCCCATGCAGGTCAGACTTCGCTAGTTGTGCGATGTCGTGGTAGTGCGACGTCATAGTTGTACTACTGCGTACTTGCTATAGAATATAGGACATAGGATACTAGGATGAGAGAGGATACTCAATCACAAATTCTTGAGAGATTCCTAGGACGACCCCTTGAGAATCTTATTATAATTTCTAATTTTAAATCCTTCGCCTTGTTTCCGTCCGTCCTCACTCATTGATATTGAATTTGATTATTGTTGATCAATTATTAAAATTAGGATCTTGGTTTCGTTGTAGAGTTGGTTTCTTATCGAGATGAATTTTACAGGCTAAAATTTACGGTATCATCTGATGACATATGTTGATGAGAACAGTAAAAAAAAAAGGGGTAAAACGTCTACTTTGGTTATGGAACCTAGAGTTTATCGCAGCCACATTAGCTGTGGTGACGAGAACGTAGGAACCTGACTTGGATGTACATACTTTAGTTATGAAATTTAGAATTTCTTGCAGCCATACCGGTTGGCGTGGCGAAGATTCTAGATGACATGATTATAAGAGTTGCATACCTTAGTTACGGAACCTGTCGTTTATCGCATCTATGCTTACTGGCGTGGCGAGGATTCTGTGTGTCATGATTTCTGACAGACGTGTATGATTATCAGGTTGTATCTTAAATTGGTTCTTAAAGTATCATCTCAAGACTTATCTATTTTCGTTATTCCAGGACTTTGCTCCATCGCTTCTTTCTTTACTAGCAGTAGAGATACCTTCAGTCCTTGATCCAGTTCCTTTTTGAGCTTATTTTCTTTGAGGATTCCTTGTTAGTATGATAATTAGTGACTTGCAATTTTGGTTGTGTCTTGTATTAGTTTGACTGAGTATGACTTGTGAGTTTGTAAGTGTTTCTTATGTTGGACATGGGAGCATTAGGCATTAATCTAGAGATACCCATAGTATAGCACCTTGTAGCAATAGTTCTATGATAGGTGTTATTATAATTAGTATTGGTACTATAAAAAGAGGAGTAAGAGTATCAGTGAAGGTTCCAAGAGTTAGTATCAGAGCCAGCATACCCGTCCCAAATAGTCAATAAATTATGTAATTGGGTGATCTATGTAAATAATTAAGTATCAAGGAATTGTGTTAAAGATTAATGGAGCATGATGTTCAATTTGATGATGGATACCGGGTGTGTAAAGAGTAAAGGAATGTATATGCATAAAGGGTTTAATGAGATGTCATAAGTAGAGAAATATCGGAATTGGTAATGAAAATGGTGAGGCGTATCAAAGATTTGTGTAACAGGCTGAAAAAGGTTAAAGAGAAATACCTATACATCAAACAAGATAAAGAACCATATACATGCCCACGAGGGTAAAGGAACATGAGTATTATAGAAGGTACAGGTAAACAGGAGTCTAATGAGCTTGATGAGATGATTCATTAATGAAGCTAGTAATATAATACCAAGAGTGCTAATGGTTCTATATCGAGGATTCGAGAATGACGCTAATAACAGTAAGCACTCTGCGTGATGATAATCGGATGATATACCAGTTGACATAAATTGAAATCATGAAAGAAAACGCAGTTGATGATAACTTTGATCGTTGGAGGTAATAGTACAAGTGATTCATGCAGTACAATTTTAGTACACAATTATAGACACTAGATGCATTGAGTGCACCTTGAATATCAGAGACCGCGAGCACTGATATGTACATTTTGGAGTTACAAATTAAAAGGTGGAAATAAGGTTTTATTTTTAGAATAATTGAGGAGTTGAGATTATGTCATTAAATTTTTGAGGATTTCAAATAGGAATTCAATAAGCATGGTTAAGGCTACAAAGATTTTAGAAGTGATTAAATTTTATTTCGATGTTGAGTATCTGACCTTGAGGAGGTATATGCAAATTATTTTAAAGTTGTTCGAGAAGTTAAACCTTGACGATTATTTAAGGATTAATTTTATGGTAGATGAGAGACGAATATTAATATATGAGTAGATAATATACATGTGTAAGGATCTGGTGATTGAGCATGATTGAGATGGCACCGCAGACTGACTTGGGTATCCATCTAAAGTTGTATTGGAAAGAGCAGTATTTAGTATGGTGTTGCACTTGACGTATACTTGAGTGATAAGAACGACTAGTATGAACAATTGTAGTAGGAACGGGAACTGGCAGAGAGTATGGTACTAAAGAAATAGAGGTATCAAACTTAGATGCATTATTGAACCATGGTTATATTAGAGGTTCTTGGTATCAGATTATGGTATTAATAGACATGTGTGTGCAATACGGATATATTCCTGGATCTTGTGGATAAATGATTAGTTGATACGGGTACCAGTGTACAGGGATAGGAATTAGTTAGTGAATGTGCTAGAGTTAAGTGTTTGTTAGAGATAGGAGATACCGCAAGAAATGTGTTAGCAGGTTCTGTCCTTTCCTTCCTTCTGCCCCTATCTCTTGATTGATTGACTGATACCTTAGTACCGTAGCTTGTATGCATGATTCTTGTTATAATGTAGTTAGTAGTACCCCTGATACAGAGACTACAATACCATAACAAAAGACACCATGACCGTACATATTCCCTTTTGGTTGCATGTTGTATGATTATAGGACAGATTTTTAGACCATGATTATTGGGGTTTGACCATGACGAAAATCTGTGACAAGGTTATGACTTGACAAAGGGATAAGATGATTCAAAATTCAAGGATACGCATTTATTTAAATAAAGAGTTAATGAGTTAATATAACAGAATTGATGGAGCATTGATCTTTCGAAGATCGAGGTATGATTGAAATTTGAGGATAAACATTAACTTAAATAAAGGATTAAAATTTAACATGGCAGAATTGGTGGTTTATTAATTCCAGGAAGAATATGACATGCTTAAATTGGTTATTAAATTTAGAAATTTTGGGAGATTTATCAATATATTTATTAAATTGCAAGTTATGAATTTTTGAATTTTATATTGGATGTTGCAATTTGAAAATCCCTAAGTATCGCATTGTTGAGTATTTGAGGAAAGAGGAAATCGAGTTATAAATCATTGATAGACTAATGTTTGAATTCAAACTTTTTGGACGAGATTACGTTATATATATGTGCATTGATTAAAAATCAAATTTGAGGAGTGGATATTAAATTCTGAGTAATGAATTATTAACTAAAACTTTCAAGGAAATTTTGATAAAAATGGACTTTGATTTCATTTCGAGGATTTTCAGGAATGAAATAATATCAGAATTTTTGACAAATTGCGAAACGACAAGGCGGATTATTTCAAGATTTTGTGGGTTGTTGAATTTCACTATTTTTGGAAATAATAATGTGTATGAGTAAATACTACTATTGAGGATTTTAAATTTCGAGGACGAAATTCTTTTAAGGTGGGTAGACTTGTCACGACCACATTCCGAAAACAGGGGTATTTTCGACTTTTTATGGTAGTTACAATTAATTAATTTCAGGATAGTATATTTGATTTAAATAATTATGTGTGATGTGTATTTAAATATAGTATTAGATGCAGTGTTCATTTATTTTTAGCTAGTAGACTTGACCTAGAAGCCAGTAGACGAACACCTGTCCGAATTATAGAATTCTGGATTTAATTATTTTTATCTAGAATTTATTTATTGGAGATTTTAATTAATTACCATATTTTATTTAATTATTGCGCGTTGCCTTTGCTTCGATATTTGGAGCACTACCCTGACTTTTGTCTTCCAACAAATTTCACAATCTTGCCCTAGACATGCCCGCCTTCCATTCTGCTATATTTGCAACTCATAATTATGCTCTCTGTGCATTATTTCTAGCCGCACAAAAATCGTCGCGGACGTTTATTTTAAAAATTCCTATTTTTGTATCGTTGTGCGTTCCAATCGAAATTGGAGACAATCTTGACCTATTTTTCGTGCGGCCCAAATTAGGGTAATATTCTGTTCTGAGTCTTTTTCATTATTGGTATTGATGACCCGACCTGATTTTGGTCCCATGTACTCCTAATTAATTTTGAACACAACTTGCATTTTATTTCTAATTAAATTGAGGATAACATTTTGACTGATTTCATAAATCCTAATTTAATTCTAGTACCCGATTAATTAAACCCGTGCCTAACGCACAACACCCTCTCACCATGAAAATTACTAAACACATTTTTCTCCACAAATTTTGTGTTATTTTATGTGTTTGTGCAATTTTCCAAATTTAAGGGGGCTAAGTTGCAATTATTCAATTGTAAGTGTTTACCCCATTGGCCAAGACCAAATGGAAAGATTATTTATTTGTGGACCAAATTGCATTTTCTCCACTCTACTTTACATGAAAACAATTTCCTTCATGAACAATCCTGGCCACTCAATTAAAGTGGGTACATCACCACCCTTCATGCTCATCTCACCCCTCCCTATTTAATGTCCTATACAAAACCCTAATCCCCAAAATTTTCCTAGGGAAACACACCTCCCCAAGCCCCTACCGCAGCTCTTCCTTCTTCCCTTCATTTTTCATTTTTCTTCCTCTCTTCTTCTTCTTCTTCCTTCTTCTTCCTCTTCTCTTTCATTTTTTGAATTTAAATTAGTGGGGGGGGACACTGTACATCAACCCCCCACATACTGTACACTCCGGCGGCCCTCTTCTAAGCCCGACCCCGGCCAAGACTGGCTCCACCGTCAGCCGACCCCGTCCGGCGGCGCTGTCAACTCCGGCCCCCTCTGAACCCAGCGGCCAACCACCCAGGCGACCCCGCTCTCCCTCGGGCACCCGACATCCGGCGGTCCAGCGACCATCCCGAGCCCCGACCGGCCAAGCTCTTCCAGCCCAACTCCTCCTCTCCATTTCCGGCTGCAACTTCTCCATCCCTCGCACCCGATCCCGTACTCCGGCGCCGGCGTTCACGAGCTCCTCTCCATCCGCTGTTCAGTCCGGCTGCTCTTCCTCCCAGCCTCTGCGAGTCCCCCTTCATCCCTGAACTCCGGCCACTGCTTACCCCGCTGCTCCCAAACGCCACCTCCATCATCACCACCATTACCACCATTCCCCGCCGGCCTGCTCCCCCGCGCTCGAGTCTCCTGTCGAGCCCGACCCCGGAGCATCCCCCAGTATAGTTCCTACAAAGAAGGTTCTTGCTGGAAGAGACATGGACAATATGGAAGACGTAGATCAACAGCTGAGATATTCTGATGGTATTAGGGGACCAAAGGGCCACACTAAACTGATTCCTTTTCCTGCTAAAACAGTTTCCTTCAAGGACTTGAGGGGTCCTACCAGGAGTTTACTACATGTGGTGCACTGTGGACGAGGATTTGCGGACACAAATCTATGGAACAGAAAGAGGGTCGTCACAATTGAAAAGGTGTAAATTGGTTTTTGGATGATGTTGATGAAGAAATAGAACAAAAGTTCCAGTCTGATTGTGACGGACAAAGTGCATCCGTCAAGCGACAAGTCTATCAAATGATCTGTCTGCACCTGTTCTAACATCGTAAGATAGAATGGCTTCCCATGAAGTCGTGAATAGGATGCAGGTTGACGCTTGGCGAAATAGTTTTAAGACTGCGCCTACAACTGATGACAGTATAGGCCTATTTTTCTTCCTGGGATCTACAAGGGTCGCAACAGTTCTTGTTCACCACTGGTAATCCCGTCTCTAATCTGTTTACAGATATACTAGTATAACGTTCAAATATGTGTGGTATGATGTTATATCTTTATAAGAGTATTATGTATATACTAAATATTTTTATTAAGGTGACTTGTTATATATTATATATGTGCAAATGATTTTCAGTATAGAGATGTTACTTCGCTATTATACTTAATAGTGAAATCAGTATATGATTATAGCCTTATTTATAAATACATATAACTATGTCCATAAGCTTATGTATCTATATATTTTCTTAAGATAAATATTACCTATGTGTTGAATACCTATAATAAATTAGTGTTATATAAGCAGGATATAAAAATGAACTATTTTAAACTCTAATAGGACTTTTGTATATGATATTTTAACTAATCTCTAAAACAAACCTTAATGGTTTGGTTAACTCTTAATCATGAAACTATTATTTTAAAATTTATAAGTATATAAATATTTCACCAAATAACCCTAATAAGGATGGTGCTAGTAAATAGGTTTATATAAATATTGTAAGTATTAATAAGTGTAATGTGTTTTACGTATCCCTACTAGGTGATCCTAGGTGACCGGTATCATACCTAGAGAAGTCCCGAACTTAGTATTTTTTTGACTGTGTTAGTGTAGCACCTGATGCAAATGTTGTATTTGATATATTTTTAGGACTGTTGGTTCCTCCAGACGATACTCTGGGACAGGACATTGGTTTTACCAGCTAAGGACCCAAGGCGAGTACATTCTCTGATTAGTTTCTAATTTATGATATCTCCTATGTTCACTGTATCTAGTGTAAATATCCATGTTCTTGACACGTTGGTTACACGGATTGGTATACGCGGATCTCGTCATGAGATGTTATTCCTTATTCATGGTGTAGCTTGTACAAGACTTGTTCCTTGTTAGCTTGTGCATGTACAGACACTGATTTCCGGGAAGATTTGCTACCTTCCTAGGGAATCCCGTGCCATAGCGTACCATGATTGGATCTACTATACCAGTCGGGGGGTGGGGAGTATTTTAGTGTAGATATGTGATCATACCCAACTTTTCATGTATCATAGCTCACCCCACATCTCACGTCGGGTGCGGCCTGACCATCTCCGTGCCTCATAGCTGTTACGTGTGATTAGCCTGACCTTTACATGCATCATAGCTAACCAACTGTTAGCCTGACCTTCGTGAATCATAGCTAATCACATATAACCAGCCTGATCAAGTTCCCAAGCCGATCACATGTTAAAGCTAGTACTCACACACTTAGTCATAGGTTTCTTGCTCATTGACATATTGTTCCTTTCCTGCAATTACTTACAGTATTTCCAGTATTTCTCTCATTGTACATTTCTCGTACCTATACATGCATCTGGTATATTTCCATCTAGAACTGCTACATAGCTTATGTCATTTATATAGAACTGCTATTTAGAGATGTACTTTGCTCCTTCCTGACTGGAAAATATTTTTCTAGACTGTGACCTTAGTAGACTGGTTTCCGACACACTTGGGGAATTGGATGTTACTGATTGCAGGTATGATTATTGTGTCATTAGACTTGTGTTGTATTCTTTTATTTCTTCATTTTTCCTATCGTGCTGTAGTTGTGATTGAGTATTTCTAAATTTATTTTATGATATCCACGTCTCCTTATGGAGTTGGATACTAGCGTGAGGTTGTTTAGATAGTACTTGACCTAGACAGCGTTCTACCGCCGATGCTGCGGCGTAGGCTGGACGTACCCACGCTCTCGTGCCCCTAAACCGGGTGCGGGTCGTGACACCGGTGACCCCCTTGTATATTTAAACTATGCAAGGTAACTATGTCTTTGTGTTCTGGGAAGGTCATAGCAAGTATTGTGTAGGTGGCTCAGACAGGCAGGTAAAAGTCATCGAACGGTGGCATACTGATTTTAGTAAACTTACATATATAATGCTTGCTTGTAAAATGGACTAAGGCATGATAGAAAGATCACATAATAGCTTGCATATTTCATATAAACAACGTGTCGATTGGTATAGTTGGGTTAGCTCGCCTTCACTAGTGTATTTCGATGTACTGACCCTCGTTGCAACAGGTTCCCCGTACCAAGAAGATCTAGCAAGAAACTAGAGCGACTTCCCATTCTAGTCCATCTACCGGCACGACCTGATCGTGCCTTCGAAGAAGCATTTTGAAGATCCAGAAGCTCGTGCACATAACTTATGCAGCTCCGTGGAAAGGCGATAGCTTCGCCAGAAGGTGTTTATAGTTTTAAAGTTTTAGTAAAAGGACATAATATACTGGACGGTTATATCATTTTGAGTCCACTTTTGTAAGCCCATGCGACAATTATCCGACTCGATCAAGAGTTTGTATAAGATGTTCATTATCAATAAAGAGAAATTTTCCATGTTTCAACATTGTGTTTGAATTATTTCGTACTCTGAATATGTGCTAGTTATATAAAATACCTTGGCCTTGTGCGTTGCACAACCTAGGCACGCACGACGTCACGCCTAGGGGACGACTATCAATTTTACGGAGTCGGGGGTGACATAAGGTCTTCTTCCTTTGTTGCTGTTGCGACTCCTCCCTTATGCTGGTCTATTACTATTCTGCTAAGGACAAATTATTCTATACCGGGAATTCTAAATAACACTCTACCCTCACGACAGTCTATCATTTCATGACTGTCTCTCAACCAGACCATACCTAAGATAACATCAAAGTTATCCATAAGGAACTTAAACAACTTTGCAGATAATAAATGCCCACATAATATGACTAGACATGCTAGGCACACCCTACTAACTTCTACAATCTCATTGCCAGTAAGTATATTCAGCCTCTCTGGCAATGCCTAAAACTTTAATACAACGCGTGTCGCATATTGTGTAGATATAAATGATTGCTAATCTCCAAAATCAATAAAAGTTATGGCAGGAAAGGTTGTAACAAAAATATTAACTGCCACTACGTCGCCCGACGATATAGCTTCCTCCAATGATAAGCTGCCCTTGGCCTTGTTGAGCTCCCTGACGCTATCTTCTTTGCCGCCATTGTTGCAGTCCCTGCTTATTCTATTGTTATTGCTATCTATAAAGCTGGGCCTGCATCGGCAATGGACCCTGAGCTTAGGACCGTACTGCTACTACTGGTCCTCTTTGCTGCACATCCCTTGGAGCTGGCAATAGTATAAACTGTCCTTCTGGCCCTCTTGGCCTATGTATTAATGGGCATATGGCATCCTTGTGATCAGGGCTCCTAAATCTCAAGCATAGTTTATTAGCTTCCTGGTAAACATCTTGGGTATGACCTTCTTTGCACTATAGGTACAACCTGTCGGTGCTCCCCGTCGCTGTTGCTACTACTGGTGTTGTTGTTGCCTTGGCTGCTGCTGCCGAGTTGGTTCTATCACTGTCGAGGTCACTGGCCTCCTCTGAGTTACGTCATGGATGCGAATACCAGGGGATGGTCCTGACGTTCGCGGTATTCGTCCTCCCTCATTGCTCTGTCCATGAGGCCTCTTTCGATATAATATTCTTGATGCCATCCTTTGAGAAGTAAGCTCAACCCTCTTGGCTACTATCAATACTACCTCAAAATTCTGGTAGTCATGCACCTCTATCATGGGTAAGATTTTTGAGTGAAGTTCCTGCTGGAATCTTATTTCTCTCTCCAACTCTATTGACACCCTAGTTGGAGCAAACCTGCTTAGTCGGTAAAACTCTGTCGCATAGTTCTCTACTGTCCTTCCAGCCTGCTTGAGGTTAATGAACCTTTGCTGCAACTCATACTGAGCCATAATCCCAGAGTACTTTGCCCTTAACCGGGTCCTAAAATTATCCTACGAAATAGGATGCCTCAATCCTACCTCCATCGTGGCCCACCAATCTCTTGCCAAATCTTGGAGTTGTAGGCGAACCATGTGAACCTGTTCCTCGACTGAAAATTTAGCTGCTGTCAAAATGGTCTCAATATCCTAGCGCCAATCATCTGCCATGATTGTATCCTCCAGAATACGGAGACGGTCATGGTTAATTATCCTGTACAAGGTACTATACGCCGTACGGCAATCACGGCTGTAATAAGACAAGGGGGTGCATGCTACAATCAAGTCTCTTATGGTTAACAACTTATATGTCTCAATAATTCAAACAAGACACCGTAAACATAGAGCATATATGATAAAACAATAAGGCATCCCAAACTCTTTCTTAAAATATTATAAAGACCAGCTGTACAAAATAAGAAGCTGGCAGAGTATCAAAAGTATATGACAGTGATCAACTACAGTCTTATTTTATACAATAATATAATAAGACTAATTCCCAGACGTTTCGGCTAACAGGTGTCGGTGGCTAAACACAAAAATAAATAAATATACAATGACGAACAGGAAAAAAAACCCACTCATTATCCTCTACGACCATTTTCCTAGTACGCGCCATATGTTGGAGGATATTACGCTGGATCCTCGGGTGCTAGCTTGAAACCTGGCCATGCAAAACCTGTGTGGTTAGACCCCAAATAGCAAGTACCACAAAGAAAGCACGAAATAGAGAAATAAAAACCCAAAAAATATGTATAACAATAATACATAGGTTCAGTGTCATAACTTAGGTCCATGGCATATCCTAGCACAAAGGCCCGACCCTACAACCAAACAAGGACAAGGGTTGAACCATCACACTATGATAGTCCATTTCCCTAGGCTACTAACCGCAATAATACAATCACAACCAAGTCCATTTTTTATATTGGCCAATTACTTGCACAGCTTGCTATTTTGTGGAGTCTGAGGTTATCTTAGAAATAATACATAATATTGTCACGCCCCAATACCGAAATACGGAGACGGACATGGCAAGCTTCCCTGTACAAGGTGCTATACATCGTACGATGATCACGGTTGTATAAGACAAGGGGGTGCATGCTACAATCAAGTCTCCTAAGATCAAGAACTTTTATGTCTCAATCTTTCAAAAAAGAAACAATACGCATAGAGAATATATGATAAACTATAAGCCGTCCCAAACGCTTTCTCAAAATATTATTGAGACCAGCTGTGCAAAATATGAATCTAGAAAAGTAACAAAAGTATATGCCAGTGATCATCTACAGTTTGATTTAATACAATCAAGTAAGGAGACTAATGTTCAGACGAGCTGGCTAACATGTGTCGGTGGCTAAACGCACAAAAGAAGTAAATGCTCAATGATGAGCAGGGAAGAAGAAAACCCACTCGTTATCCCCCGCAACCGTATTCCTGTTATTCGCCATGAGTAGGAGAAAGGTATGTTGGATCCTCAGGTACTGGCTCAAAACCTGGCCATGCAAAACTAGTGGGGTTAGACCCCAAATAGCAAGTACCACAAAGGAAGCACGAAATGGTGGAACAAAAACCCAAAGAAAATATATAATAATACGTAGGTTCAGTGTCGCAGCTTAGGTCCATGGCATATCCTTGTGCAAAGGCCCAACCCTAAAACCAAACAAGGACAAGGGTTGAACCATCACACAATGATAATCCATTTTCCTAGGCTACTAACCGAAATATTACAATGACAACCAAGTCCATTTTCTTATATCAACCAATCACTTGTACGGCTTGCTAATTATGGAGTCTGAGATTATCTCAAAAATAATGCAAATTAAGTATCATCAGATCACGCTAGTTACGAAGAAGTTCTAACCGAACCAATAGATGAATAAAACAAGTATTCATGAGATGCACCAGTTCCCCGTAGGGCCACTGCGCTAAAAATACGGTATTAGCGGTTCCAGTGTTCCTATAGTAAAACAGTGGCTTGGCATAATAGGTCAGATACTGCACTCCACTAAGATAGATGATATACAATATTCGTGGTGGCCACCCTACAACCCACTTAGAATGAATCTCTGTGGGAAGGTTCGTTAGCATTATCTCGGGATACCATTTCCTCCAATGTTACTACCACTTTTAGTTACCTATTTAGCCCTATGTTGTGGTCGAAATCTCAAGGCATGGTCACATGATAATTTCCCTTAAGATGTCATACAAAGTATGGGCACGCTAGATACGAATCTATGGAAGTCAAATCTGGATTCACCCGAGCGTGTATACAATATTCAGTCAATCAATATCTTAGCCACGCTTTGGTTGTTGACTCGCTTATTATGCCCTTACTGGGAAAACAATATATATTTATAATATCAAGCATTTAGGAATTTAGAGGCATTCTCGATGCATAACCCAAATATAATTATTGAACATATGACATGATATATCGTAGCTTGGCGCACATTAAATCATGGACAAATATCAGGCAATAGTGGTATCAACACAGATACAGTATTCGAGTCCAATTACCAATTATATATTGGGTCACGTAAGAATAAGAAAATATTAAATTAAAATAAGCAAGGCCGCATGGGTCTCTAGGCCGCATGGGAAGTCCAGGCCGCATATGACTTTAGGCCGCATATGAAGTCACGGCCGCATGACAAGTCCTGGACGTATATGAAGTCAGGTCGCATGCTCAGTGTTAAAGTCTACTCCTTGGGACAAATATTGAAGTAACGGGTAATAAATAAAGTGTCAATGATGTGACATAAAATGATTGATGTGGCAAGCAATAAAGTATGTCAGGAAGAAAAGACAACCATAGAAAGATGTGCCAAGGTTCAGAGTCATGCGTCCAAGGGAAAGTGGCCTCATGCTCAGCTTGTCGTATATGCCTACTTGCCGCATATGCGTGCTTGCCGCATATGCGTCTGCCACATGCTGCTCTTTTGGACTTAGCGAATTTTTCATTCGTTCAACGAGTGAACACACAAGGAGTTCAAGAAATAAGTTCAAGAACACTTATGTGATGGCAATCATGCATCCAACAAGATGGACGCATGCTGGTCAGTATACGATGAAAGCTCAGGTCGCATAGCTTGCATAGCCCTCTTAGGCTACATAGCCCTCTCAGGCCGCATAGCACTCTCGGCTGCATAACTCGCTGGCCGCATGAAGACTTCTTCTCCAAACAACAGGTTTCAGCCATGGCTAAAGCTCCAATAACTAAAATTTTGTTTTGTCCATAAAATCCTCATTTTAAGTCCAAATTGAGTGAACCAAAAGCCAAAACGCTTGAAATTGAAAGCTCTATTATGTAGCAATAACCCTAAGTTCGATCAATACCAAAAAAAACTCATGAAACCCAAAAAACACTAAGTTCGAAATATAGATGTACTCAAAACCACCCATCAAAACAGAAAACTCCAAGTTCTAAAAGTGCTAAGAAACACATAAAAAACATAATAGAACAATAAAATAGAGGGTTACTCTATTTTTCATGCAAGGTTACTTGCTTATAGAAAGGGGAGAGAAAATACAAGAGAGAGAAAGAAATAAAGTAATGAAGAGAGAGAAGGAAAATATTTGGTTATATATGGTAGGGTTGAGGGTTCAACCAAGGGTTCTCATGACTTGAATCAACCCACAAAATGAACCATGAACTAGGTTAAACCAAAGAATGGGTCTAGTCTCCATGCACATGCAACCGTGCTAAAATAAAATATGTTCCAAATACGAAAATCTGGAATGAGGAGTGAAATAGGTATCATCAGATCACGCTAGTGTCTAACATGAGCTAACCGAAAGAAATTAAGCAATATATAGGCACTTGCAGGATGCACCAGTCCCCCGTCGGGCCACTGCGCTAAAATTTAGTATTAGCGGTTCCAATGCTCCTATAGTAAAACAGTGGCTCGACAAATTTATAATAGTTTGATACTAAACTCCACTAAGGCGAAAGATATATAGTATCTATGGTGAGCAGCCCATAGCGCACTTAGAATAAATCTCTGTAGGAAGGTTCGTTGGCATAATCTCAGGATACCGTTCCCTCCAAATGTTACTAACACTTTTAGGTACCTAATTAGCCCTATATTGTGTTCGAAATCTCAAGCCGTGGTCACATGAGAATTACCTTAAGATGTCGTACAAAGTACGTGTACGCTAGGTACGAATCCATGGAAGTTCAATCTGGATTCACTCGAGCGTGTATGCAATATTCAATCCATATCCTAGCCATATTTTGGTAGTTGACTTTTTATTATACCCGTACTGGGGAAACAATATATATATATATATATATATATATATATATATATATATATATATATATATATATATAATATTACGCATTCTGAAGATTTAGAGGCATTTTTGATGCACAACCCAAATATAAATTACTTAACTTGTGATATGGTATGTCGTACTTCTCCACACATCCGATCATATACACCTTTATGCAATAATTTATATAAACACGGATACTATATTCGAGTCCAATTACCAATTATACATTGGGTCACATGAATAAAGATCATATTGTAACTAGAATCTTATGTCATGTACATAGCCGATTGATTACTATCTACTTAGTGTGGTTCATACTGAAATCTCAGTTCAACTCATGCCATGTTCATAGCCAATCTTAGCTCATGGTTATGTCTGGCACGAGGTTTGGTTACTTAATCCATTCTTCCTTAGAATCATAACACTAGCATTAACTCAATTATAAATAATAAAAGAATAAGAAAATATTCAATAAAATAATCAGGTACGCATGGGTCTTTAGGCCGCATATGAAGTCCTGTCACCCTCATATTTTCATTGAAGGGTAGTTTGGTAATTGACATGGGTAATTTAATTCTAGGATTATTTGTATTTAATTTTATGCATGCAAGATTAATTATTTGTTGTATTATTTAATTATTGTTAGTTATAGATTTATTTTGGACATGTGTAGTAGACCAAAACATTTATTAGAATGCATGAACCAAACTTTTAGATTAGTTTAGATTGAGCCCATTGAATTAGGCCTATAGATTTGGAGGTTGGATTAATTAGAGAAACCATTAGACTAGAACCTTTCCTCCCTAATTAAATTCTTCATTAGAGGTCCCAAGGGGTATTTGAGACTTTTCATATTGCAAGGAGGGGGTGTATATGGCCGGCCATGGTAGAGAGGAGAGCAAAATCATTCACTTCACTAAATTCCCAAATTCTTGATCTACATTTTTCCTTATCCAAATTCTCTCCATTCCCTCATAAATTCTCCACCAATTCTTCACCAATCTCTTTCTAAATTCTTTATTGAGGCTTCTACATCAAGGATCTACAAGAAGGAAGCAAGGAGCAAGGAGGAGGAGGCCAAGATCTACAAGGAGAGGAGCTACTTAAAAATTGAAAACTTTTTATTGGGAATCCATCTCCCAATAGATACATTTCAATTTTCCCCCTTCTAGTAGACTATAGATCTGAGATTTAACTATGGGAAACCAACCCACATGCATAGGCTACCAATAGAAATTAGTTATAGGTTCATCGGAGACCTACGGTAAAAGTTATATCCAATTTGGTACCAATTTTAGGAGAATTTCGAGATTGGCACATGTAGTTCTTGTCATTGGGTCTAAAAGATCTGATTGACATTTGATTGCTTGTTTGTAACTAGTTTCGTATCCATAATTGGGTAAGTGTAGGCCGTATCTCGTCAATTTGACGAAACTAATTAATTTTGGAGATTTTTCTCCGACACGGGGCCTTGTGCATATCTTATTTTGATACGGACACGTAGATACTCTAATTACTATACGTATTATTCATAATTAATGTATTAGACTTGCTCGAGTCCTTCGGGATACATTTGGTTGTGTGTTGGAGCCGTATCGCAAGCGTATCATAGAGAAAGTGTGATACGGGTGCGGTGCACTCCACGTAATTTTTTTTGGGGTCTTTTTACAATACGTGCATGTGTAATTATAGGTATATATAATAATTAAGTAATATGTAATAGTGTAATTAAGTTTATGTATATGTGTGTGTCTATGTGTGTATATATATATATATATATATATATATATATATATATATATATATGTTTGTGTTTATGTTTTTAGAGTGATATGTATGAGGGGTAGTATATGTACCTATGTATATAGATAGCTAGTTATCTATATGTATATATATATATATATATATATATATATACTTGTATAAATGTGTATGTGTGTCTGTGTGCTTGAGTGTGAGAGAAGGGGAGGTAGGCCACAGCAAGAGGTTGTAGTTGTGTAACTAAGGGCCGTGCAGTTTCATTCAGTAGCTAAGGTGACTGCCAATGCATAGTATCAATTACTGATACATTCTGTATCAGTATCAGACAATTACAAGTGGCAGTTGCTAGCACTGTACAAGAGGTGTGAAAATTTTGGGCTACTGTGCAGTTCAAGAGAGTGAGAGCAGCAGGTCTGAAGGGGGGCTCGGGCAGCAAGCCATTGTACAATTTTGTGCAGGAGACTTTAGCTATTTTAATGAAGACAGCAGTAGCAGTGGCAGCTCGCGGCAGAGCTCACTGAAGATGCATCAACAACATAACCTTCCCCATCAGTAGGTATCACGGTAATTCAGTCCAATGTGGTGCTGAACACAATACCCATAGGTTCCTTGTTTCAGTATTATATTTAGTTGGTTGGTTATAGTTCAATTTCTATATAGTATTAGTTTAGTCGTTAGTTGAATTATTAAGGTAACTAGTAGTATTAGTATCTATATATATATATATATATATATATATATATATATATACATATGTTAGTGTAGACTTATATGAGCTAGTATGCTAGTAGTTAATTAGCTACACTTATATATATAATTGTTGTATTAGTTGGTATAGTATAGTAGTTAGTTATGTATACTATTGGTATTCTATGTTGGTGGTTAGATACTTTATCGTAGTTAGTTTATGGTTTATATATATATATATGTATTAGTTATATTAAGTTTTGGGTTACCTCAGGATACCAAGGTATTACCATGGTATTGGGTCGATACCCAAGGTATTGAGTTTGGGTACCGAGATAGGTGCGATACGCATTGGTGCAAGGACAAAGTATCATATTTCAATTAAATTGATATAGTATTATAATATTTGACTTGAATATATATATAAAATACTATTTTTATATTCGAAACTTGCGTATCTTAGGATACGGCTCTTTGAGTGCTTGTTGTTTCATAGCTTAGCAAGTATAGCATAGTTTTACAGTATTTCGACTTAGTGACTTAGCATTAGACTCTTGCAACCTAGATTTCATTGGTTTGACTTAGAAATGGCCTATCGACCTAGAATTGCATCAACTTCTCTCATTTTTATTCTTGAACCTTGTATTGATACAACATACCATATATAGGTTGTGTGACACTAGCTTAGGCATCGAGAGACACACCTTGCTCAGGACTTTAGGCGAGAACATTTCTCTGATAGTTTTTAATTCATAATATTGTATATATGCATGTTCTAGAATTGTATACTTGATCCTGACACAGTAATTTTACGGACTGGTACTATATGGATCCCGTTAGGAGATGTTATCCCCTACCGTGTTCACAGGATACTCGTGTACATTGTATTTCATCGTGTTTATTGGGTATTAATTATATTCGTGTTCACACACTGCTCGTGTTCTGTGTGCTTATTTGTGTACACCCCCCACTCGTGTTCGATGGTTATGATATTCGTGTACACCCACTTCTCATGTTCAGTGGTTATATTTCGTGTTCGTAGCGTGTTGTGATTGGATCCATCGGTATAAGTTGGGGGTTGTAGAGTAGGAGTTGATTATGTGATCAAAGCCATTGTTATATCGTGTACATTCTGGTTACATACCTCACTTATAATCGTCTTACCTGATCATGTTCATCCAACCCGATCACATAATAAACTTGTATTCTGAGACACATTAGTTAGATTGTAGTTATTTTATCATATTGCTGATATTCATATTGTTGTTCTATATTCTCGTACATTACCTGTATATCTATTATTGATTCATTCATATGTTTAGTGATCTTGTATTTCATTTCTATATCTGCTTATATACTTGATTGTGCTATTGAAATTATTTTTGGAGGTATGTACTTCTCTCCTATCCTGACTAGATAAATTTTTATAGATGACTGGCTTTTAGAGCAGTGTCCCATATTCTACGGGCCGTAGGACGACATACCTTTAGAGAATACTCCTATTGACCAGGAGGACTTAGTTGCAGAGCCCGAGGAGGTCTAGTTATTTCTATTGGATTGTATTAGACTATTATTTTGGTGGATTCACATCTTGTATATTATTTCATATTATGGATTGTATCTTTATTTTTTTCTTCGCTATTCCATTCATGCATTATTCTTCCTTAGTTTGTTTTATGATTGAGATTAGATATACTTGTGAGATACCATATTGCTCCTTCGTTCGGAGTTGAGATGATTGACGGGTACCATATTATATTGTTGAGATGTTAGATAGTTAAAAATGACCCAAACAACGTTCTACAGTCGATTATGCGGTGTAGGCTGGGCATAACCACGTACTCATGCTCGAATATCCGGGTGCGGGTCGTGACACGTCCTGGCCGCATACCCCTCTAGGCTGTAGGGGAAATCCTGGTCCCATATAAAGTCTGGACCGCATGGACCACTTGACTTCATATGATGTCAGGGTCGCATGGACTGTCATGACCCACACCCGGTAAAGGGGCACGAGTACGTGGGTACGTCCAGCCTATGGCGTAGTATCGGCAGTAGAACGCTGTCTAGGTTTACTAACTATCAATCTCACACAATAAAGTATAAAATATCAATGATATCTCAACTCCAAGAAGGTGGACAATATGATAATAATGACAATGATGAATACTAAATCAAAATCTAAAGCACGATAAGATATCAAAGAATTCTAACATAAACACATAGTCTAAACATTAACAACAACAAGTTAATATATATGCCGGGAACAAATTCGGTACCAGAATGCTAATAAAAACTAACTAGGATAACTAGTGATTCTGGCTAGACCTCCCGACAATCACTCCTAAGCTATGGGGTCCATGGCTGTACCATCAATATCTTGAGATCCATAATAGGTCGGACACCAATCCTCCGGGTTCTCTAAAAAATGTTATCCAATCAGGATTGGAGTGAAGTACAACCCAACAGCCATTCCAATTAATTGACAAAGACTATTAAATAGTTATAGAAAATAATACATGATGAGCAAGAAAAGTAAAAGAGTCGGAGAATAAATACAGTCACAGTTAATTTACGAACAAGACAAGATAAGCATGGTGAATCAAGAAAGTATGGTAAATAAAGACTGTAATAAAAGAGAACTAATTTGAGATAGGTATGGTATTTCCTGCAAGTATGTAATTTGAAACCAGCTCGAATGTAACTATACCAATGTGTTTTGAAATACCACTTTCGATATGTAAACGGCTAGGGGGTAATACGGTTCATCGTACGTGAGGTGTGCGACTGCTATCATTCCATATTAGACCAGTAGGGGTGATTCCACGGTTGATTCCAGATTTTTGGGAATATTTACATGTCAAATAAGATATTTCCTTGCCTGACTAGTATAAATAAATCCAAGTCCCCAAACACAAATCAAGTACGAGGCAAGCCCGATAAGGTAAGTGATGCCAGTAAAGAGTCTTGATGTTGATGCCAGACAAGTATGATGCACGTGTCGCAAGAGAGTGAATCCATATAATACTAATATGTGTATCCATAGTATCGAGAAAATAGGTAAAATAATACAATAAAACAGAATCATAGTAAATATCAAATAATGAAAACTATCAGAGAATGTACTCGCCTGTGGTCTAGAGCAATGAATACCAAATTAGTCTGAATTGGAGTCAAGTAATCTATATATATGAGTTATCATGTTAAAAGGTGTAGTGAAGTAATAAAAACCTTAAATGAGCTAAAATATGATTTTCTAGGTCAAGACTAGGTCATATGGGTCAAACTAGGCCAAACTAGGTCAATACCTTGATTCAAGGTTCAAAACTAGTTTCTAGGTAGATTTCTAGAGTCATACTAGCTAATTCTAGGTGTTACTAAGTTATCTCTAGGTTTTTAGGTCATTATCTTATGGTATATATATATATATATATATATATATATATATATATATATATATATATATGGTATCATAATACCTAGCTAATACACCAATACCTTATCTTATTACTCATCACCTCAATCTTACCTAGGTACCAATACCTTGGTATCTCAAAACCTTATCAATAATCAATATCTTACATGCTAGTATCTATACATTGGTGTCCCAATACATTAGTACCTAGTATTCCTAAACAATACTTATACTCATATTCCATACCTAGTATCTTAAACCCATATTTTACCTATACATGATACTTAGTATATAACTTATATGAAACCTGGCTATATATGATATTCATAGTTTAGCACTAGGTACCAATGTTTAGTAGGTATCTTACATATCCTAAACACTCTTACCTTACTAACCCTCAACCGAAACACCCTAGTATCAGTCACTTCTAGTCACCTCTCCTTGCTTACACTAGTACTAAGATTCATACTAACACCTATCTCTTGCTAACCTAACACTCATCCACATCCTCAGACTCTACTGCACTTGCCAAAGTGTTGCTACTGCACCTCGCAATATGTGCAACTGAAGGTAATACTGCACAGGTTGTAGTACCAAGCCCCGAACCCCTTTACTAAACTTTACACAACCTCTACAGACTTGCACTAAACTCCCCCAAATCTGATACACTGATATCAATATTTTCTTACTTCCAGTTTACTCACCCCTCTCCTTGTAATTAAGGTACTTCTACCTTCAAACACAACCCACACTTGTCAATTAAAGCACTTGTACCTTCAAACACAACCCACACTTGTCAATTAAGTCACTTGTACCTTCAAACACAACCCACACTTGTCTATACTCTTATAATTATCTAATCCACACACTCTACACTTCACTTGACACATCCACATATAACATGACACTCATTAATAGACATATACTCATCCCTTAACATGCTTCCCTCTACCTGACTGCACATGCACATTCAAGTGCATTGCTTGCACTACCAGGCTCGAGATCCCTCTTGACTGCTAGCTGCCACTTCTTAATATAATAACTACCTATACCTGTATTTGTTGATGTTAACTAATATCTCAATAGTACATGTTAACCCAGGTCTAATACATATTACTGGATACTTACCCAATACGAGGTGGGACCATGCCCAATTACCCTGATAAGCACTCAAGTTTGTTACACTCAAACCCAACTAACTTGCACTAGGCTCCCCACACTACCTACACAACATGTACTAGGTTTCACTAAACTCAAATACCATACTGTAACTTGTTTGCAGGTGCACCACAATATTAATTCTTCTCCCATCCCCAACTGTCTATACTGACAGGAACTCGAGACCCCCTTCTCCTTCACTCTCCCTTTACAACTGAAACTGAGACATCTCCTCTCCTTTAATTCTCTAAGACAACACCCTTCATACAATTAACCACTAACTAATCTGAAATCATCAATGCTTATACACAACATGCATAACCTCCCCTTAACTGCCCAAAACCAGGATCAATTGCTCACTGCTACCTGCTATGTACTACAATATAAATGTAATGCCTACCTTATCCTGCACATGGAAATGCACTATGGGTTCTCTCAGGTGCAAGCACAACAGAGTAAAACTTTCCTCATATATCCCCTAGTACACCATGGCCCTTAATAAGTATAGAATACACCCCACTCACCTGAAATTGGCACAATCACAGTTCACACCCTTTATTCTTGAGCCTATGTTCTCAGTCTCAATTGCAGTTGCAACTAAGACCAATATCTGTCATGATCTCCTCTCTCTTGCCATTTGTTAACATTAATTCCCCCATCACACAAGGCTGCAACCTCTGCTACTAATGCTGCATCCGCATGCAACTGGATGTTGCAGTTACTGCTGAGTGTCTGTATTCTATGTATAGTGAGTATTGTGAGGTGCAGGTGAGGTATAGAGCAGTGAGTGATGTGACTTCAGTTTTTAGTAAGCAACAGAGGGGTACGAAACTCCATTACAACTTGCAGTACACATGTTAACACACAGTTCACCTGCACATCACACACACAGATACTATATCAATGTATACCTACACTCTTAACACACATGCGCACCCATGTATAGATACATATATACACCCTCTATCAACATCAAGTTCCTATTCAAATGACACCCTCGCGATACAACCATTGCCAACTTAGGGTGATAAACACACACTTACTAATACAAGGTCAATTTATCAAACAATAGATATGCATCATTCTATGATACACACTAATATCATGATACTCTCATGATACACCTTCTAATCACCGAGTATACCACCAATAACACATAGAAGACATCTAATATAGTCAATAGAGTATTAATAGCACAATAGACATTCTATTAAATACTTGGTGGTCTAAACTCATATTTCTCCCAATTTTGAGACACAAATCAACATTCTACAAGAAAAAATCATAGATTTATATAAATGAGGGCTTCTAGCACCTAGATCTTGCCAAATAGACTCAATTCCACCTATAGAGGGTTTCTATAGGTCCAATGTATGTTTTAACCATAAATAGAGTGAAAAATAGAGAATTACCTGGGATTTTGAGTGACCTCCATGAAGAACTCCAAATTTGGACACGAGGAAGACGAAGTTGACACGATCCTCAACACTTGGACTCATCTTCGAGCTTTCTCTAGCAATGACAAGCTCCTATCCTCTTTGAAAAATAAAAATGAGAGGGATGAGTGTTGAGTGGAAAAATTAGGATTTTCTCTCAAAATTTTGGGGATGAACTAATGGAGGCTACTATGCATAAATAAGCTTATATAGACTCCCCTTAGGGTTTTAGTCATGATGGTTTGATTTGACTCAAAAGCCCCTCTTATTCTTTCATAGATAGGATCTTATAATTCTTAGGAAGGAATATTCTATTCTTGAGTCTAAATAGGTTTAATGGTCCTAATCTAGTCATGACTAACTAGTGGTTCAACTTAACTAGTCTAAATTAAATAAATACTCCATTAGTCACATATTATATATATACAAATAAAATATTAAATTATAGTTAATTACCAAAATATCCTTGTCTTGAAAATAAGGGTTACAATCTTACCCCCCTTAGAAAAAATTTGTCCTCAAAATTTAAAATTGGTCGTACCCCCTTCTAGGTCAAACTCTCAACCCGTTTAAAATAATACAAGCATGCAATTTAAAGAAATCACTAAGTATCATCTCATGCATGATTCTAGCTTCTGTCTGTAATGATTTTGTAGTCTCTTTCTAGGTATACTACTAGTTACACTAACTATATAAAATAAGCAACTATAAGGTACTAAGGAAGCAATCAAATCAAATGGATGGGAAAAGGACAAGAAAAAAGAACAGAATGAAACTGAACAAAATATGCTAACCGATCACCTGTAGCATCGGCATCCTCGACCGTCATAACAAAAGCCCTATCCCGCTGGGATGTATCCTTCTACTGGTGTAAGGCAATTGATGTGCCACAGGTGGCCTAGTTGGACCTCTCACCTATATCTGATACCTACATCAGTTATTCACTAAGCATCAGCCTAGCCATAATACTTAATAAAAAGGGTTATCACTTCTAGTATTGGTGATACACGATATCTCTAGGTCTTGCACACACTGACCCACTACTCATACTTCTTTAGAATACAATACTAATACTCTAAGATACTAATTGCTAACTATACTCTGACACTTATCTTGGAACTGTGGTTACAATGGTACTACAATATGAGTTACTTTTAGGCTTATATACTGATATTTGATCCCCATCTATCTAACTAGGAACCACTTTTAGACTCACACACTACACTCCCAACAATCAACAATGATACTCAATCTACACACCAACATATCTACAAGTTATCAAACTACTACACTATCAAGGAGACGTCAGGAACTAATAAAGTTAAGGCTCTATATGCACTAACTAGAGAAACTAAAGATATCTCTGTCCTCAGCTAATAAGATGATGAAACATAACTCAATGATAACAAGATTGAATGATAGAGACAATATATTAAGAACCAATTTAAGATATAATATGATAATCATACACGTTTATCCGAAATCATGTTACTCAGAATCCTCGCCACTCTAGTAAGCATAACTACGATGAATGATAGAGTTAATATCTAAGGTACACACCTCTAGAATCATGCTATTTAAAATTTTTGCCCTGTTGCTAGCTTGGCTGCGAAAACTCTAAATTCTATAACCTAGAGAAGTATCGAAAATTAGACTCTATATGTTTTCCATGCTAGATAGTATGACTGCGATAAACTCTAGGCTCCATTACCAAGGCAGACGGTTACCTCATCAAAATATGTCATCAGATTATACCTTAAGTCAAGCAAAACAATTTATCTCGATACATGAATCAAAATCAACAATGAATATGAAAAAATTAAATTCAACAACGAACGAGTAAGAGTGAACAGAAACAAGTAAAAATAGATTTTTTAAATAGAGTTTATTATGAGATTCTCAAGGGTCATCCGAGGAATCTCTGAATGAATCCTAATTTTTGATTGAGTATTCTCTCATCATAGTACCTATATCCTATCCTATCGCAGGCTCGCAGTAGTACAACTAAGTCATTGCACTACCATGATATCGCACAAGTTGCGAAGCTAGACTTGCATGTGCCACCACTAAAATGTGTCATGACCCACACCCGGTTAAGGGGCACGAGTATGTAGGTACGTCCAGCCTACGTCGCAACATCGGTGGTAGAACGCTGTCTAGGTTAACTAACTATCAATCTCACATAATAAAGTATAACATATCAATGATATCTCAACTACAAGAAGGAGGACAATATGATAATAATGAATACTCAATCATAATATAAAGCATGATAAGTTATCAAAGAAGTCTAACACAAACACATAGTCTAAACATCAACAATAACAACAACAACAAGTCTCAATATACAAGCCGAGAATAAATCCTGTACCAGAATGCTAATGAAAACTAACGAGGATAACTAGTGATTCTAGCTAGACCTTCCGACAATGACTCCTGGGCTACGGGGTCTAGGTTGTACCATCAATATCCTGAGGTCTGTAATAGGTCGGACACCAAGCCTCCGGGTCCTGTGAAAAATAATATCCAGTCAAGATTGGAGCAAAGTACAACCCAATAACAGTTTTAATTAATTGACAAATACTATAAAACAGTTATAGAAAGTAATACATGATACGTAAGGAAAGTAAAAAAGTCAGAGAATAAATACAGTCACAGTTAATTTATGAACAAGACAAGATAATCATGGTGAATCAAGAAAGCATGGTAAATAAAGACTGTAATAAATGAGAACTAATCTGAGATAGATATGGTGTGTCCAGCAAGTATATAATGTGAAACCAGCAAGAATATAGCTATACCAGTATGTTTTGAAATACCACTTTCGACATGTAAACGACTAAGGGGTAATACGGCTCATCGCACGTGAGGTGTGTGACTGCTATCATTCCAGATTAGACAAGAAGGGGGTGATTCCAGGGTTGATTCCAGATTTTAGGGAATATTCACATATCAAATAAGTTATTTTCCTGTAACCACCATATCCTGAAATTCTAGCTTAAATATTGTTATTAGGTTAATTTGGGGCTATTAAGATTTTCTCACAATTTTTGGTTAATTAAAACTAGTAAAACTAATTTTTTAGGACTTTCAAAATTTTATTTTAGTGCCAAACATAATTAAAAATATCTCAAACTTATAATTTAGCTTCTAAATAATCAAATATATTTTCTATAATTTTCTTGGAATTTGTTGAGTATTTTTAGTATTTATTGAGAGTTATTTAGAACTTTTTGAATTTATTGTGCAAGCCAAAAACCATAGAATGGACCCAAGTAATATTTTAGGGTTTATAATATTATTATGTATATTTTTAAAAATCTTTAGAATCTTTAGAATTTTTGGAATATTTTTAATATTTATTTTAGTTAAATAGGTAAAACTAATTTTTAGAGCTTCTAGTATTTATAGTAGGAAAAATATAAACATAAAATTTCTTAAGTATTTTTCTAGGGTTTGTGAGTTCAAAATATATTTTCTTTAATTTTTCCAGATTTTTATGATTATTTTTATATTTATTTTGAGTTATTTAGATTTAAAATAACTTAAGTAATGTTTTGATAAAGATAAATAAAAAACAAATAATATAAACAAACCACCCAACCAGATTCTGACACGTGTCCAGCCTATCCCTTTCTTTCTTCCTCATATCAGCATATATATATATATATATATATATATATATATATATATATAATAATAATAATAATAACCTTAATAATCAGCCGATTAATTTGAGAGAGAGAGAGAGAGAGAGAGAGAGAAGGGGTTGGGGGATTGTCATCTAGGGTTCTTTGACTTTTCAGAAGCCATTACTCATAGCTCCAGACTCCAAACGTATTCCTATTTCTTGTGTTGGAACCGTATTGAGGTCAGTTTTCAAAATATATAATTTTTTTTGTAAAATTGTGAATATTAAATTCTAGAAAATTTATAGAGCACAACATATCCGAAAATAGACGCGTCTTGGTGTTTTCATGATTCCTGGAGAACTAGGGATCAGAATCATGAACAATTTAAAGTTTTGGAAAGCTAACATCGAGATAGTCGACATATGTTTTTCCAAAATTTATTTCGAATTATTTCTGTTCTGTTAATTCTGTAGAACTTCTAGGTTAACAATCAACCACCGTTGCACAATACGATTTTGTATGTGCAATAGTTTCCAAACGAATTCAAATCCGGATGAGCCATAAATTCTAGCATGTTTGTGATGGTAAAATTTATAGGAAATCATGCATGAAATTTGAGTTTGTATCGGTCGACTTTTCGGTCAACAAGATTACCTCGATTTGCATGCAATAACTCTCTAGTTGATAAAATCGGGTTCTTTGGACAATGATTACCAAATTAGTCTGAACTGGAGTCCAAGTGACTTATATATATGAGTTATCATGTTAAAAGGTGTAATAAAACACCCTAGTATCAGTCACTCCTTGTCACCTCTCCTTGCTTACACCACTACCAGAATAAGTCAAATTAGCGACATAAAGAAACGTCACTAAATGATAAAAAAATGTCGCTAAATAATTTTAGCGACGTAATTAACGATATTTTACTAAAGTCACCTTTAAACTAGTCATTGACAGGAAAAACGTTGCCAAACGTTGCTATACGACATTTTCTAGTGACGTCAATGCATCCCTAGATTAGCGACGTTTAGCGACGCAATGTTGCTGAATTAGCGACGTATAGATATGTCCCTATATGTCAAAAATTAGCGACGTACGTAGCGAAATTACTATGACCTGGCAATATTGTCATGTCAGTAATTTACGACGGACAGCGACTTTGTGTAACGACGTGTATAGCGACGTAATTAGCGACATTTTTAGCGACGTAATTAGCGACATTTTTAGCGACGTGACTTAACGTCGCTAAATGTCGCAAAACATCGCTAAAGATACAGTGAAAAAATAAAAAAATCAATACTGAATTGTTTCCAAACTATTCTTTCTGCAGTTTATTAATTCATAATCTGTATAAATAGACCCGGAGCAACCCTCCGTTGAATTTACTCGGTTCGCCGACCCCCTTGGGTTGAACACTCAATACCGATAAATTAACATATATTTAATATGAATAATATAATAAAATTTGAACAAAAAAAAATATTAAAATTGAAAACCGAATCAGGAGAAAATATCGTCATAAAGAATACAGCAAATATCCATACAACTGAGTCTCATCCTAAAGAATACAAAAAATACAGCAAATTAAAAGCCTCGTCCTAAAGAATACAAAAAATATTGTCTGAAACACAAACAATCAATAATAAAACGGTCATAATTAGGACTACTGCGGATCTGCAGTAGGATGACCACCGGCGTACATAAAGGATAAGAATAGATCATACTGCTCCAGTGAAATCGACACCGATGTCGATAGAGAAGGCAATGATGTCGGTGGAGTCTGTGTCGATGTAGGCACACCAGGAGGACATATCCGCTCCAACTCTGCGAGTCGCTGGTTGTTTGAATCTATGGTAGATAACAGCCTCGTACTGCTATGAACCATTGAATCCTGCATCATTTTCAGCCTCTCGTCCATGGATAGCTGTGATGCCTGCAGCTCCGTCCCGCTGCGCTCTATCGAGGCTCTAAGATAAGCTGTCAAATTCCGGAACTCCATGATGCTGTGCTCGAGCATATGGAATCATGCGATGAGCGTCGCATCGTCCGCCTGCGGATGGGACCGGGGCTGCTCCTCCATCCTTCGTAGCAACTCGTCAAGGAGAGACGCAATCTGATGGTCAACGGCCTCCTGGACTTGGGCCGACGACTGCGAGGGCTGTGGGGAATGTGCACTTGTCGGGGAGGCCCTAGATGCCTGCGTCACAACAAGGGCGCTATAGGATCCCGTACCATAGTACATACCCCTCTAGAAACCACCAGCGGCAGTCAGCCATAGCTCATCTGCCGACGGAGCTGAAGAGGGCTACGAGGAAGTTCCAGCCTCTCCAGCTGTTGGTGCACTAGCAGTGGCCCGCTCATGTAGCCTAAGATACTCGGCGTAGAAAAGTTTGGATACTCGATAATTGCCTAAGTTATATTAAAATTAACACAAAGTAAAGTAATACTTATATAGGTCTGCGAGGCCCTTTCATCAATGAGATTTCCGTCCTTTCGATGGGTGGACAGGAAGACGGTCACCATGTTTGCATCCTCACCCCTCTATAACTGTTAAAAATATATTATTTAGTACTAAAATTAAATTTTTTTTTCTACTATCATTTTATCGTACTTATATTAAAATAATATATCTGAAATAAAAAACATACCAAACGATGAAAATGTTCCATCATCAGAATCGAGCAACCACACCACTTTGCAGCATTCCGCCTAGCTGCCTTGGCCTTCTCAAACCTTTCCTTGTACCTCGGATCGTCGAATCTAGCCCTCATCGCAGTCCACTGCTCAGGCGTGATCCAACCTTGGATCGGTTTTCTAACACGATCATGAGCCTTCTGGTCATCCAGAGCTCACGGATAAGCTTGGCGGCAACGGCAGGAAACATCCTCTCGATCAACTCGGCCCGGTACGGAGGATATAAATACGTTGGCTATAATAAATAATTTAGTAAGTTATATAAAATACATAAATTAGAGGATTTATATAATATACTTTTACCTTCAAGTGCGCAAACCAGAACGTCTTCCTCTCCTCCGGAGCTTCAGAGTAGTTGATCCAAGGGCTACCATAGTTGTTCCTCAAAAAGAGGCCCAAGCGTCTCTGAACCGACGATGGACGATATCTATACAGAGATAATTATTTTGATCAAAAAAGTCAATATATGATGAATAAAGAAATACACGATATATATGATGCTAAACTATCTAATTGACTTACTTTGTACCGTCGGTCCAAATCTCTGTCCTCGTCTCCTTTGGAGGTGCGCATGGAGGATCTAGCTAATGTTGGGACAACATCGGCACGACCTCCTATATATGCTCATCTGTCTCCATGGTTCCGTCAGCAGGAGGAACGCTGGACGAGGGAGTACTATCAAGCCTGGAACTACTCATCCCAGGAGTGATGTCACGTAACGTCGTCGCAGTCGGAGATGTGACTGATCGATATATTGGAGTACTGGGCGACGAGGGTCCAGAACCAACAGTAGGCGGTACCGGAGGAGCACTCTGTCTTCCTCGGGACCTGTCGAACCCTCCGTGTCGTCCTGTCATACCTGATAACAACATATGATGAATAAAGAAATACATAAATATATAGTATATTCTATAGTCAAAATATTATGCATATTTCACAGCATTCATAGAATTATACAATAAATAACTAGTGGTGTCATAAGTCTAAATGGATAGTACATTTTACAGTCCAAATATAAAATATATATTCGTAAAAATAGTACATTCTACAGTCAAAATATAGTACATTCTACAGGCAAAATATTTCATTTTCAATCAGTTTCAGAAAATTCATCTTGTTCGTCTTCCTCGTCCTCCTCTTCCTCTTCCTCCTCCTCGTCTTCATTTTCATCTACTTCGTCTTCATCTTCGTCTTCCTCTTCGGATAATTTACATCTTCTACATTATTACTCATGTAATGAGTAACTTCCGTTGAGTCCACATCTACAATATTTGTTATAAGAGGTAGCTCGTTCTCCTGATAAGCTATTTCGTCAATGTCAAAGGTATTTCTAGCTTTAGTCTTGTATACTGTCCACCAATCCGACCTTGCTGTCCCCCGTATAGGATAAGTTGTGAAGTACACGAGCTGAGCCTGACTTGATAGGACAAATGGTTCATAGCCTTGACATCTACGCTTGTAGTTTATATCCACGAGGCTATGCTTGTCAATTTTTTAACCTTGATCTTGAATCGGATCGAACCATTCACACTTGAATAGCATGATATTAGCAGGTTCTGTGTCATAATTATATATCAACTCCACAATCTCTCGTAAGATGCCAAAGAAATTATTGCCTGGATCGACGTCTTTGTAGTTCGAAGATTTGATACACAAACAACTATTTTTCGTGGAATAAAGATCCAGAAAGCTGTCTCTGATAGGAGCATTTGTTGACTTGAACCTAAACCCATTCACACAGAAACTTGACCATATTTTAACAGCAGTAATTGGTCCCTTGGCTAGAGTTGTAATAGATTCAGTCTCGGGTGTTATTAGACGATTGACCTAAATACCAAAGTAGCAATAGTAAGTTATTTATTGTGCAAGTGCAAAATAAAAAAGTAATTACCAAGATCCTTACATATGCGCTCAACCAAGAAGAAAAATGGCATCTTATTTCTCGTTCTACTTCTTCGTCTGTTATGTAGGGTGTAACCGACCTCAACTTATCATTATATGTGCTAAAAAATAATGAAACAACTGCTGATTAGTATCATAATAGTAGCTTATACTATTATAATAAGATGATGTAAATGTAGACGTATTAATTACTTACCCCTCTAGCTTCTCCACTTTATCCTCGTCGTAATTGAGTAATATATACAACTGAACAGCTCTTAGCTTGTCGTCATTGAAATATCTCTTCTTTATTTTTCCCGAAGGCTTTCAGGTCGCATTGAATACTTTTAGTATTACATTATTAGATTCCTGATATCCGTCGTCGTTTCTCGGAGCTCTTATTCTATTAGTAGCAATATGAGGTTTGAAATACATCGAGAAAAAGTTTGTAATCTCCTCGAGAACATAAGCTTCACAAATAGAGCCCTCAACCCGTGCCTTGTTTTTTACCTTTCTCTTTAGGTGATTCAGATGCCGCTCGAAGGGGTATATCTACCGATAATCGACAGGACCACCAACACGTGCCTCATAGGAAATATGAATTGGCAAATGCTCCATAGAGTCGAAGAATCCAGGAGGAAACACCTTCTCGAGCTTACATAGTATTACCACAATGTCCTTCTCTTGCTTTTCTAGACGATCGACGAGCAACTTAGTAGAACAATGATCTCTGAAGATTATGCTAAGCTCTATCAATGATCCCGAACGACCTGCGGTAAGAATTCCTAAAATACAATCAAAATTAACCTCTCCATGAATATGTGACGATCGTGGCTCTTCTTGCCCGCTAGTTTGTTCTCCTTGAGGTCGATGCATCTTCTCAAGTTCGACACGTACCGGTCTGGAAACTTTAGACCCTGAATCCACCTCCAAAGTCTTCCTTTATCCTCTTTCTCCAGTGAGAAAACTGACTTAGGCTGCTTTAACTTTCCATTACCCTCCTCTATCAAATGCAACGCAGGACGTCTACTTATTTCTTCTAAGTCCAAACTGGCCTTCGGATTATCTTTCATCTTCCCCTTTACCTCTATTACAGTATTAATTATGTTATCAAAAATATTCTTCTCGATATGCATGACATCAAGGTTATGTCTGATCAGATTGGTGCCATAATATGGCAGATCCCAAAATATACTCCTCATCGTCCAGTTATGGGCACGACCAAATCTGTCACACTTGTACCCCTTAGCAGGCTCTTTGATAGCACTTGGTAAATCTTTTATCTCTTCCCATATCATGTATCCGGGCTACCTTGGTGGTGGATTGGCCTTCTCCACAACACCCGTACGAAAAGCATTCCTATTCCTCCGGTACGGATGATCCTTCGGCAGAAATTGTCGATGGCAATCGAAGAAGCACGATTTGCCTTTGTGTTTCAAACGGAAACCCTTAGTACGGTCCATGCAATACGGACATGAGAGACGACAATGAGTGCTCCATCCCGATAATATTCCATAGGCCGAAAAGTCTTTGATGGTCTATATAAGTGCTGCCCTCATCTGAAAATTCTGCTTTATAGAAATATCGTACGTGTTGGCACCTACTTCCCATAGCTGATTTAACTCATCTATCAAAGGCTATAAATACACATCGATGTTCCTCTTCGGATTGTTTGGACCCGGGATAATAACGGTTAGGAACATATACAGAGTCTTCATGCACATCCAAGACGGTAGATTGTACGGAGTGACGATCACAAGCCAACATGAATACTGGCAGCCCAAAAGTCTGAATGGGGTAAAACCGTTAGACGAGAGCCCCCTGACATTACGCAGATTCGAAGCAAAATTTGGAAACTTTCGATCAAAGTGCTTCCATGCTTGTCCAACGGATGGATGATCCAATACTCCTTCGATCTGTTTCCGCCTGTGCCAACTCGTGTTTTCTGTAATCTCCTTAACCATAAACAACCTTTACAACCGCGACGTCAAAGGCAAGTAGTGCATCGAATCGGTAGGCTTCCTTGTACCGACAGACTTTCCTCTACCAATGGCCTTGTAGCGATCAGCACCACAGAATCTGCACGCATCTTCATCCTTATCGTCTTTGTAGTAAAATATGCACCCGTTGCGACATGCATCGATTTTCTCGTATCCCATCCAGAGCGATCTCACCATCCTCTTAGATCGGTAGAAGTCTTTAGGCAACTTTGTACCCTCAGGCAAGATCTCTATAATCAAATCGATCAGTCGGTTATAGCATTCTTACGACATGTTAAAATCAGACGACATGTTAAAATCAGACATGATGCTCAACAATCTTGTAACCACCTCCAACGGTGAATGATCCTCACAACCAGGATATAATGGAGTCCTTGCATTCTCCAACAACTCCATAAACTTTGCAGCATTGGCATTCGGTGCCTCCTCAGCTGCATCATAATTGTCCGAATTGAAACTAGGCCCCGCCGCATCAAAAACCATATTCACCCACCCGTCGTCGTAAGCAGCGTGGTCATGGACATCCATATACGGCTCCAAATAAGGCTCCGACTTCGATACTAGAGACACAAGTTCTCCGGGCGTGGTCCACTGATAGTAATTCGGCGTGAATCCCTTCGAGTATAAATGATATGTGACTTCCACATCTGGATGATATTTTAAGTTGCAACATATCACACACGGACACTTAATTTTGGTACTATCTATGTACTCAAGAAACGCCTTCGCAAACTGCAGGAACTGCTGTACACCCTCAATGAATTTATCCCGTACACCCACCGCACATGTCATCAAGATGACGGCTGTACATCCACGAACGATGACGCAGATAGTAATTCATATCCATTTCTAGATACTTCTGCAAAAATAATAGTATGTGTCCTATAAATCGTTAAATACAGTATGATTCTCCGGAAGAAGGTAAGAACTGCTCTAACTTGAATCACAATGCCCTATGTATGTGTGTGTGTGTGTATATGGTTGTTTGAGTGATTGAGTGAGCTCGGGTCACTAGGGAGAGTAGTTTACAGTTTTCAGTGTACATCATTTGGCAGTGATCAACTGAAGGGAGAGCAGTTTATAGCAGTAGCAGTAGCAGCTAGATGTACTGCACAGTGCAGCTGTTAGGAATCAGTTTGTAGCAACACTGTGCAGTACACAGCAGGAAGGATGTACAATAACAAGTAGCAGTAGAGCCAGTATACTACAGAGCCTTCAACAGCAGGTTTAGCAGTCTGCAGTAGCCAATGTAACAGCTCGTGCAGCAAGAAGCATCAGCCCAAGTTGGATACGAGTTCTAGAAGAAGCCAATACCGTATCGTATCTCAGCTTTGAAGAGTCATTTCCGTGTCCGTGTATACGAATCTTCTTCAGTCGAGATCTGCATCGTATTATATACGATGCAGATATGCAAGGTTGCATCTAAACTCATATAGCTATCTAGAAGAGAGATAGGGTTAGGGTCTGTATCATATTTTGTGTCATGGCAGTGTATGATACGGTCCTCTTTATAGGAGTCCAGGTGAGGAAGGAGAAACATATGAATTAGAAATGGAAATAAAAAAATTCAGTAATAAAATAAGAAAGAGTTGGGGATTTGGAAATTCTAGGATTTTTATTAGAGTTGTAAGAAAGAAGAAGAATTAGAAGAAGATGTTACAGATCTAAAGTAATTTGAAACTAAGAAAGCAATAATACATCCATCCCCTTTATTCTCCCTCCTTCTCTTATTTATACTGAACTAATTACATTTATTAGCAGCTAATCATAATTTGCTGACTGTACTAATTTGATGACTGTACAGTGTAGCGCCCCGTTCTCCCGGTGCGGAGAGCGCGGCTAAGAAATACAAGACGGTATCGTTCGATCGGGATAGATTGAAACAAGAACCCATCCTCTTTATGGAATTGCTTCTTCGGAATCGATTCCCATATTCAGTGGACCGTGCCCCCGGGATCGACTTAGCGGCAGAGTCAGGAGGGACCTCTCCGCTGCTATCTTTTATTGCCTCGGTTTTCGATGTCGCTTGTTGCTTTCGTGCTTTGAGTTAGTTTTGGAATTTGCTTATTTTTCTTGAACGGTTTTGATGGTTTTCATTTTTTTCGTTCATTGAACTGCACTTCAATTCCGAGATTAAAAAAGTGGAAGTGGTATTGATCGAGCTGTTCGTAATGCAGGTGAACGAGCAGTAGGTGGCTTGCGAGCAGAGTCGTAAAGCGCCTCTTTCCTTCTCCCTTCCAACAAGCTAAGTGAGTGGCTACCAACCCGATTAGCTAGCCCTGCTTCTAAGCTTCACACCCTAAATCTTGCATTCTTCTTTGCCCCGATCAAACGATACCAAGTAATAATAAAAGAAACCAAGATTAAAAGGGAATAGAGTTGGTTTGTATTGCTTGTCAACCAACTGTGAACTATAATCATAATATATGCTAGTTCGTTTATAACTGTTCTATGAATAGGGCTAAGTATGGAACACATTGTATGCGCTAAACTGTTCAAGGAGGCTATGTAAAATAAATCATGCAATACCGACTGTCCCATACTCGTGTTGCCTCAACTGCATGAACTGTTAACTTAGTAAACATATTGTTCGATCACGGACAACTTGTGCACAAGGTAACTGGTTCCTGCGGACGGTCGCTGGGGCACTGGCACCGATCCGATCCGGACGGAACTCTACTGTATAGTCAATTGTACTGGACGAAATGGCTTGTAGCGCCCACTATACTTTTGCTGCAAACCATTCTCGTCTATGACTAATATCCTTTATGGCATACGCCAGTGATCTATTGTATATTTAAACCTGTTGCAAACTAACTTGTATTTTCGTGGCAGGGAAGGCATGGTAAGTATTGTGCAGGCAATTCAGACGGGCAGATAAAATCCACCGAACGGTGGCAAGTTCATTTCAGTATCATACATATATACTGTTGCTTGTAAATAAACTAAGGCAAGATAGAAACCCACAAAACATGCATGCTTCATTAAAACAACGTGTTGATTGGTATAGTTCGGTTAGCTCGCCTTCACCAGTATGTTTCGACATGCTGACTCTCGTTGAAACAGGTTCTCCGCACTAAGGCGAACCGAGCGAGGAGCCAAAGTCGTCTTCCCGATCCAGTCCAGCTGTTGGCGCATCTTCACCGCGCCCCTTAAAGCATTTTGAAGACTGAAGCTTGCAGCTCTTCATACACAAATGAAGCTTCGTGGAAAAGCCGTCCTCCAGCTCGGAGGTTATACATTTTGAAGTTTAGTAAAGGAATGTAATGTACAGGACTGCTATCTCATTTTTAGTCAACACTTTTGTAAGCCCGTGCGGCATATTAGCTGACTCGTTCAAGAGTTTGTAATAGATGTTCATTATCAATAAAGAGAACTTTTCCATGTTTCAAATATGTATTTCAATTTATCTGCGTACTCTGAATATGTGCTTGCTATACAAATCATTAAAGCCTTGTGCGGGCGCAACCCCAGGCCCGTACGGCGGTCATGATTCGGGGGACGTCTCAACGATTTTATGGAATTGGGTCGTGACATAGTGGTATCAGAGCATAGATTCAAGTTCCTTAGACTCTCGTACTGGAAAAGTTTCTTTAACGATCAAATTCTTGTGCGAACTCTTGAACTCGCTAGGCCAAAATGAGATACGTTCATGCAATAAGTCCATAATACATTATGATCCTAATGTAATTTACCTTCTTTTGAAGGAATAGCTCCAGCGCAATTGCAGCGCAAGCACCGGACGAAATACAAGGCCAAGGAAGTAGTTCGGACACTTCGGGAAGTTCAGAGAGCAAGCGAGCCGTGCCAAGCATCGATCCCATCCAGCAAATATTGCGGATGTTGGAGGCAAACCAACAAAGGGACGAGGCTCGCTATGAACGGGCCGAGAAGCGGGCGGAAGAGAGTCAGCTCAAGTTTCAAGACAATATAGAAGCACGATTCTCAGTCCAACAGAAGCAGGTGGATACCCTGGGATAGATCGTTCAGACTTTGGCTTCCAACCATTCCACGGCAAGAGCACCGACTCAGGTGGAACAGCCCGTGCTTGATGTAGAGACGCCGCAAATTCTAAGGGCAAGGGACGTGACTGCCTTCAACTTTGGCCACTTCAAGAAAATCTGCAATACCCCATTCAACGGGACTGAGGACCCAGTCATAGCTCTAGATTGGTTGGCCGAACATGAAGATCACTTCGCTCTGCTAGAGGTCCCTAAAGAGAAGCGCGTCGCCTGCGCGCAACTACAGCTCTGCCTCAACGAGCACGATTGGTGGAACGTGCATCGACGATCTCTCTAATTTGATCACGGAGAGGAGGCGATCTCGTGGACGACTTTTCGTGCTGCGTTCGAAGAGGAGTTTGTACCCCCTCCAGTACAACGTCAAATGGAGAACAAGTTTGGGCAACTGAGGCAAAACAGCATGACGGTCAAAGAGTACTCCGCCGAATTCAACCGACTCTCCAAATTCGCTAGGGCCTATTTACCTGATGTAGCGAGTCGAGCAAGAAGGTTTGAAGGTGGACTACGCCCTACTATCCATGCGTACATAGTTGTTCATTAGTATCGGATAATGCGTAAAGTCATGAATCACTCCCTATCTCTTGAGCCACACAATCCTCATGTTTCTGCCGGCGCTGTGCATACCTATAATCACAAACGCCAAAGCAACGATAGAGAAAACAACTATGCAAAGCGTCACAACGATGGCGAAAAGCATAAAGCAAACCAGCCTTGTTACTTTTGTAGGCGACCGGGGCACTCATTCGATAAGTGTCGCCTAAGACTTGGGTTATGTTTAGTTTGCGGTGATGCAAACCATACCGTTCGTGACTGTCAATTAAGCCGCCTCAATAACCGTCGCCCGCAACAGAATAATCCCTAACGATAGGTTCTATCCTAAGTTTTGGAACGAAACTTCCAATTAGTTGGGTCGGATGTAGCGCCCCGTTCTCCCGGTGCGGAGAGCGCGGCTAAGAAACACAAGACGGTATCGTTCGATCTGGATAGATTGAAACAAGAACCCATCCTCTTTATGGATTTGCTTCTTCGGAATCGATTCCAATATTCAGTGGACCGTGCCCCCGGGATCGACTTAGCGGCAGTCAGGAGGGACCTCTCCGCTGCTATCTTTTATTGCCTCAATTTTCGATGTCGCTTGTTGCTTTCGTGCTTTGAGTTGGTTTTGGGATTTGCTTTTTTTCCTTGAACGGTTTCGATGGTTTTCATTATTTTCGTTCATTGAACTGCACTTTAATTCCGAGATTAGAAAAGTGGAAGAGGTATTGATCGAGCTGTTCATAATGCCGGTGAACGAGCAGTAGGCGACTTACGATTGGAGTCGTGAAGCGCCTTTTTCCTTCTCCCTTCCAACAAGCTAAGCAAGTGGCTACCAACCCGATTAGCTAGCCCTGCTTCCAAGCTTCACACCCTAAATCTTGTATTCTTCTTTGCCCTGGTCAAACAATACCAAGTAATAATAAAAGAAACCAAGATTAAAAGGGAATAGATTTGGATTGTATTGCTTATCAACCAACTGTGAACTGTTATCATACTGTCTGCTAGTTCATTTATAACTGTTTTATGAATCGTGCTAAGTATGGAACACATTGTATGCGCTAAATTATTCAAGGAGGCTATATAAAATAAATTTTGCAATACCGACTGTCCCGTACTCGTGTTGCCTCAACTGCATGAACTGTTAACTTAGTAAACATACTGTTCGATCACGGACAACTTGTGCACAAGGTAATTGGTTCCTGCGGACGGTCGCTGGGGCACTGGCAACGATCCGGTCCAGACGGAACTCTATTGTATAGTCAACTGTACTGGACGGAATGGCTTGTAGCGCCTACTGTACTTTCGCTGTAAACCATTCTCGTCTATGACTAATGTCCTTTATGGCATACGCCAGTGATCTATTGTATATTTAAACCTGTTGCAAACTAACTTGTATTTTCGTGGCAGGAAAGGCATGGTAAGTATTGTGCAGGTAATTTAAACGGGCAGGTAAAATCCACCGAACGGTGGCAAGTTCATTTCAGTATCATACATATATACTGTTGCTTGTAAATGAACTAAGGCAAGATAGAAACCAACAAAACATGCATGCTTCATTAAAACAATGTGTTGATTGGTATAGTTCGGTTAGCTCGCCTTCACCAGTATGTTTCGACATGCTGACCTTCGTTGAAACAGGTTGTCCGTACTAAGGCGAATCGAGCAAGGAGCCAAAGTCGTCTTCTCGATCCAATCCATCTGTTGGCGCATCTTCACCGTGCCCCTTGAAGCATTTAGAAGACTGAAGCTTGCAGCTCTTCATACACAAATGCAGCTTCGTGGCAAAGTCGTCCTCCAGCCCGGAGGTCTATACATTTTGAAGTTTAGTAAAGGGATGTAATGTACAGGACTGCTATCTCATTTTGAGTCAATATTTTTTTAAGCCGGTACGGCATATTAGCTGACTCATTCAAGAGTTTGTAATAGATGTTCATTATCAATAAAGATAACTTTTCTATATTTCAAATCTGTGTTTCAATCTATCTGTGTACTCTGAATATGTGCTTGCTATGCAAATCATTAAAGCCTTATGCGGGTGCAACCCCAGGCCAGCACGACGGTCATGATTCGGGAGATGCCTCAACGATTCTACAAAATCGGGTCATGACATACAGTGGAGCTGAGCTGGCTTGTTGCAGGTGACTAGACAAGAGAGCTTATTCTTACTCTGAAATGCTGAGTGCTGAGATCTACACTGCAAGATATGCAAGCTCTGATACTCGGTCATAACTGAGCTCTAACATTGAGTTCCTACACTGATACTACTGTGCTCACTGAACTAGAAATAGGGTCACATTAGTGTATGTGTCTGTGTCATATCCCATGTTATGTCTATGTTATTTCTTGTCTATGTTTGTGTGTGTCGGTGTATCCGTGTCATATTAGGGTTAGTGTCTGCATGTATTAGTGTGTCCAGTGCGCGTGTGTGTGTATTCGAGTTAGGGTTAGGGTTAGTGTGTGTCATGTCGTGACGTGTTGCGTCATGTTGTGTCGTGTTAGAGAGAGAGAGAGATAGAGAAAGGAGACAGAGAGATCTCACCGAGTGAGGAGGAGGGGAGCTGGAGAGAGGAGAACGCCGGAGGGAGGAGGAGCCGCTGGAAGGAGGAGGACGCCGGAGGGATGAGGGGAGCCGGAGGAAGGAGGGGACGCCGGAGGGAGGAGGGGACGCCGGCCGGAGGGCGGTTGCCGAGGTGGGGCACCGGGAGGACGGAGGGACGCAGGAGGGAGGAGGGAAACCGGACACGACGGAGGGGGTGGTTTAAAAATTTGCGAGAGAGAGATCGAAGGAAATGGGGGGAAAAGGAATTCGTCAACCCTAAATGAAATAAATTAGCTACTTTTAGCGACGCTAACTTATGACGTCGCTAATAAAAATATTTAGCAACGTTATAGATGTCGCTAAATACATCGCTAAATATTTAATAGATTAACGTCGCTAAATACGTCGCTAAACGTCGCTAATTATATAACTCAACGATGTTTAGCGACCTTAAATAAACTTATAGTGACTATTCTTTTAAAAAATTGAATTACCGTCGCTAAACGTTGCTATATGTGGCCAAATAACGACTTATAGTGACGTTATTCTTTGGAGTCGCTGATATCTTTAATATTAGCGACGTTTTACATTGACGTCGCTAAAAATGTTGCTAATACCATAATTTTTAGTAGTGCACTAGTACTAAGATTCATACTCACACCGATCTCTTGCTCACCTAACACTTATCTTGTCATGCCCCAATTCTGAAGAATCGCTAACCGTGCCGCGTGATGTCGTGCGAGCATAAGACGCGCCCGCAGAAGGCCTAGCATAATGATATATATATTTAGAAATACGACATCAGAGCTCGGAGGCTAAATATTTAAAGTTGACACGAAGAAAAGTTATCTTTATTAATAATGTGCATCTTGGATATAGACACATAACTTAAATGTAAGTGGTATCGCTCGAGATTACAAGATGGATAAAAAAATGAGACAGTCATTCCATACATTTAATCATTTACTAGAATTTAAAATATAATAGACACCTTCGGGCGAAGCTATCGCCTTTTCTCTGAGTTTCATAAGAGGTGTGCACGAGCTCCGGATATTTTATACCACTTCCAAAAGGCATGAACGGAGTGTGCCGGGTACTGGACTGGTTGGGGGGGAGCTTCAGCTCCTGGCTGCGTCGCCTTAGCTCGGTGAACCTGCTGTAACGAGGGTCAGTACTTTTAAAAGTACCGGTGAGGGCGAGCTAACCCAATATACCCTCATGTTATGAAGCAACAAATTATTATTATTGTCTTTCGACAATGCCTTAGTTCAAGTTACATATGCAAACGATTGAAATATCTGAAACAAATATGCCACCGATTGATGATTTTACCTGCTCGTCTAATACACCTCCATAACTCTTACCATGACCTTCCCTGCCAAGAAGATATAGTTAGCTTGTACAGTTAAAATATACATAAGGTCATTGGCATCACAAGCCATGTTGGACGATTTTATACTCTGAACGGAGATGGGGTACAATGCTGGTAGCGGGCCTCCGCTGCACGCATATTTGTTCGATTTAAACGACTATCAAAATTATTCCATCTGGATCGGATCGGTCCATGTGTCCAACGACCGTCCGCAGGAACCGAAAGCCTTGTGCACAAGTTGTCTGTAACCATACCACGTCTCAATACTAGGTTATCAACAAAGCAATTCCAGAGATCAAAGATTAGCATAACTACTTAGCACAGTGCAAAGGCATAGTCTATATGTTCAAATAATCATATTGCAGAATAGATACTTCGCATTTGCATAGTTAGGGATGAATATGTTCTAGCTAAAACTGAAACATAGGAATGATATATGTACAGCGGACAAGCACGCAACAATATGATCGTACAATGAAGTTCTGTGACAAGCATAAGGGTTCCATTATTTTACTTCTTATAATCTTGACTCAGTTAATATGATTATTGTAAACCCCTCACCCAAAAATTAGGTCTACTTGGCATAGATAGAGAAACTAGGGCTGTTTGTATCCAATTAGAAATAGGACACAGCATTTTTTTATTTAATAATATAATGTTTATATCACATAGTGCACCTTACCGTTGTTTGATATTTGGAGCATCTCACTAGTCATTTCTTTTCTACAAATTTCACAACCTTGTCCTAGTCGTGCCCGCCTTTCATTCTGACCTTTGTGTAACTCATAATTATGCTCTCTTGTGCTATATTTTAGTCGCACAATATTCGTCGCGAACGTTTGTATTTAATTCTATATAAATACGACTCTATATCCTTGTGCGTTCCAATCGAAATTGGAGACAATCTTGACTCGTTTCGTACAACCTAAATTATGATAATATTATACTCTGAGCCCTCTATATCCATGACACTTGTGTCCCACCTAATTTTATCTCCATGTACTTCTAATTAATTATAAATCACCTTGCGCATTAATTTTAATTAATTTAAACCCAATTTATATCTTTGTACAATTTTCCAATTATTGGGCGCTTTTATGCAAAAATGTATTAAGGTGTCCACACCATTGGACAATACAAGAAGAAATCCTACTTTCCCCTTCATAGAATTTTTCTATAATTTTCGGAATATGCAACACGCAACATCGGCCCTCATTTAATCCTAGCCATTATATTTAAATAATTTAATTTATAGCCCTCCCAAACATCCGTTTGTTAAGCCTTGGCCCATTCCAAGGAGATGTTGACCAAGCCCACTTACCTTGGTCAACCCAAACCCAAAGTCCCCATGTATAAAATAACTTTTCCTTTCCTTTTTCTTGATTTCTTTTCTAAATAACCTAAACCTAAATAATACTCAGCTGACATGTCCCCCTACTTTCCTGTTCACCTTCTTCCCCCTCCTTTTCTGTGCACTCCATACCTCGCCGGAATTCCGCAGGACTCCGTCAGCCTCCCTCTCATCAACCTCCTTTTCCCTCCTTCGCCTGACGCTGGAGCCTCATTGCCAACCCACCGTGGATACGCTGCCAATCCCGACCGCTGCTCACCGTCTTCCCACGATACCACGACGGGAAACCGTCCGCCGGAAGCCGACCGCTGGACTACCATTAACGCTGCGCAGACCTTCCTACACCCGACCAGGCACCCGCTGAACCGCCTGAGCCACCGCCTGAACTCCTCCACAGCCACGCCGGACCTCCCTCTTCCCTCGACTGAAATACCACAACCCATAACACCCCCTACACCCGACTCCCTACATCATCTCCTCCTCTGCTACTGCTCACCGTCGGCAAAAACGACGCCACCAGCCTCCACTACCTCTTCTTCTTCCTCCCTGAACTTCTTCTCCTTCCCCCTGAGAGCCTCCTCCCATCGACCTCCACCTCTTCCTGCTCTCTTCTCCTTCTTGACCTGAGCCTCCTCTTCCCTATCAACCACCCATCACCACCACTGTCCTCCTTGGCCAGACCTCCCCTGGTCGGGCCTACTCCGGCAGACAACAACCATCCACCCTATTATCATCATCATCAACCCCCCGTCATCATTATCATCACCCACAATCATCATCATCATCATCATCTCAAATCATCATCATCACCATTCATTCTCAACCCCTTAACACTAATCGTCCACATCATCGTCCTCGTCACCACCATTATCCACATCATCATCCTAGTCATCACCATCACCCACATTATCATCCTCAACATCACCATCATCCACATCATTATTTTTATCATCACCATCATCCACATCATCATCCTCGTCATCACCATCACCCTATCATCGTCATCACCATCACGTAATCATCATCATAATCATCACTGTCATCGTCGTCATTATGGACCCGTCACCCTTTCTAGACAACCCGTAGCAGTCACCCCCGATTTTTGTGCCTGTGCACGCCGGCCCCGAAGACCTATCAAATTATTTTACGAGACTTCCGGAGCCGGATATTGGGACTAGGCAGCTTTCTTGCCAAGCAAGTATACGTTGCCTTATTGTACTGTTTAAATTCAGTTTTTATTTTAGTTGCATATTTATTGTTTTATATTATATAAACTATGCACGTTCGAGAAGACTCGGGTGCAGTCAACGAATGCGTTGACGTTAGGACTTGTGTCTAACCTAGTGTCTATTAGACCCACATAAAGTTGTGGAATTATCGGTATGACTCCCCATGCCTTGACACATTTCTTACACATGTTGTGAGTCTCATGTAGGGCACGAACTTGCATATTTGGCTGGCCACCTGTACGTGTAGGTCGTGCGACGGATAGGGTATAACTGCTAATAGTGAAGCATGTTAGAAGACTTAGCAGTTATTAGTAGTCGAAGCATAGACTATTGTAGTACGGTGGTCCCAATCCTTGTCCTTGTCTGGTTGTAAGGTTGGGTATTGTTCTAACGATAGACTATGAGCCAAAGTTACGACTCCGATACTTGCACTCTGTCTCGGCGTAGTAGCTAAAGCGTGTTGTGGATACAACATGCATAGATCATTGGGTGGGGAGGACAACTATTAGGCGTATGGGACACCCAGCTCCTTTATTGCCGACATCGCGTTCTTCGGAGTGATATGGACGTATATATTTTACAGATACCACGTTCCTTAGAGTGTTGGATATTACTTTACAGATACCTCATTCTTTGGAATGATGGACGTTGCAGATACCACACTCTAGAGGACGTTGGACATTATGCCTACGCCTACCCATACGTACCAAAGTTGTCCTCATATTGCATTCACTTAGATGGTTAGCGCACCCCTTTTATTTATTCAGTATTTACTTTATGGCATACTTCTATGTATCTTGTTATGTCCCTCTGAGGACCTGGTCCCTTTCCAGGTGTGGATGTTTATGAGTATTCACAGGAGCACAGATCCGGACTGGCTACTTATGTTCCGAGGAGGCTTTCTTTTCGAGTCTCAGTGATTGTTAGTTGTTGTACTTATATTGTGTTTGCTTTTATATTCTAGTCGATAGTGGATTTGTTTCCATCCGACTACCACCATTAGATACTTTATATTGAGTTCTAGTTTTATAGATATTGGTTATTCATTTCTATTTGATTCTGTGGATGAGATTAGACTTTACACTAGGACTTATGATAGTTTTTACCACTTGTGAATTATTATTCATTATACAGCGTACGCATATATTATGGTTCCATACATTAGAGTTGCCATATATACATGCGGCTGGCATGCTTATGTGTCCTAGTCCTACGTATTTTGGGACTCGTACGTGACATATTTTTAGTGGTGGCCCTTGCAGGTCCAGAGCATTTTGTCTCCATTATATTACTGTACCGAGCAAGCCTGCAAATAGGATTAGAGTATATGATCTCATCCATAATTGACTATGATTGACCTTTCTTTCAATCTGTTCTATTTGAATAGCTGCATCCTGCTTGATTCATGTGCTTCCCTAATAGTTCCTTGAGTATAGCCCCTGCTATAATATAGAAATCCCTGTTGTTAGGATGATAACTAGGGTAAAATTCCTATTAAGAACACAACTAGAGTATTGACACATCATTAAGTTTAGAATACTTAATGAACCCTAGCATCCCTTACCTATAGATTGATTGACCATTACCCCTTAATATAGTTATGAAGGACTTGAGAGTAGTATAGATACTACTAGAGTTAGTTAGAAGTTTGACCACATTGTTTGACCCTAGCATTGAGGGACCAATAGAAATCCAAGGTTCAATATTAGGACTAAAACATAACTTTTATAGGGAGATAGTATTATATAACTATAAATTTAGATTCTTGTCCTAATACTAGCAGACAATACCTTAGGAAGCCAAGATGAACGAATATAACATTTTTCTTGATCATACCTCAAACAAAGATATTAGCATACCACCTTCCCTTAGGAAAACTGTGACGTTATCTAGAGTCTCTCTATTTTAATTTCATATCTTATTCCTCTGCAACCCTAATGCTCGCTAATTATGCGACGACTAAATTATGTTCTTCCTTTCTTCATCTTTCAACTCGTGCCGCATAACTCTTATGATTGTAGGTCAAGTGATTTTATTTCATGTTAGGATATACAGCTTGCTAGGATTATAGTTGTTACTCTTGAATTTTTGAATTATATGATTGATAGTTAGAACTTGATAGTTGAGTATTCTTTTAGATTATAATTTTATGGTTATACCTTACTTTTAAATCCCGTAACTTGTACCATACCTCAATACGAGTTATATTTCCCTTTTCCCTTGAAGGATAGTTACTCTTCCATTCTTACTATTGACACCTGTATTCTATGAACACTACGACTAAGACTTAAGATGACCATTACTTATATAACGCAATAGGATACCCTAATAAGTACCAAGGTCTTTTCCGCATGTACCCCAATAAGAGTTTATACTTTATTTACAAGAACAAGGTTATTTTGTAGATTTTCCTTAAGACTGTCACAATATTAGTTTAATTATTTTTAAGTTGGGTAGTATGCCTCATAACCTAGTGTTATATAGTCCTCTTGATCTATTGATGAAGTGTAATTGAATGACATTAATGTATGCTAGCATAAGAAGATATTGTTTATTCAAACTGTGGAACTTAGGAGTCCATACCCCTATTTGGTCAATTAGCGACTTAGACAAGGAGTAGTATGAGAACTATAGAGATTGTAGAGTCTTATCTTTTGTTAACTTGAATTATTATGTACCGTCTTTCATCATAATCCAGCGTATTATATTTTTTGAACTACCTAGACTTATGCTGCTATTATAGCCTAGTTTTGCAAGCTTAATCTTTTATCGAGCTTGTTCATGACATATGTGTTATTGGGGCCTGATCAACCACACTAATACAATTGTCTAATCAGAATCATTGTATTATGGTCTAGCTAGACATAGTGTGCTTGGTTCGCTCTTCGCATGACTACTTTACGTGGATTAAAATATATAGAAGTAGATGAATATACTTGCCTCTAGACATGTCTGAGTATATCGTATCGGTTACATAACTGTTCCAATATGAACACGCGAATAGGAATTTACCAAATAGGATTTCAAACCACAACTGCCTTGACAATTCCCATTGAATCCTTTAATTGCATTGACCCCCATACTTGTATTCTATTACCCCCACCTTGAATTCTTTATTATTGCTTTCCGTCTCCCCCTATTTCGGAAAGACGAAACCTCGTGCTTGGTATAAGTTGATATACAAATAGTACTAGATATACCCTATAGGCCAATCACATTACTGGATGACTATCTTTTATAACTGATTAAGGGTATATCATATATGATACATTTTGTGTTAAAACTTTTGAGGATTGAGTAGCATGATTAAGTAAATTTAAGGAATATGTTTCTTAAATATAATTGCCTTATGTGATAGATGGGTAAATTCTATGTTGGGTAGAAATTGCATTTTTAACTTGTGATGAAATACTTTTAGATTATGATCAAGTAAGATTAGATTGGGAGATTCAAGCCATTTTAATTTCGAGAAATTATAAAAGAAGGATAAAGATGATGATGATTTAATGAATTTTAAAAATCTTGATATGGCGAACCAAATATTTAAACTTTGAGCACATGAATTAAATTTTGAGAATTGGAGGTTGAATCATCGATTTAAATCTTGAGGAAAAAAAATAAAACTCTAAATATGAACATGGTCGGATTTAATTCCAAATTTGATGATCGAATTAAAAGAAATTTTTATTGTTGGATTACCTATTTTAAATATTAAGGATGTAAATTGAAAGAAAATTTTGAAGAGTACAAAATTCATAAGTTAAAAATAGAAATAATATTTGATTATAATTATTTTCTAGAGGAGATTATGATAGTTGGAGATTGCGATATAAATTTTGATGAGGGATGTCATATAGATTTTAATTAGATTTGGATGTGGATTATTTAATTTGAAAATTGAGAAGATAGTGCGATGTGTTGAAGTTCGATTTAAACAATGGTTAATCTAATTTAAAAGTGATTGCGATGGATTTGAATAAGTTTTAAATTTTTGGAAGATATCGTGATTGATTTGCCTTATGTACGAATGTGAAAGAATTATCCAATTATGCCTTATTTTTAATTTTGAGGACAAAATTATTTTTAAGTTAGGTAGATTGTAAACCACCTCAAACAAAAATTAGGTCTACTTGGCATAGATAGAGAAACTAGGGCTAGTTTGTATCCAATTAGAAATAGGACACATCAATTTTTTTTTAATTATACTATGTTTATATCAAATAGTTCACCTTACCGTTGCTTCGATAATTGGAGCACCTCACTAGTCATTTCCTTCCTACAAATTTCACAACCTTTTCCTAGTCGTGCCCGCCTTTCATTCTGACCTTTGTGGAACTCATAATTATGCTCCCTTGTCTACATTTTAGTCGCACAACATTTATCGCGAACGTTTGTATTTAATTCTATATAAATATGACTCTGTATCCTTGTGCGTTCCAATCGAAATTGGAGACACAATCTTGACCTATTTCGTACAACCTAAATTATGATAATATTATACTCTGAGCCCTCTATACCCAAGATACTTGTGTTCCACCTAATTTTATCTCTATGTACTTCTAATTAATTATAAATCACCATACGCATTAATTTTAATTAATTTAAACCCAATTTCTATCTTTGTGCAATTTTCCAATTATTGGGCGCTTTATGCAAAAATATATTAAGGTGTCCACACCATTGGACAATACATGAATAAATCCAACTTTCCCCTTCATATAAATTGTCACGCCCCAGTCGGAAAAATACGTAGGACTAGGACACGTAAGCATGCCAGCCGCATGGATATGGCAACCCCAACATATATGGAAACCAAATCCACACGTACGCTGTAATATGAATATCAAATCCACAAGCGGTATAAATATATGTCACAAGTCACAGGGTATAATCTAGATCTCATCCACGAAAATCAAATATGAATAAAATAACCAATGTCTATGAAACTAGATCTCAATAAGAAGTATCTAAGGATGAAAGTTGGATGGAAACAAATCCACTACCAACTCAAATGGGAAAAGTAAATACAATATAAGTACAACTCAATCAAACAATATAAGTACCAGCTATCAATCACGGCTCAAAGAGAAGACATCCGCGAAGCATCTATAACCATCCAACTCTGTTCTCCTGCAAATACACAAGAACAGGTACACCTGGCAGCGGACCAGGTTCTCAGAGGGACATAACAAGATACTTAAACACATGCCAATAAAGTACTGAAATAAATATCCAAAGGGGTCGCCTAACCGTCTAAAGTGAATACAGTTAAGAACAACTTTCCCCACAAGTGAGCTATCTGGCTGAAAACTGGGATTTGGCATGGTTCTCTTTTGAAGATCCAGGGGCCCAAAGGCACGTCGTCTTTTGAACGGCGGAGGCCCACCAATGTACATATATATATATGGGTCATCACCGCCCGTATCTCCAGTGGAGAATCCGGGTGCACAGGAAAAAGTGTAAAGGAGCTCAAATGTGGTTACTTGTTCTTCTCACCCCATGCTCTAAGCATGTCACATCCATGACACGATAACACCTCTAATAACTGCCAAGTCTACTAGCATGCAAAGTTTCTAACAACAGTTATTCCTAACGCACGGCCCATACGTACAGGAGGCCAGACCTGCACGCAAGTCCATGATCTACATGAGACTCATAACTCGTTTAACAACGGTGTCACGGACAATGAACCTAATGGTGCTACATGATAATGGGGTAGTCTCATGAACAAGGTCAATGCAATACATAAATAAAAACATATCGCGACGTCACCGTCGCGAGCATTTTATATAACAATTAAAATATATGAACTAAAGACAGAAAATAAAGATGTGTGCAACATATGGAATAAGAATAATAGTACAATGGCAAGGTATACTTGCCTGGCAAGGAAGCTGCAATGTACCAATAACCTGCTCCAGAAATTGCGCAGAATAAAGCCAACATCCTATGTACATATATTATAATGCAAATAAATCATTAGTCATTACACTAGTACACCTACAACAATATTTATACTGGACTCGGGGTACACTAGAGGTGGCACTAGTCATCTAACACGGTCAATTACGCGTTGAATTACGCGGGTGTCGGGTCTTTAAGTACTGTAGACAATAAGTCAGTCAACTAACACGGTCTCGCCAGTACGTCGGTGTACTCAAGGCATACACCAACATTGTTCTTAGGGTCAACAGGGTCAAGGACAACTACGGGGCAGTCCACGGTGTCCTAGGTCATATAATCTGAATACACCTACTCCTAATTATTTATTAATATATAATTAATTACAATATACACATATACCATATATATCCATTAATTATACATATTCTAAGTTGAATAGTATGTACATACTAAAAATATATATAATTATATCAAACTAATTAATATACGCGTACGAGTACAAGTTCGTATACGCAGTACAGGGTTCACCGACTCAGGGTCCGATATCAGCAAGCAATTATAAGAAATACGCATGTCCTAATAATATATACTTAAACACACATACGAAATAAGAAGGTGGGACAGGTTTAAACCTCGGTGTACGCGCACGGGATTGGCTGGACGACGAAAAGAGGTTGACGATGATGGTGAGGACGATAATGCTGATGGTAATAATGAGTGGTGGGGTGACGATGAGGTGATGGTGATGAATTGAGATGAGGAGGAGGATGAGGACGATGGTGTGATGGTGAGGCTAATGATGAGATGACGACAAGGTGACGAGGATGACGAGACGATGATGAGATGATGATGGTAGTTATGGTAGGGTTTTATGGTGGAGCTGATGATGATGAATTGAGATGATGATGAGGATAACTACATTAAAGACGGTGATGATGGCCACGATATAGATGACGATGACGTTGGGGGTGATGACAAGGATGAGGATGACGAGAACGACGATGGGGACGATTAGGGTTGATGGTTTAACGGTGAAGATGATGATGATGGTGAGATGATGATGATGCTATTGATGATAATGATGGCTGTGGTTATGGAGATGGTGATTCCGACCTGCTGACCGGAGCCCGGCCAGGGGAAGAGGAGATCCGGCCATGGGGGTTGAGCAGGGAGGAAGGGTCGACGACGGGGAGGAGCTGGAGTCGACGAGGAAGATACTAGGGAGATGGCAAGGGTGGTGGTGGTGTTTACTTGATGGTGGTGGGGTTGACACTCCGGCCAGGGTCCGGCCGTGGGGAGGAGCTCAGGCCAGGGTAGTCCAGCCATGGAGGTGTTCATGGAGAAGGAGATGGTTCAGGGATGACAGGGTGTTGTGCTCAGGAGGAGGACGACCTTGAGTTGGTCGGAGGTGGGGGTGATAGGTGTAGTTGCTATTGACTCCGGCGGGGATGAAGGTGTCGGAGTTGGCCGTGTTGTCGGGGTGAACGGAGAAGGAGGGAGATGAACAGGAGAGTGTGGAGGAGCAGCGGCGAGGCTGATTGGAGAACTCGACGGTGGTGGTGGTGTTGGTTCGTGCTGGTGATTGAGGGATGGACAGGAGGTCGAGGTCGGCTAGGGGAGGCTCGGCGTCCCGGTCTCCGGCGTGGTGTAGAGGCGGGGAAGGCTGGGGAAGATCCCGGCTAGATGGCCGGGGTTGATGAGAGCAGTCGGTGCTGGATCCGGCGGGTTGGAGGATGTGATGAGGGTGGCCGGGTATTCTCAGGCGATGTACAGCGGCTTGATGTCGAGGATGGCGGGGACGAGTCGGCTCTGGCATTCTACTGCTCCGTCGAGGGGTTAAGCTCCGGTCGGATTCGATAGGGAAGGGGGAGAAGGAAAAGTCTGCTAGGAAGAATGAAGTTGGTTTTGGTTTTAGGGTGATTTAAGAAAAGGGAAGAAAAATTCTATTTATACACATGTGGATTTTAGGGTTTGACCTAGGTGAGTTTGACTTTGGTCAATATCTTATTGTGATGGGCCTTGGGCTTGCATGAGGGTGTTTGAGAAGGCTAAAATTTTAATTAATTAAATGCAAGGATAGAATTAATATACAGGATGATGTGCGCGCGTTGCACATCCCGAAAAATTATGGGAAAAATTATATGAAAGGAAAAATTGAATTTCTTCATGAATTACCCAATGATGGGGACACCTTAATGCATTTTTGCATAATAGCCCCCCAACAATTAGAAAATTGCACAAAGACAAAAATTGAATTTAATTAATTAAATCAAAACGCGCACGATGTTCTAGAATTAATTAGGAGTACATGGGATTAAATCAGGCAGGACACAATTGTCAGGGGCGTAGAGGGAACAGTGTAGAGTATTAATAAAATTCAGGTCGGACAAAATGGTCAAGATTGGGTTCACGATTTCGATTGGGACGCACAAGGGTACAAAATTGGGATTTATTTATAATTAATAAATAACGTCCGCGACGTTTATTGTGCGACTAAAATATAGCATCAGGGAGCAATATTATAAGTTGCACAAGGGTCAGAATCGTAGGCGGACATGTCTAGGATGAGATCGTGAAGTTTCTAGATAGGCAATGGCTAGTGAGGTGCTTCAATTATCGCAGCACGGTAAGGTGCGCTATACGATATAATTATTGCATTATTAAATAAATGTCGTGTTCTAAATTCTAATTGGTTTAACCTAGCCCTAATTTCACTATCTAAGCTAAGTATGCCTAATTTTGGGTGAGGGGGTTTACAATCTACCCAACTTAAAATAATTTCGTCCTCAAAATTAAACTAGGGTAGGGTTTCTCTATCTAACCTCCCTTGATTTCAGTAAAACAAATTCTCCTTGAGTTAACATTGCAGTTTCTACCTAACTTAGAATTTACCCATCTATCATCTAAGTACCTCTAAGAAGACTATGTCCCAAATTATTTAATCATGCTATCGAATCATCAAAGTCTTTAACACCAAACATATCGTCGATGATGTTCCCTTAATCATTTATAAAAGATAGTCACCAAACAATGTGATTGACCTACGGGGGATATCTAGTACTATCTATATATCAACTTACACCAAGCAAGATGTTTCGTCTTTTCGAAATAAAGAAAGACGTAGATCAATAGATAAGAGTTCAAGGGAGAAGTAATAGAATGCAAGTATAGGGATCAAGGCGTTTCAAGAAATCCAATGGGAATTGTCAAGGCGGTTGTGGACTGAGATCCTATTTGATAAATCCGTATTCGCATGCTCATATTAGTACAGTTATGTAGCCTATACGATACGCTTAGACATGTCTAGGGCAAGTACATTTGTCTACTAATCACTATGTTTCTCAATCCACGTAAAGTAGTTATGCGAAGAGCGAACCAAGCGCACTAAGGTTAGCTAGACCTTAATACACTGATTCTAAAATATATTAATGTATGCATCCATTAATACATATATCATGAACAAGCTTGATAAAGAATAAGCTTGCAAAAACTAGGCTATAATAGCAGCATAATTTGAGGTAGCACAGAAAATATAACGCTGGATTATGATGAAAGAAGTTATAAATAACTCAAGTTTGCAAAACAAAAACAACGTAAGCAATAGTAACAAAAGACTCTGCAATCTCTATAGTTATCATACAACCTCCTTGTTTAAGTCGCTAGTCGACCAAATGGGGGCAAGGACCTCTAAATTCTATTGTCTGAATAAACACTGTCGTCTTTGCTAGCATACAATTAATGTCATTCAGTTACACTTCATCAATAGATCACAAGGGCTACGTGATACTAGGTGGTGAGGTATACTATTTAACTTATCATAATAAATTAATACGCTAATGCCTTAAAGGAAAAATATAGGAATTCCTATTAAGGTTTACAAGAAGGGGTCTTCGTGATTATTAGAGTATCCTATTATATAGGTCATGGTCTTAGTCACAGCGCTCATAGAACATGTGTCAATCGTAGGGATAGAAGAGTTACAAGCCGTTAAGGGGAAAGGGATTTAACTCGTATCGAGCTATGGTTACAGATTTCGTGATTTAAAGCTAAGGGGTAATCATTAGGTCACAACCTAAGGGAACTACGCAAACTATCAAATCCTAACTATCATGCACAAAATTCAAAGTTCAAATCACCAAGCTATACCCTAGCAACTACATGTCCTAACATAGAATAAGATTACTTGGCCTTCAATCATACGAGTTACGAGTTAAATGATGAAGAAAGAAGAATCATAATTTAATTGTCACATAATTAGCGAACGCTAAGGTTGCAGGGGACAAGTTATGAAATCAAAATGGAGGGCTCTAGATAGCATCATGGTTCTCTAAGGGGAGTGAGGTATTAGTTGCTATGTTCGGGGTATGATCAAGGGAGAAGTGTTGATTACATTCCTCTAGGCTTCCTAGGGTGCTGTCTGCTAGTAACAAGACAATGATATAAGTTTACAGTTCTCCAATACTTCTAACTATGAAGATTAGGTTCAGTCCTAATATTCAAATTTTCGGTTTTCTATTGGTTCCTCAATACTAGGATCAAACATTATGGGTCAAACATTATGGTAAACTTCTAACTAACTCTAGTAGTGTCTATACTACTCTCAAGTCTTCATAATACATCAGGGGATAATGGTAAACCAATTCTAGAGATAAGAAGTTCTAGGGTTCACTAAATATTCTAAACTTAGTGGTGTATCTATATTCTCGTTGTATTCTAAATAGGTGTGCTACCATAATTATTATCCTAATAACAGGGGTTCCTATATTCTAGCAGAAGGCTATACTCAAGAACTGTTAGGGGAGTACAGGAATCAAGCAGGATGCAATTGTTCAAAATAGAACATATAGGAGGAAGATGAATCATAGTCAATTGTGGATGAGATCCTATACTTTAGTCCTAGGTGCAGGCTTGTTCGGTTCAGTAACGTAACCGAGACAATATGCTCTTGACCTGCATGGGCCACCACAAAAATATGTCACGCCCCAGTCCCAAAAATACGTAGGACTAGGACACGTAAGCATGCCAGACGCATGGATATGGCAACCCCAACATATATGGAAACCAAATCCACACGTACGCTGTAATATGAATATCAAATCCACAAATGGTATAAACATATGTCACAAGTCACAGGGTATAATCTAGATCTCATCCACGAAAATCAAATATGAATAAAATAACCAATGTCTATGAAACTAGATCTCAATAAGAAGTATCTACGGATGATAGTTGGATGGAAACAAATCCACTACCAACTCAAATGGGAAAAGTAAATACAATATAAGTACAACTCAATCAAATAATATAAGTACCAGCTATCAATCACGGCTCGAAGAGAAGACATCCGCGAAGCATCTATAACCATCCAACTCTGCTCTCCTACAAATACACAAGAACAGGTACAACTGGCAGCAGACCAGGTCCTCAGAGGGACATAACAAGATACTTAAACACATGCCAATAAAGTACTAAAATAAATATCCAAAGGGGTCGCCTAACCGTCTAAAGTGAATGCAGTTAAGAATAACTTTCCCCACAAGTGAGCGATCTGGTTGAAAACTGGGATTTGGCATGGTTCTCTTTTGAAGATCCAGGGGCCCAAAGGCACGTCGTCTTTTGAACGATGGAGGCCCGCCAATGTACATATATATATATGGGTCATCACCGCCCGTATCTCCAGTGGAGAATTTGGGTGCACAAGAAAAAGTGTAAAGGAGCTCAAATGCGGTACTTATTGTTCTCCCGACCCCATACTCTAAGCATGTCACATCCATGACACGGTAATACCTCTAATAACTGCCAAGTCTACTAGCATGCAAAGTTTCTAACAACAGTTATTCCTAACGCACGGCCCATACATACAGGAGGCCAGACCTACATGCAAGTCCATGATCTACATGAGACTCACAACTTGTGTAACAATGGTGTCACGGCCAATGAACCTAATGGTGCTACATGATAATGGGGTAGTCTCATGAAAAAGGTCAATGCAATACATAAATAAAAACATATCGCGACGTCACCGTCGCGAGCATTTTATATAACAATTAAAATATATGAACTAAAGACAAAAAATAAAGATGTGTGCAACATATGGAATAAGAATAACAGTACAATGGCAAGATATACTTGCCTGGCAAGGAAGCTGCAATGTACCAATAACCTGCTCCAGAAATCGCACAGAATAAAGCCAACTTCCTATGTACATATAATATAATGCAAATAAATCATTAGTCATTACCCTAGTACACCTACAACAATATTTATACTGGACTCGGGGTACACTAGGGGTGGCACTAGTCATCTAATACGGTCAATTACGCGTTGAATTACGCGGGTGTCGGGTCTTTAAGTACTGTACACAATAAGTCAGTCAACTAACACGGTCTCGCCAGTACGTCGGTGTACTCAAGGCAGACACCAACATTGTTCTTAGGGTCAACAGGGTCAAGGACAACTACGGGGCAGTCCACGGTGTCCTAGGTCATATAATCTGAATACACCTACTCCTAATTATTTATTAATATATAATTAATTACAATATACACATATACCATATATATCCATTAATTATACATATTCTAAGTTGAATAGTATGTACATACGAAAAATATATATAATTATATCAAACTAATTAATATACGCGTACGAGTACAAGTTCGTATACGCAGTACAGGGTTCACCGACTCAGGGTCCGATATCAGCTAGCAATTATAAGAAATACGCATGTCCTAATAATATATACTCAAACACACATACGAAATAAGAAGGTGGGACATGTTTGAACCTCGGTGTACGCGCACGGGATTGGCTGGACGACGACGAAGAGAGGTTGACGATGATGGTGAGGATGACAATGTTGATGGTGATAATGACTGGTGGGGTGACGATGAGGTGATGGTGATGAATTGAGATGAGGAGGAGGATGAGGACGATGGTGTGATGGTGAGGCTAATGATGAGATGACGACGAGGTAACGAGGATGACGAGACGATGATGAGATAATGATGGTAGTTATGGTGGGGTTTTATGGTGGAGCTGATGATGATGAATTGAGATGATGATGAGGATAACTACATTGAAGACGGTGATGATGGCCACGATATAGATGATAGTGACGTTGGGGGTGATGAGAAGGATGAGGATGACGAGAACGACGATGGGGACGATTAGGGTTGATAGTTTAACGGTGAAGATGATGATGATGGTGAGATGATGATGATGCTAATGATGATAATGATGGCTGTGGTTATAGAGATGGTGATTCCGACCTACTGACCGGAGCCCGGCCAGGGGAAGAGGAGATCCGGCCATGGGGGTTGAGCAGGGAGGAAGGGTCGACGACGGGGAGGAGCTGGAGTCGACGAGGAAGATACTAGGGAGATGGCAAGGGTGGTGGTGGTGTTTACTTGATGGTGGTGGGGTTGACACTCCGGCCAGGGTCCGGCCATGGGGAGGAGCTCAGGCCAGGGTAGTCCAGCCATGGAGGTGTTCATGGAGAAGGAGATGGTTCAGGGATGACAGGGTGTTGTGCTCAGGAGGAGGACGACCTTGAGTTGGTCGGAGGTGGGGGTGATGGGTGTAGTTGCTATTGACTCCGACGGGGATGAAGGTGTCGGAGTTGGCCGTGTTGTCGGGGTGAACGGAGAAGGAGGGAGATGAACAGGAGAGTGTGGAGGAGCAGCGGCGAGGCTGATTGGAGAACTCGACAGTGGTGGTGGTGTTGGTTCGTGCTGGTGATTGAGGGATGGACAGGAGGTCGAGGTCGGCTAGGGGAGGCTCGGCGTCCCGGTCTCCGGCGTGGTGTAGAGGCGGGGAAGGCTGGGGAAGATCCCGGCTAGATGGCCGGGGTTGATGAGAGCAGTCGGTGCTGGATCCGGCGGGTTGGAGGATGTGATGAGGGTGGCCGGGTATTCTTAGGCGATGTACAGCGGCTTGATGTCGAGGATGGCGGGGACGAGTCGGCTCTGGCATTCTACTGCTCCAGCGAGGGGTTAGGCTCCGGTCGGATTCGACAGGGAAGGGGGAGAGGGAAAAGTCGGCTAGGAAGAATGAAGTTGGTTTTGGTTTTAGGGTGATTTAAGAAAAGGGAAGAAAAATTCTATTTATACACATGTGGATTTTAGGGTTTGACCTAGGTGAGTTTGACTTTGGTCAATATCTCATTGTGATGGGCCTTGGGCTTGCATGAGGGTGTTTGAGAAGGCTAGAATTTGCATTAATTAAATGCAAGGATAGAATTAATATACAGGGTGATGTGCGCGCGTTACACATCCCAAAAAATTATAGGAAAATTATATGAAGGGAAAAATTGAATTTCTTCAAGAATTACCCAATGATGGGGACACCTTAATGCATTTTTGCATAATAGCCCCCCAACAATTAGAAAATTTCACAAAGACAAAAATTGAATTTAATTAATTAAATCGAAACGCGCACGATGTTCTAGAATTAATTAGGAGTACATGGGATTAAATCAGGCTGGACACAATTGTCAGGGGCGTAGAGGGAACAGTGTAGAGTATTAATAAAATTCAGGTCGTACAAAACGGTCAAGATTGGGTTCACAAATTTGATTGGGACGCACAAGGGTACAAAATTGGGATTTATTTATAATTAATAAATAACGTCCGCGACGTTTATTGTGCGACTAAAATATAGCATCAGGGAGCAATATTATAAGTTGCACAAGGGTCGAAATCGTAGGCGGACATGTCTAGGATGAGATCATGAAGTTTCTAGATAGGCAATGGCTAGTGAGGTACTTCAATTATCGCAGCACGGTAAGGTGCGCTATACGATATAATTATTGCATTATTAAATAAATGTCGTGTTCTAAATTCTAATTGGTTCAACCTAGCCCTAATTTCACTATCTAAGCTAAGTATGCCTAATTTTGGGTGAGGGGGTTTACATAAATTTTTCCATAATTTTCGGAATGTGCAATACGAAACATCGGCCCTCATTTAATCCTAGTCATTACATTTAAACAATGTAATTTATAGCCCTCCTAAACATTCCTTTGTCAAGCCTTGGCCCTTCCCAAGGAGATGTTGACCAAGCCCACTTACTTTGGTCAACCCAAACCCAAAGTCCCCATGTATAAAATAACTTTTCCTTTCCTTTTTCTTGATTTCTTTTCTAAATCACCTAAACCTAAATAATACTCAGCCGACATCTCCCCCTATTTCCTGTTCACCTTCTTTCCCCTCCTTCCTTGTGCACTCCCTACCTCGCCGGAATCCCGCAGGACTCCGTCAGCCTCCCTCTCCTCAACCTCCTCTTCCTTCCTTCGCCAAACGCCGGTACCTCGCTGCCAACCCGCCGTGGACACGCTATCCATCCCGACCGCTGCTCATCGTCTTCCCCACGACACCATGATGGGAACCTGTCCGTCGGATGCCGACCGTTGGACTGCCATTAACGTTGTGCAAACCATCCTCCACCCGACCAGGCACCCGCTGAACCGCCTGAGCCGCCTCCTGAACTCCACAACCACGCCGGACCTCCCTCTCCCCTCGACTGAAACACCACCACCCATAACACCCCCTGCACCCGACTCCTTGCATCATCTACTCCTCCGCTGCTGCTCACCGCCGGCAGGAACGATGCTACCAGCCTCCACCACCTCTTCTTCTTCCTTCCTTAACTTCTTCTCCTTCCCCCTGAGAGCCTCCTCCCATCGACCTCCACCTCTCCCTGCTCTCTCCTCCTACTTGACCTGAGCCTCCTCTTCCCTGTCAACCACCCATCACCACCACTGTCCTCCTTGGCCGGACCTCCCCTGGCCGGGCCTCCTCCGACAGACAACAACCATCCACCCCATCATCATCATCATCAACCCCCCGTCATTATTATCATCACCCACAATCATCATCATCATCATCATCATCTCAAATCATCATCATCACCATTCAATCTCAACCCCTTAACCCTAATAGTCTATATCATTTTCCTCGTCACCACCATCAGCCACATCATCATCCTAGTCATCAACATTACCCACATCATCATCCTAGTCATCACCATCATCCACATTATTATCCTCGTCATCACCTTCTTCCACATTATCATCCTCGTCATCACCATCACCCTATCATCGTCATCACCATCACGTAATCATCATCATAATCATTATTGTCATCGTCGTCATTATGGACCCGTCACCCGTGCCAGACAACCAGGAGTAGTTACCCCCAATTTTCGTGCATGTGCACCCTGGCCCTGAAGACCTATCGGATTATTCTACGAGACTTCCAGAGCCGGATATTAGGACTACGCAGCTTTCTTGCCAGGCAAGTATACCTTGCCTTGTTGTACTGTTTAAATTTAGTTTTTATTTTAGTTGTATGTTTATTGTTTTAGATTATATAAACTATACACGTCCGAGAAGACTCGGGTGCAGTCAACGAATTCGTTGATTTCAGGACTTGTGTCTGACCTAGTGTCTAGTAGACCCACATAAAGTTGTGGAGTTATCGGTATGACTCCCCAGGCCTTGACACATTTCTTATACATGTTGTGATTCTCATGTAGGGCACGGACTTGCGTATCTAACTGGCCAGCTGTACGTGTAGGTCGTGCGACTGATAGGGTATAACTGCTAATAGTGATGCATATTAGAAGACTTAGCAGTTATTAGTAGTCGGAGCATAGACTATTATAGTACGGTGGTCCCAATCCTTGTCCTTGTCTGGTTGTAAGGTTGGGCTATTATTCTAACGATAGACTATGAGCCAAAGTTACGACGCCGATACTTGCACTCCGTCTCGACGTAGTAGCTAAAGCGTGTTATGGATACAACATGCATAGATTATTGGGCGGGGAGGACAACTAGTAGGCGTATGGGACACCCACCTCCTTTGTTGTAGACACCGTGTTCTTCGGAGCGATACGGACATATATATTTTACAGATACCACGTTCCTTAGAGTGTTGGACGTTACTTTATAGATACCTCATTCTTCAGGACGTTACAGATACCACACTCTAGAGGACGTTGGACGTTATGCCTACGCCTACCCATACGTACCAAAGTTTTCCTCACATTGCATTCACTTAGATGGTTAGCGCACCCCTTTTCTTTACTCAGTATTTACTTTATGGCATGCTTCTTTGTATCTTGTTATGTCCCTCTAAGGACCTGGTCCCTTTCCATGTGTGGATGTTCATGAGTATTCCCACGAGCACATATCCGGACTGGGTACTTATGTTCCGAGGAGGCTTTCTCTCCGAGTCTCAGTGATTGTTAGTTGTTGTACTTATATTGTGTTTGCTTTTATATTCTAGTCGGTAGTGGATTTGTTTCCATCCGACTACCACCATTAGATACTTTATATTGAGATATAGTTTCATAGATATTGGTTATTCATTTCTATTTGATTCTGTAGATGATATTAAATTTTACACTGTGACTTGTGATAGTTTTTACCACATGTGAATTATTATTCATTATATATCGTACGCATGTGTTATGGTTCCATACATTGGAGTTGCCATATATACATGCGGCTGGCATGCTTACGTGTCCTAGTCCTACGTATTTTGGGACTGGGTCATGACAATTATGGTATCGTTGATCAGAACGCACAAACAAGTCCAATTATCATAAGTGAAGACTTGGAAGAAGTGAGCTAATCAAAAGTAAGGCCACTCACAGTTGTTGAATCAGAGAAGAGAAAAGGAAAGATCTTCAAGACTCCGCTTGTGCGTCGCCTACACGATCACCTGCACGCACCAACAAATGATCAATATCACCTACCTCGGTCTTCTAGAGTTCGATACGAAATACGAAGTTCAAAGAAAAAAGGCAATAAAATCCATCAAAATCGTTCAAGAAAATGCAAGTCACAAAAGCAAACAAGAAAGAAACCAAGCGACATCAAAAATAGGCAAGAAAAACCAACACAACAGAAAGGCCCCTCGCAACTCTGCCATCGAGTCCTTCCTTGAGGCACGATCCGCTGACTGTGGGATTTAATTCTGAAGAAATCAATCCATAACGAGGAAAGAATCTTGATTCAATCTGTCCCGATCAAACTATACCAAGTATTTCTTAGTCGTGCTCCCCGAACAAGGAGAATGGAACACTATATCTTAACCAACTAATAAAAAGTTTCATCCTCAAAACTTAAGAATGGAACCTACCTCTAAGAAAACAATATGAGAAATTTTTCTTTTATGTCTGATTCGAGTTTCCAGGTTGATTCCTCGACCGTATAGTTCCGCTAGAGTACGTGCACGAGCAAAACTGGATGATTCCGTAGATGCTTATCCTTTCAATTAATGATCTATACAGGTTCTACCTTATAGGACAAGTCTGCTTGCAAACCCAACTGACCAAAATCTACCATGTGACTCAGATTATGCACGTACTTCCGCAGCTATAATACGTGAAAGACAGCATGCATATCTGATAGGCTTGGTGGTAGCGCAATTTGATATGCAACTAGGGTGACTCGCCTGAGAATTTGAAATAGAACAACAAATCGAGGACTTAGCTTTCCTTTTACTCCAAATCTCGTAACTCCATTCATCGTCGTGACCTTGAGAAACATGTGATCATCAGCTGTAAATTCAAGGGGTCGTCTATGGATGTCCACGTAACTCTTTTGTCTTCTTTATGGCACCTTTTATCGCTCTCGGATCAGCTGAACCTTTTGAACGGTCTGCACTACTAGCTCACAGCTAAGGATCTGTTGCTCGCCAACTTTATCCCAAACAGATAGGTGATCTGTACTTTTGCCTATATAATGCCTCGTATGGGGCCATTTGAATGCTGGACTGGTAACTATTATTGTAAGCAAATTCTGCCAATGGTAGATAGACGTCCCAACTTGACTTTGAGTCGATCGAACAGAGGCGTAGCATATCTTCTAGGACCTGGATCACACACTCTGTTTAGTCGTCTGTTTGAGGATGGTATGCATAATTGAACTTTAATTTGGTCCCTATAGCTGACTGAAGGCTTTCCTAGAAACTTAATAATAACCGTCCATCCCGATCCGAAACAATAGATACTGGAATGCCGTATAGTCGAACTATCTCATCAAGGTATATCTGAGCTAGGCGATCGATGCTCCAAGTAACTTTGATGGCAATGAAGTGCGCTGACTTGATTAATCGGTTGACGATGACCCAGATTGTGTTATTTTTTCGTTACGTCTTTGGCAAGTCAACAATAAAGTCTATCGTGATATGGTCCCATTTCCACTCCGGTATAGCAAAGTTCTGCATCTCTCCGCCCGGCCTCTGATGCTCAAACTTTACTCTCTGACAAGCATTGTGACACAAAGAGCACCATATCTTTTTTCATGCCATGCCACCAAAAGATTGAGCGAAGGCCTTGATATATCTTCATACTTTCTGGATGTGATATATAGGCCAAATAGTGAGCTGCCGTGAGGATCTCCTTTCTTAGTTCTGCATCGTTGGTCACGCACAGTCTTTCTCTTACACGTAACATTCTGCTTTCATCCGCTACAATGTCAGTCACCTTTCCTGTTGAAATCTGCTCTCGCATCTTCAACAAGAATGGGTCGTTCACCTAAGCAGACTTGACCCTTTCTATCATGTTCGGTTCAAGGAGTAACCTAGCTAGAGATCCCCCAATTGGTCCACCTCGATATCAAATTCATTGTTCCATGCCAATACTCTCTAATTCCTTTTTTAACTTACAGTTTGTAATGACCCAATCTCCTCATGCGGACTGCCGATTCAAACAAAAAAAGTACAACGTCTCGACCCGCTTTGCTTCAGTGAGAATACTCGTTTGAGGCAAAAAGGATTTCCAGACCTGGCCCTTCAGGAGTTTCGGCTTAGGCTTTTAGAGGCTCGCTCGTAGTATCGCTCGACCAAGGCAAATCATCGCTAAGGTGGGTGGCAACGATGAACTTGTCTTTTCATATCCAGCACAATTAAAAATATTAACGATAGATGCTAGTCACTAAGTGAATCACCCCCTGCATGCAAATAAATAATACAACGCATCTAGCTAAGAGAATAATCCCAACTTATATTGCTTGTGTTAGAACATGGAAATGAAACATTGCTTATATATAGACTCTCACATGCTATCTTTGCCTTGTCCAACTGGACCTCGCTATGCCTCGAGTAGAATAAAATACATATACTTCATAGTACACTGTTCACTTGCTATACTGCACGACCCTAGATTATGTCACTCGGTAAGTCCCTTTACGGCTTCACTCCTCGGCTCACCCTCGGGCCCGAGCCAACGTAAATGTTTATGTTTCAATGTAAACGCATGCTTGCTACTATATGCTAACTTGTAATGTTGTCTCGATCTAATACTTGCCACAATAAAACTTATGCCATAATTAAGTAAAATACTACCTTGTATTGCATTCATCTAAGTTCCTCGGAAGACTATCAAATAGTCGTTCCATGCAAGTATGAACCTAAAAGTATCCGGGACCGTTAGGTCACCAAGGCAGTTCCCGAACCAGGGGATTTGAACTATGAATCAATGAATCCAAGAATCATAGCTCGTGGAGCAAAACTTGTCCTATACTGAATCTGTAAACCCCTTCGACCAAAAATTTATTTTTATTAATTTAGATAAAGAGATTAGGGTTATTTTGGACCTAATTTAATTTTATTACATAGTATTAAATATCTGTGCGATGATTTTTATTACTTAGGACGCCTTATCGTTGTCCCGATATTTAGGACACTACACTAGCTGCTACCCTGAAACAAATTACATACACTTGGCCTAGACATACTAACCTATCATAATGAACCTTGATCAAACCCCGGATGTTGATTTTCGTGCCAAACTTTAGTCGCACAAAAGTCGTTACAAACGTCCGTGCGTAAATTAATTAAGTTGCGTAATTACGTTCGCTGCCCGTTCCAATTGACATTGAGACCCAACCTCAACCAGTTTTGACCAACCCAGATCACGATATTATTGTACACTGAGCCTACTACACCAATGACCCTTGTCCAACCAAATTTAGACTCCCAAATTTTAATTAATTTAAATTAGAAACATCGGTGCATTAATTACGAATTAATTAATGTGGCTACCCAACCTCAATTAAATTAGGCCCAACTCCAACCCAAACCCACATCCACACCCACAAGCCTCATACAAAACACCATACACCACCCTAGTCCAATGAGGAACACCAAATATGGTGTTTGGTTACATTAAATCCCCAACTTCACAATTTGTGCAAATACCAAATTGCTCAGGGGCCTAATTGCAAAATTGCAATGAGGTGTCCCCCTCTCATTGGCCCAAACCATCATGGAGAAGCATGGGTCATGACTAACCATATGCATCAATTTTCCCCCCTTTTTCTATGTACTTACCTTACTTTATGTAGGGCACATCTTGGCCCTACATTTGAAATGGCCCATTCCTAGCCCTCCACTAATCTTGATGGACAACCCCACTCCCCAAGAAAATAGGTCCAGCCGGCCCTAATCCCTAGGCAACCCCCCCACTCTCTCTCCTACTTATACACCAACTTACCTGATTTACATTGCACACAAACCTAGAAACTACTCCTAAAACCCTATTTCATCAAAACTCCCTAACCGAGCTCTACCCCAACCCATAGCCACCCGACACCTTCGCCGGACCGTTCCCCACCTGCCACCCCCGCCGGCGACGATCCACCACCTGACTCCCCTCGACCTGAGCGTCGCCTAGGTACAATATTTTATGTACAATTTTCAGTATTTATACGAGTAGTTTAGTATGCATTAAGTATATACGTTATATATATATATTTCAGAATTCAAATTAGTATATATATACCTATAGTTTAGTATAAATACAGTATTTAAATTAATATATGTGGTATTTTTTATATGTGGTATATACTAGTATATGTATATGCCTATTATATACAATAATTTTGTATTTAAAATACTTTATAAGTATTGATAACTAATGTGTATATGTATACATATATATATATATATAGTATTCTGTATAGTATTTATATATGTACTTTCCCGTATAAATATAGTATTCTATATATAATACACTGTATTTTGTGCATTTAATATATATAAGAGCTATTATGTATATGTAGAATATGTACTCTACATATGTACAATATTTTGTATTTAAATACCTTGTACGCATTAAATAGCTATTATGTATATGTATTCACATATAATAACTATAAATATATATATCCATATATATATATTGTGTATTTTGGTATTTAGAGTATTATATAAATATATAAATAGTTATGTATATACATATACTTGTGTATTAACGTATGTTAGTTATATGTGATTTCACTTTCCATTTTGTACAAATAAATAAATATGTATAGACCTGTTACGTATATGGTATTATTTGCTTATATAAATAAATCTAATATCAAATTAATTAATTAATATAAATGGAAGAATTATGTTCAAATATATAGAAATATGTGTATTTTTACTTATGTACAAATAAATTATCTAAATATAGATATATGTATCAGTATATAAATTTATGGTATTGCCAACTAGGTACATATATTTAATACCTGTATTATTGTTAAATAATACATAAATACTATTTTTATACTACTAAACATATATATTATTTTAATATAATTAAGTATGATTTAGTGTATGTACTTGTATTAGCTATATATATATATATACAGTCCCGACCCTACGTCAGCTGTAGATACAAACCGTGTGTCTTAGTCGTGCTAATGTAGCGACTAATTTGGGTTATTACTATATCCTATATAGGATTGCTAGACACTACTGCCGAGGCATCAGGAGCAGGGCTTTGGATTTTGCAGCTACCCGGGGCAGGCAAGTATACCTTGCCTTGTTGATGCGGTCTAAATTCAAATATTAATTAGTTGCATATTTCAGTATTTCAATATTAAACTGTGCGCGTCCGAGAAGACTCGGGTGCAGTCAACGAAGGCGTTGACGTTAGGACTTGTGTCTGACTTAGTGTCTAGTAGACCACCTAAAGTTGAAGAGTTATCAGTATGACTTCCCAGGCCTTGACACGTATCTTAAACACGTTACAGAGTGAGTTCATGTAGGGACGCGTGCTTCATGATCGACTGGCCATCAGCATGAGCAGCACGTGTGACGGCATTTAGCTTAGTTGTTTATTTTCATTAGCGACTTGTACCATAGTATAAGGTGTCCACGTCGCATTCGCGACTTGTACATTGACATTGGGCGGGGGAAGACAATTAGTAGGCGTATGGGACAGACATTGGTCGCCGTAGTTTCAGAGAAAACTGCAGGGCCGTGAGCCTCAGTGTTACCCGGTTATGGGCCATGTGTTACCCGGTTATGGGCTCAGGTTCCCTGTTATGGGCATATATGCTTGTCGATACATCCAGCAGTAGTTACTAGCTGCGCGCTATCATGATCGGTGATGTAGTCACCATATATTCCTGGCGTCCAGTTTACAGCTAATACCAGGTACTTAGCCTCTGGCTCGACGCTATGCTTTATACCTTTCACCTACCCATACGTACCAGGATTGTCTTCAAAGTACATTTCACTTAGCTGGTTAGATTACCCCTTGAGTTTACACAGTATTTACTTTATGGCATGCATTTCTGTATACTTGTTATGTTCCTCTGAGGACCTGGTTCTCTTCCAGATCCGGACGAGCACTTGTACCCTACCATCTACGGAGCAGGAGTAGAGACAGGATTCCTGATTGAGGACTACGAGGCATTTCCAGGAGAGTTCCCATGATCCGAGTACACAGCTACATCGGTCTAGAGTTTTTCATATCTAGCTAGTTGATACTCTAGACTAGTTATCTTACTCTTTCTGCACTGTTATTTCTATTTCTGTATTTCAGTGGGTTTGTCCCCATTCAGACTATCTCAGATGTATTATGGATATTCAGACTCTTGTATTTTATTTTCCAGTATTTTATTTCAGTCTTTATGATATTGTGTTCTGTGGATGAGATTAGACACGGCCTGTTGATATATTAGACTTGTTAGATTTAGGACAGCGTAGCATGCTTCGCCAGGATCCATTAAATTGGGATATCCTCGAAGACGTGTCAACTGGCCAATGCCACGTGGCTTAGTTCCATAATATTTTGGGATTGGGGCGTGACATAGTTTTAGTGGTGGCCCATGCAGGTCATGATAATCGCTAGTGGTATGGTAACATGCCCAGCGAGCCTGCAATAGGATAGAAATTAATAGGTCTCATCCACATTCCGCCTTTGAACCTCCTTCGCATTTGATTAAATTAAATATCTGCATCCTGCTTGTTATTCTGTTCTCTTTTAATGAAGTTCTATCTCTTACAGCGAGATGAACCTTCGGAGCCGCCGTGAGATACTTGGTGCCATAGTGCCACCTGCAGCACCAAGGGAGGATATGACTCAGGGACCACCCAGAGAGCAGCCTCAGCCAGAGGCACAGGTAATCCCCCAGGCCCCGATGATCGACTGGCATCAGGTCTCTCCCGATGAAGGGACGTAGCAGCCAGAGGGCCAGACATCACAGACGATCCCGAGGCAGTACTTCCAGGGACAGACCTCGAGGGCGACACCGATACCGTAATTCGAGAGGCCAGCACCCGAGGAGACACCAAGAAGACAGCCAGAGGAGCCACTACCACCTCCTCTACCATTTCCACCCCAGATGCCCCCAGTGGAGGGACAACCCCAGATGATGCGGTTCTTCCAGATGATGATGCAGGCCCAGTGGCAGCAGACGGAGACCTTGAGACAGGGTCTGATGGTAGTACTGGAGAGGGCACCTGCCCAAGCAGCAGCACCAGCACCAGCACCTGTCCAGCAAGCGGGCACGGTACGAGGCTTCAGACAGATGGGCCCGGATACCTTCTCAGGCAAGGAGACTGCAGAAGAGATCTCAGACTGGGTCTCTAACACTGAGATGCTGATAGAGGGTTCGCAGCTACACCCCGATCTCTGCATGACCGTGGTGAGGGCCCAACTCACAGGCAACGCCCATTACTGGTGGGACTCTATAGAGCGCAGCATTGGCCGGCAGCAGACTTGGGAGGAATTTCTAGAGCACTTCAACACGAAGTATTTCCCGGCTACGGTCCGGAATGCCCTCTACTCCCAATTCTTGCACCTGGAGCAAGGAAATCTGTCCGTAGACGCCTACGACGTGGAGTTTAGTAGGCTTAGCCGATTTGGTACCGTCCTGATCCCCAACGACCTAGAGAAGGCTAAGAGATTCCACCATGGCCTCTCTTTCAAGCTGCAGAGGTACACTACTACTCAGGCAAGGATCTCATACGAGGAAGTCCTATCAGAGGCGAGGATCCAGGAGGCTATTAGCAGAGGATCGAGGCATTCCTGCACGAATGCACCAGCCAGAGCTCAGCCTTGAGCAGGAGGACCGATTCGTCATCCAGGAGCGCAGACGCAACAGAAGATTGCGCCGTATCAACAGAGAGAGCCACCGACGTGTCACTTTTGCAGAAAGAAGGGACATGTCCAGAAGGATTGCAGAAGAAGACTATGACAATGCTTGAGGTGCGGCTCAACCCAACATCAAGCTCAGGAGTGTTCCCAGTATAGCGATAGAGCCCGGGAGATAGTACAAACACCAACTCTAGGTATGTCCGTAGCATTACTTGATGATTTATAGCTTATTATGTGTTATTCTAATTTTGAGGACGAAATTCTTATAAGTTGGGTAGATTGTAAACCCCCTCGACCAAAAATTTATTTTTATTAATTTAGATAAAGAGATTAGGGTTATTTTGGACCTAATTTAATTTTATTACATAGTATTAAATATCTGTGCGATGATTTTTATTACTTAGGACGCCTTACCGTTGTCCCGATATTTAGGACACTATACTAGCTGCTACCCTGAAATAAATTACATACACTTGGCCTAGACATACTAACCTATCATAATGAACCTTGAGCAAACCCCGGATGCTGATTTTCGTGCCAAACTTTAGTCGCACAAAAGTCGTTACAAACGTCCGTGCGCAAATTAATTAAGTTGCGTAATTACGTTCGCTGCCCGTTCCAATTGACATTGAGACCCAACCTCAACCAGTTTTGACCAACCCAGATCACGATATTATTGTATACTGAGCCTACTACACCAATGAACCTTGTCCAACCAAATTTAGACTCCCGGATTTTAATTAATTTAAATTAGAAACACCGGTGCATTAATTATGAATTAATTAATGTGGCTACCCAACCTCAATTAAATTAGGCCCAACTCCAACCCAAACCCACATCCACACCCACAAGCCTCATACAAAACACCATACACCACCCTAGTCCAATGAGGAACACCAAACATGGTGTTTGGTTACATTAAATCCCCAACTCCATAATTTATGCAAATACCAAATTGTTTAGGGTCCTAATTGCAAAATTGCAATGAGGTGTCCCCCTCTCATTGGCCCAAACCATCATGGAGAAGCATGGGTCATGACTAACCGTATGCATCAATTTTTCCCCCCTTTCCTATGTACTTACCTTACTTTATGTAGGGCACATCTTGTCCCTACATTTGAAATGGCCCATTCCTAGCCCTCCACTCATCTTGTTGGACAACCCCACTCCCCAAGAAAATAGGTCCAGCCGGCCCTAATCCCTAGGCAACTCCCCCACTCTCTCTCCTACTTATATACCAACTTACCTCATTTACATTGCACACAAACCTAGAAACTACTCCTAAAACCCTATTTCCTCAAAACTACCTTACCGAGCTCTACCGCAACCCATAGCCACCCGACACCTTCGCCGGACCGTTCCCCACCTGCCACCCCCGCCGCCGATGATCCACCACCTGACTCCCCTCGACCCGAGCGTCGCCTAGGTACAATATTTTATGTACAATTTTCAGTATTTATACGAGTAGTTTAGTATGCATTAAGTATATACGTTATATATATATATATATTTTAGAATTCAAATTAGTATATATATACCTATAGTTTAGTATAAATACAATATTTAAATTAATATATGTGGTATTTTGTATATGTGGTATATACTGGTATATGGATATGCCTATTATATACAATAATTTTGTATTTAAAATACTTTATAAGTATTGATAACTAATGTGTATATGTATACATATATATATATATATATAGTATTCTGTATAGTATTTATATATGTACTTTCCCGTATAAATATAGTATTCTATATATAATACACTGTATTTTGTGCATTTAATATATATAAGAGCTATTATGTATATGTAGAATATGTATAATATTTTGTATTTAAATACCTTGTACGCATTAAATAGCTATTATGTATATGTATTCACATATAATAACTATAAATATATATATCCATATATATATATTGTGTATTTTGGTATTTAGAGTATTATATAAATATATAAATAGTTATGTATATACATATACTTGTGTATTAACGTATGTTAGTTATATGTGATTTCACTTTCCATTTTTGTACAAATAAATAAATATGTATAGACCTGTTACGTATATGGTATTATTTGCTTATATAAATAAATCTAATGTCAAAGTAATTAATTAATATATATGGAAGAATTATGTTCAAATATATAAAAATATGTGTATTTTTACTTATGTACAAATAAATTATCTAAATATAGATATATGTATCAGTATATAAATTTATGGTATTGCCAACTAGGTACATATATTTAATACCTGTATTATTGTTAAATAATACATAAATACTATTTTTGTACTACTAAACATATATATTATTTTAATATAATTAAGTATGATTTAGTGTATGTACTTGTATTAGCTATATATATATATACAGTCCCGACCCTACGTCAGCTGTAGATACAAACCGTGTGTCTTAGTCGTGCTAATATAGCGACTAATTTGGGTCATTACTATATCCTATATAGGATTGCTGGACACTACTGCCGAGGCATCAAGAGCAGGGCTTTGGATTTCGCAGCTACCCGGGGCAGGCAAGTATACCTTGCCTTGTTGATGCGGTCTAAATTCAAATATTAATTAGTTGCATATTTCAGTGTTTCAATATTAAACTGTACGCGTCCGAGAAGACTCGGGTGCAGTCAACGAAGGCGTTGACGTTAGGACTTGTGTCTGAATTAGTGTCTAGTGGACCACCTAAAGTTGAGGAGTTATCAGTATGACTTCCCAGGCCTTGACACGTATCTTAAACACGTCACAGAGTGAGTTCATATAGGGATGCGTGCTTCATGATCGACTGGCCATCAGCATGAGCAGCACGTGTGACGGCATTTAGCTTAGTTGTTTATTTTCATTAGCGACTTATACCATAGTATGAGGTGTCCACGTCGCATTCGCGACTTGTACATTGACATTGGACGGGGGAAGATAATTAGTAGGCGTATGGGACAGACATTGGTCGCCGTAGTTTCAGAGAAAACTGCGGGGCCGTGAGCCTCAGTGTTACCCGGTTATGGGCTCAGGTTCCCTGTTATGGGCATATATGCTTGTCGATACATCCAGCAGTGGTTACTAGCTGCGCGCTATCATGATCGGTGATGTAGTCAGCATATATTCCTGGCGTCCAGTTTACAGCTAATGCCAGGTACTTAGCCTCTGACTCGACGCTATGCTTTATACCTTTCACCTACCTATACGTACCAGGATTGTCTTCAAAGTGCATTTCACTTAGCTAGTTAGATTTCCCCTTGAGTTTACACAGTATTTACTTTATGGCATGCATTTCTGTATACTTGTTACGTCCCTCTGAGGACTTGGTTCTCTTCCAAATCCGGACGAGCACTTGTACCCTACCATCTACGGAGCAGGAGTAGAGACAGGATTCCTGATTGAGGACTATGAGGCATTTCCAGGAGAGTTCCCATGATCCGAGTACACAGCTACATCGGTCTAGAGTTTTTCATATCTAGCTAGTTGATACTCTAGACTAGTTATCTTACTCTTTCTGCACTATTATTTCCATTTCTGTATTTCAGTGGGTTTGTCCCCATTCAGACTATCTCAGATGTATTATGGATATTTAGACTCTTGTATTTTATTTTCCAGCATTTTATTTCAGTCTTTATGATATTGTGTTCTGTGGATGAGATTAGACACGGCCTGTTGATATATTAGACTTGTTAGATTTAGGACAGCGTAGCACGCTTCGCCAGGATCCATTAAATTGGGATATCCTCGAAGATGTGTTAGCTGGCCAATGCCACGTGGCCTAGTTCCATAATATTTTGGGATTGGGGCGTGACAGAATCAACTAGCTTTGGAATCGATATACTATTGTGAACAATCCTGCCTCGAACTTGTACCTGATATATCCTGTCCTAAACATGATCTTGTACCTGACCTGAGACCCGAAGATAGAGACCTGTATGGTCATGGGACAACTTGTGTAGAAGGTCTTAGTTCCTGCGAACGATCACCGGGGCATTGGGGCCGATCCGATCCGGACGAAACTCCTGATAGTCATCTGCTTTAGGATAGAATGGCATGTGGCATCCTGTCTTTGTGTCACGTCATTCCGTACTGAGACTATAATCGTCCACATTGTGGAGCCATGCTAGTGACCTCCTGTTCATATAGATAAGTCATCCTCGATTAGTGGCAATCCGCATGGGAGTCATTGTATCAAATCAAGAACATCTGAAATACCTGAACGATCTTGAGTATAACCCTTGTACATATGGAACACTTGAACGTCCTTTGTAACACTTCTGGATAACTAGTATGCTCATAAACCCGAAACACAATCTCACTCATAACACTTGTTTTTGCATATGTTATTGCCATTGGATTTCATAATAAATTTGCTCGTGCTTGTATTAACTTGATTTGCTTTGGACAAGAAAGGACAAATGTTAAGTTGGTAAGTTTCGTCGTATTTTCTCTTATGTCGCATGACGCACTGTCACACGAGATAGGCTATTTAATATTGCCATAAAACTAATCCTAAGGCAAGATTAGAAATATAACTTAATAAAGGGTGCACGGAACCTATATTACGGGTTTGGATTTGTCTAGCGGGCGAGTAGCCTCCCCACCAGTGCATTCATGTATTGATAACCCACCAGATTGCTTGTAGGGTACAGGAGAACCTTGTTCGATGCGGATGCCTACTTCATGTGTGCTAAGGCGTGGAGCTCACTCTGAAGCCTTGGGGCATTGCGTGCGGAACTGAAGTACATATATAGGACATAATTTTGGAACATCACCTATATATCATTCCACAAATGTACCACTTGGCACATTTTTACTGTTTCAAAGAAAGAGGCTTGAGCGACTTGTAATCTCGGCTATGCGCCGCCTACAACACTTGTTCTTATAAATAAAGAGTTTGCTTTACTTCTATACTTGTGTTATTCAATGCTTCCGCTATTGACGACTCTGTGAACTTTTTACCAATCGCCTAAGTATTTATTATTCTGCTGCACTTGGACAATTTGTGCGATACTGTGGCTTAGACCTCTTACCGCCAGAATAAAACACGGCCTTGCATGGGCGCGACTTACGCTCGTGCGGTATCATGCCCCAGATGGGTCAAGCGATCATCCCAAGGGAGCGCTGGTGCAGTAATTCTCACCTAGCGGTGACAGCCGATGAGCCTGCGGGAGATCGGGGTGTGACATATTGGTATCAGAGCTTGGCTATGCCCTTGGACTTTGTTTCAATTTTCTCAGTTTTGAAAGCTCGTTCATGGGTTATGTTCATACGCTCTCTCTCAATGTCCCGATGGAATGTTCCAAATAATAAGTCTAAATACTTTCAAAAGTTGCATATGAATGATGTGATTGCTTGTACGAAATTGTGATACGAAGGCCTTTGTTCCCACCTGTGTTAGACTTGGTTGGAATAGACCCGTGCTAGATTTATATGATATCTGCGAACCCAGATTCCTATACGTGATTACCTAACTTATTAGTGTACAAAATCGAATATTTCCTGAATGGTTAGCTATACACACAGACTTTCGGTTAAGTTGTGTTGAGTACCGCGCGCCAAGACCCTTTGGTGAATGCTAGTTGCAAACGAGAAAGAGATATCATTTAGAAAAAAGATAAGTCAGACTTAGAATGACAACCAATAGAAACATTATTAGATTATCGTGTAGGTGAACATAGAGAATCGTGCTTGGATTTTGCGAAATAGCTCAAACGGTATTTTGAGTAAAAAGATACAAATTGAATATGGATTTGATTGGATGACTCAATTCTGAGTGGTGTATGGATCATTTAGAAATATCCAAACGGATGCATAGGTCTCGTACGATAATTGGATTGAACGATTGAAGAATGTCTCGAATGAATGATAAGGCTTATATCGAATAGGGATTCTGGAAATGGAAATCGATATCTTGGTTTAGGAAAACTTGTTGGAAACTTGGAGTATCGTGCGTGCGATTTTGGATTAAAACAAACAGATTGAACTTGAATACAATCTCGGTTGAATAGAAGTTAGCCCAAAAATGAATATTGTGGTTCGATGAAAGAGACAAGTGATAACAGATTTGGCTTGGAATTCGGAAGAACGATCTTGAAATCAAGTTCGAAAAGATAACATTAGAAATCAGTCCCAACGAGAATGATTATCCTGAGGGAGCACCAGCGTGGTGATTTCACATACGACGGGGATGATCGAACTCACGGGAACTTGTTCGGTAATTATTCTAAACAAACTCGATGAATGGAACGTATCAAAGATGGAATAGACTTGGTCTTGAATATTGAAACATAGTTGCTTGAGGAATGTTGAAAGTAAGACTATCGATTTACCTAACGGTAATATTAAAGTTAGATGATCTTACTAGACGAATTATAATCACTGCATGAACGGACTTGACTTGATGGATATATAAATTGGATAGATTAAAGGAGAAATGATAAGGTGTCTTAATCGTTTTGAAGATAGCCATATTATTCAAAATATTCATGTCTTGTGCAAGCGTAACTCTATGCTCGTGCATGCGTCACGCCCGTATTAGGATGATTATCCAGCGGAAGCGTTGGCGTGATAATCTCATGTCCAACGAGGGTGATCGAACTTACGGAAGACCATAGCGTGACAACTGATGGATCGTCTTGACTTGTGGTTCAACACGATAAGACAAATTTTGAATGCAAGTGAATCAGAAATATTTTATAGATAAGTTAGCCTAGAACCTGAAATAAAATTATGCTTGATGGTTTCGTCAACGGATACGTAAATTAGGTTGGACGACTTGAAGTTATAAATAAAGGTTTAAAATCATATATTGGCATGGTGGTCTAGACTTGGAATGGATAGGGATTCTATCAAAATGTACTTGTGGAGATAGACTATGCTAATCACTAGGCTTGTCCTGAAACTTGGATATATCGCTGATTTTACTGAACGGACTTGAACCCCCGTATAAATGACCGTATTATTAATAGTAGGATGATCTGTGATCGATGTTTAGAAATCTGAGTGAAATGAACATGGGTAGAATACCTCGTACAAATGAATAATAGTTTGATCCTAGAAATTGGGGCAAGAATCGTGCGACAAATTTGCACTATGAATCTGTCACGCCCCAGTCCCAAAATATCGAGGGACTAGACACGTGGCAATGGCTACTAGTACACACCGATGGACAAATCCAATTTAATGGATCCATCGGGGCATACTTAAGCTGTATTACAATAATAATCAGGGTTTACTAATCTCATCCACAGAATAAACACAGCAATATCAACAAAAGTATTAAACAACATCCAGTCACAAGTAAATAAAATCGGGGAACAACCCGATATTAAGTCTGTTATAATTGTTTAATTAAATAGGAAAAAGAGTTTATTTACCATTAAAAACTGAGCATAGAGAAGCAGATGTTCAGGAGAAGTCCTCAGCGATCACTACGTCCTCAGGTACTGGTACTGTTCCGAGAAGTGCTCATGTTTCGTACACCTCAGGATAGATATCCTCTGCTAATCCTGGGGACATAATTCGGATCCAGGTCCTCAGGGGACATATCAAGGTACAGATAATACAAGCCAACATAAATACAGTAAAATAGTAAATGAAAGTAAACAGGGTAAATATGTAACAATCTATGTGAAATGCAAGTTGAGAGCATCACTAAAACTCAGGCTGAGACCATTACAAGCTCTGTGTCTGGGAGCTGGTAGCGGAGTTTACTATGTATTTTACTATGTGTTTACTATGGATTTTATATATATGAAATCAGCCTGTAGCCTGAGTGTCTCTCCCCACCAAATATAATCATACGTCTCATGTCCATGACACGCAAGATCAATACTAACGCAGCAAGTCATAATAAGATCTAAGAACATAATGTCTATGTCATGAATCCTGTATCCTATACAGAATCACCATGAATATCTCAGGAAGATTTTGTCTCATGATTTGTGTCAGGTGTCCTGTGTATAATGTACTTGATATGGCAAGTATGAGAATGTAAAGGGTCACGATATCCATCTCTAGGTGGTCTTACACAACTCCGCGTATGGTGTTGGCACCCGACTATTAATCGGACGCTAAGTAAGTCACACGGTCCTAGGTCAAGCATGCACAATAATGTATAAAGAAGTCAAGGAAATAAGTAGTAAAACTGCAGAGTTTGGCAAGGTACACTTGCCTGGGGTTCCAGCTCCAATTGTAGCTCTGGCAACAGCGAGATTTGCAAGCAGTTCTCCGGTTGTTGAAATAGACATCACCATCAGATCCAGAAAATATCAATCAGCTAGAAACGCCTGTCCTTGAGTCCAATTTGGACACAAGGGCAAAAATGATAATTTTAAGTCAAAGCGCGGTCCACATATGGGCCGCTTTGCACCAAAAAACGTGTCCGGGTCAAAGGTCTCCAAATTCGTCCAACTTAGTGTCAACAAGACAGGAACGATGATACAAACCCAACGAAACTTCCAGAAATGGATTCCAATGAGCCGTTCAGAAAATCGCCCGTGAAGTGGAGCCTGTGGACCCTACGATACCCGATTTTGTCAACATTCTCAGAATCGAACCAAACTTGGGTCACAGGACCGGCGTATTGCTATGAGTCCGATGGCGCAAGTTTCGTCTCGATCCGACGTGTGTACACTAAGTTACAGCAAGATCCAGAAAGGACGGATACGAGGCATTGTCGGCGGATACGCACTGATTCTGGTGTGCATGCACATCCGAATCAACTTCTGCGAAATCTCGCACGTCCGTATCAACGACACGCACGTATCGATGAAGACCGCAAGCGACCAAGTCGTCCCGTTTGGCGGGGCGTACTCAGTTCCGGGGTGAAACAGGGCGTTGGTTTTCCTGTTTTTGGATCACGGTTAGCGATCGCCATAGGACGCGATGTACCGAGCGGGTTGCAAGAGAACCGAGAGGGTCACGCAGGGTTCGTGTTGCAACAGACGGAACAAGCACTGAAAAGAATACCTGAACAGAGCTCTAAAAACTGAGATTTTTGTGTCCGATACGATACAAAGGGTCACTGTGTCCGATCTGAGTCCAGTCTAGGGTTTCTGCCGGAGACAGCGGATCTGGCCGGAGCTTCACCGGAATGGCTGCTGGGGCATTCTGGACAGGGGAGGAGATCGGGGAGAGGCGCTGGAGGTGGCTCGGCGGGGCTCTCGGCGGAGGAGAGGGAGGCCAGGAGAGGTTCTGCGGGCACTGGAGGCGTCGGGTTTTGCTGGGACGGGCTGCCGGAGTCGGGCGGCTGAGCCTAGGGCGGAGGGAGGAGGTTCTGGAGGAGGTGCGGCTCTTCAGGAGAGGCCGGCAAGGTGCTGAGGAGGGCGGCCTGGTGGCGGGTGGTCGAGGGGATCATGGGGCAGTCAGAGTCGGGTTCTAGGGGTTTAAATAGGGGATTCGAGGAGAGGGATCGTCGGAGGTTGCCGGAATAAGAAGGGGAAGGGGCTGGGGGTTTCGTGGGAGGTGAAGGGAACAGTCGCCGGCGGCCACGGCGGCTGAAACGGCCGCCGAAAGGGAAATCGACAGGGAGAAGAAGGGATTTGGTGGTTTCGGGTCTCAGACGGGTCGGATCGGGTCTAAGCGGGTCGGGTCAGACCCGGATCCGACCCGCTAAGAATTTTGTTGGGTTGGACCGGCCGGTTCGGTTCAATTTTGGTTTGGTTTAATTCGGTTCAATGAACCGGGTTCAGGTTTAATTAGGCATAATTTTATAATAGTTTTTAGGGCTTTAAAATTACTTCCGTGGTCCAATAAATTCACGGAAAATTACCCTATGTCTAGATTTTCAATTTACACTAGAAAATATAATTTTTTATAATATTTTAATATTATTTAACATCAAATAAAAATCATTTAATATTAAAATACCTTAGTTTAAATTAGAGAAAAATCTCAGAAAATCCAGAAAATTGTGAAAAATCCAAATAAAAAATTCTTGAAAATTAGGGGGTTTACAATCTACCCTCCTTAAGAGGATTGCGTCATCGCAATCAAAGAATAACCGGTCAACAGAGATGACAAGGTTACCAATATTATTATTCGAAGCACATCACAATTAAGAAAAGTCAAGATTGAGGGTTAAAACACATAGGGAAAATCATTTCCCTAAGCAATGGAAGTTATGCAATTTCCCAAATATAGGAAATCTAGAAAATTACAGTTTAGAAAACCAGGTTATCCTTTAAAACATATCAGGTTAACATTTATAAAATATTCTAGGTTATCTATTATTAACAACTTAAAACTGTCAGGTTAAGTCTAAGGTCACGAACCAGCAGGCACGAAGTAAAGCAATTATAGAAACAAAAAACTACAAAAACTTACGCGCATTAGCTACTCCATGGTTCTGCGCGTCTTCCAAGGTCATCGCGTAAGCTTGCCCGCGTCCTTGAGGTGGATTCCTCTGCTGCTGCTGGGCCTGTTGGAAGAGTGCTGCTTGTGGTGCCAAGGGTGGCCTCGGCAGATACCCTCCTTGGGCTGGTGGTCTGACTTCTCCAACTCCCGTCTGTGGTACTCCCGATGCTGGATAGACTGGCCTTGGTGCTGGTAAAGCTCGTATATTAAGTATTAGTGCTCTCTCTCGATGATAAGGACAATCCTTGGCTAAGTGCTGATTGGTTCCGCAAATCAAGCATAATCCTAACTTGCTTCTGCAGTCCTTCTCAATATGGTCTACCTTGCCACAGTATTGACATGTAGATAATATCTGCAGAGAGGCTCTGGGTGGCTGGTGTATGTGAGGTCTCTTTGCAGCTTCTTCTTGTGGTGCTTTGGCTGATATGGAAAACCGTTTCAAACTGGTCTCTCTCCTGGTGACGCGCTCCATGCGTCGAGCTGCAGTAAGAATGTTCGAGTAAGAGGTAGGTGCGACGGATCCGATGAGTCTCTGTAGCTCGAAGTTTAGTCCGTCGAAGAACTTCTCAGCCTTCTCTTCTTTCATCGGAATCAAATATAATACCCCGTTCCGCTCAAGCGGACTGCCGATTCAAACGGCAAAGTGCAAACGTCCCGATCTGCCTCCCTCAGCGAGGCAACTCGTTTGAGGCAAGGATATCCAGACTTGGTCCCTACAGGAGTTCGGCTTAGGCTTTCAGAGGCTCGCTCGCAGGATCACTCGACCGAGGCGGATCATCGCTAAGGTGGGTGGCTACGGTGAACTTGTCTTTGCTTAGCCAGGACACATAAAATACGGAAGGATACATGCTAGTCGCTAGGTGAATCACCCCCTGCATGCTAATAAGAATCCAACGCACCTAGCTAAGGGAATAATCCCAACTTGTACTGTTTGTCGCTAGAACATGGAAATAAAATATTGCTTATATGTTCAGACCCTCGCATGTTACCTTTGCCTCGTGCAACTGGACCCGCTATGCCTCGAGTAGAATGACACAAATGTATATTCAGTAGTGCATTGTTCACTCCCTAACACTGCACTCCCTAGATAACTTCGCTCGGAAAGGCCCCGTACGGTTTCGCTCGGCTTACCTTCGGGCCCGAGCGAACTTGAATGCTTAAGTTATACAAGTGCATGCTTGCTTGCTTTTATGTATTGCCTAGTTTCAATGCTTGCTGCATAACTATGCCCCGACTGTGAAACACTCTGCTTGTCATGCATTCATTTAGGTTCTCCTCGGAAGACTACCTGATAGTCGTTCCGTGCATGAATAAACCTGAATATACCTGGGACCCTTAGGTCGCTAAGGCAATTCCCGAACCAGGGAACTTGCGCCAATCCTATGATCCAAGAATCCCTGCTCGTTGAGCAATACTGTCCTGTACTAAATCAAATGGCTCGTGGAGCCGATACTCAACATTTAGAGTAATCCTGACCCTGCCTCAACAAGTTACATATATATATATCCTGACTTGAACTTGTTCCATGAAGCTTGTTCAATATGTATATATCCTGCCCTGAACTTGTTCCTGTACCTGACCTGACCCTGAAGATTAGAGACTTGCATGGTCACAGGACAACTTGGAAACAAGGTTTTAGTTCCGCAGACGGTCGCTGGGGCACTGGCACCGATCAGATCCGGATGGAACTCCTGATAGTCGCCTGCTATAGGACGGAATGCCCTGGGACGTCCTGCTCTATGCGTCGTAAGACATTCCGTACTGAGACTAGACCGTCCAATATGGCGCCGTGCCAGTGACCTCATGTTCATATAGATAAGTCATCCTCGCTTAGCGGCTACCCGCGTGCGAGTCACTGCATCGCATCGAGAATAACTGAACACCTGAACGATCTTGTTATAACAACTATAAACCCCCTAAATTTTTAAATTATTAAATCTTGGATTTTTCTCAATTTTCTGGAATTTTCTGGGAATTTTCTGCAATTAAAATCAAGCTTTTCAATTAATAAATGATTTTTAATTAGCAATAAATAATATTAAAATGTCATGAAAATAACATTTTTGGGTGAAAAATGAAAAACTGGACTTAGGGCAATTTTTCTGGAATTTATTGGACCCCGGACCTATTTTTAATTACCTAAAAACTATTTATTTATTTATTTATTTATTTATTTATTTATTTATTATTATTATTATTATTATTATTATTATTTATATTATTTATTTTATTTTATTTTTAGCCTTGGGCCCGGCCCGGCCCAGTTGGCCGAGCCCGTTAGCTGCTGACCCGGCCCAGCCCCGTGCTTAGCGGGTCGGGCGGGTCCGCTCACCCGGATCCGCGCCCGACCCGACCCGTCTGCTGTCACCCCCAACCCGCTCTCCCACGACCGGGCGATTCCGCCGCCGGCGCCGGAAAACGCGCGCGCCACGGCCACGCCCTCCGCCACGACCGCGCCTCCCCCTCCGGATCACCCGCCACGTCGCCCCGGCCTTCCCCGCCCCGAGCCTCCTATAAGAACCCCCTTTCATTCACCTCCGCCCTCACACCCGAAGCCCTAACCCTAACCACCTAGCTCCGGCGACCCCGACCGCCGTCCACCTCCCTGCGCCGCCCAGCGCAGCGCCGCCGCCCATAGCCCCCTCCACCCTGCTCCTCTCTCCTCCTCGCAGCAGACCCCGACTCCTCCCCGCTGTTCGAGAGCCGCCGTCGACCCCCGCCGCTCCGGTGCGCCGCCGGAGACCTCGCCTGAGCCGCCAGAGCCCCGGCCCGACCTCGCCGACCGACGGCCAAGACCCCAGAGCCCCGGACACGGCCAAGGATACGCGGACACGCAGTGGACACAACCCCAACCCTAGGCAGGACACGTCCAGGACACGAATCGCGTGTCGGACTCGGTTCAAAAACCCTGGTTTCTCGGTCCCCTTCAGGTATTCGTAACTTGCAACCCTGATCTCCGTTTTTGATTCTGTAAATTCCTACGCGTAGCCTGTATGACCCTCTCGGTGTCCGGACAAACTGTTCGGGGCATCGCGGCCTGTGGCGATCGCACACCGCAATCCAAAAACAGGAAAAGCCAGACCCTGTTTCACCCCGGAACTGAGTACGCCCCGCCAAACGGGACGACTTGGTCGCGCACGGTCTTCACAGATACGTGCGCCTCGTCGATACGGACGTGTGAGACTTCGCGGAAGCTGATTCGGGTGTGCGTGCACACCGGAATCAACTCGTATCCGCGGACATCACCCCGTATCCGACTTTTCTGCAATTCGTCCTAACTTCGTGCACACTCGTCAGATCGAGACGAAACTTGCGCCATCGGACTCGTAGCGATACGCTGGTCCTGTGGGTCAAGTTTGGTCTGATTCTGAGAACGTTGACGAAATCGCGTGTCGTGGGCCCCACAGGCCCCGCTCGATGGGCAATTTTGTGTTCGGCTCATCGGAATCCAAATCTGGAAGTTTCGTTGGGTTCGTATCAGCGTTCCTGACCTGTTGACACTAAGTTTGGTGAATTTGGAGACCTTTGACCCGGACGCGTTTTTCGGTGCAAAGCGGGCCCACCGGCGGACCCCGTTTTGACCCGAAACTGCCGTTTTTGCCCTTGTCTCCAAATTGGACCCAAGGACAGGCGTTTCTAGCTATTTGACATCTTCTGAGCATGATGGTAATGTCTATTTCAGCTTTTGGACTCATCTGTGGAAATTTCTTCCAAGAACCAAATTAAACAGATCCAAACAACAGGCAAGTACCTGCACTTCAAGTTAATCTTTATATTGTGATAATTAAATTCCCTGCTCTACTAGTACTCTTGCTGATTACACGTAGTGTTAGAATACTATATTTGTCTTGAATATTGGAATTCATGTCTTGTTTTTCATGTCGGGTGGGAGAATACTGAAAGGCATGTAGTTACCCTTCCCCTTGCCGTGAATAATAGCTGTTGGTACACGACTGTCCATCAGCCGGATCCCGATTATTCGTGACTAATAGCCGTTCATGACGGCCGGATTAGCCTTATAAACCCCTACATGCCAACTAAGTATTCTAAAAACAAACACAAGTTTCATACAGATAACTTCAGGTCATGTTATATTCTTGCTGACTGTGTAGTTTCTTTTCCTGGTCGTTTACTTCTGTTTTCTCATATTCCTGTTTATAGTTTTGACTCTGAAATATTAACATTCTTTTATGCAATTTCCTTAACATGATATTCAATGTTTAATTGTCATAAATATTTAGTTTAACGTTGTTGTGCACTGTGTACTTTGCTCCTTTCCTGACTGGATCTGTTGATTTAGGCGATGATGAGGATCTTGCCCCTACTTATTATGGTCCTTATGAGGGTACAGATGATACCTATGAGGAGCCAGAACCCACTCAGGAGACCCCTGCTGCAGAGTAGCTAGTAGTAGCTATCTTTTATTCTGTTTCTTATCTTATTTAATCGGGTTTGTCCCCAATTTTATTTTGGAATTCCTGTATTAAACATTTGAATCTGTTGTCACATTTATTTTCAGTTGCAATCTTAAGTTTCATTTCTCATTATTATCTTGCCTATGTTAATTGTGAATGAGTTAGACTAGTTTAGATGGATTGACCTAGACAGCGTACTACCGCCGACTCTGCGGCGTAGGCTGGACGTACCCACGTACTCGTGCCCGAACTTCCGGGTGCGGGTCGTGACACATTTTTATGGTGACCCATGCAGGTCCTATCCTAAAATAGGGTAATACCCTAGGACAGGGTATGGAATAAGATTGAGGATTCTAGGAAAAGCTCATTCACAGTATAGCGTCCTTATTTCAATTCTTGATATCATTGCTGCTCAATTTTTTTCTATCGCCCTTGATTTCCAAGTATTCTGATCTTCCTATCCCTTAATCTTTCAGAATGGTCCGGACCAGGAACACAGTAGGAGGCACATCAGAACCAGCTGAGCAGAATGTGCCCGAGACTCTTGCACTCCCGCCGCCTCCATCTGTCCCGGCAGTTACCCTAGATGGGGCACAACTGCTAGGAGTATTCCAGGGATTGGTGGAATCCCAGAAAGAACAGACGACACTTCTGCGGACCAGCCTCTCAGAAGCTCTTAAGCCCCAGGAGTCGTCACTCAAGAGGCCAGGGAGTGCCAAAGACTTCAAGAATCTGAGACCCCTAGAATTTTACGGAACTGAGGGCATTCTCTACGCCGATGAGTGGATAGAGAACGTCGAGAGACTCCTGAAGACTGCTCGGGTTCCCGATGATCTCAAAGTGGAGTCCGCAAGCCTGCAACTGTTCGACATTGCTCGAACCTGGTTCAGAGATGAACCCCAACTATCAGCTCCTGACATCACATGGGAGGACTTCAAGAGGCTATTCAAGGAGAAATTTTATCCCGAAGTGGCTCGGGAAGCTCTCGAAAGCCAATTCGAGAGACTGGAACAAGGTAACATGACTGTTGATGAATATACTGCTGAATTTAGCAGGTTAAGTCACTTTGCGGAGTACATGGTTCGTACCCCGGAGGACAGAGCCCGTAGATTCAAGAAGGGGCTATCTCCGGATATCCGCCTTGCTGTCACCACCAGCCGAGCTCGCACCTATGAGAAAATCCTGAGCGTGGCACAAGGCGTCGAGAGAGATATGGGGCACAAACTGAAACGAGAAAGAGATACCGAAAATGTGGGACCCAACAAACGCCCTTTTCAACAACAACAACAACAGAGGGCCCCGCAGCAAACTCAGCGTCCTCTCCCTCGAGCTCCAGCACCCCAACACCAGGCTCAGGGACAGAACCAGCGAGCTCCCCCTTGCAACTATTGCCAAAAACCAGGCCACACTTGGCAAGACTGTAGAAAGAGGCTAGGTGCCTGTCTCTATTGTGGCTCACCAGCACATCAATTAAGGGACTGTCCTGCTGCTCAAGGACGCCCAGCTGCACCAAAGGCTCCAGTCCAGGCCAGGCCCCCAGCAGCACAACAGAGGGGACCCCCGCTTCCAACTCAACAACAACGCTTTGCTCAGCACCAACAGCAGCAACAGAGGGGTGCACCGCAGCAAGGCCGTGCTTATGCAATGACTCTGAAAGAAGCAGAAGCCACAGCAGACGTGATCACAGGTTCTGTGCTTATAAATTCAATACCAGCTATTACTTTATTCGACTCTGGAGCTTCTCATTCATTCATGTCAGTAGATTTCCTTATGAAGCATAACTTAATCACTAAACCCCTTAGGAATTGTTATAAGATCATTACCGGTGGAGGAATCATTCCGGTTAGTGATGCCTGTAACAATTGTCCTATTATATTATGTCACTACCACATTCCGAAAACAGGGGTATTTTCAAAAAATTTTCAATATTTAATATTATTGTAGTTATAATTAATTAATTGCATGATAGTGTATTTGATTTAAATAATTTGTGCGATGTGTAATTCAAATATAATTATATGCAGTGTTGTTTATTTTATTTTAGCTAGCGGACCTGACCTAGAAGCCAGTAGGTAGCACCTGTCCGAATTATGGAATTTTGAGGTTAATTATTTTATCTAGAATTTGATTCTTGGAGTTTATAATTAATTATTGTATTTTATTTAATATTTTGCGCATTTGCCTTTGCTTCGATATTTGGAGTGCTATCCAGACTTTTGTCTTCCAACAAATTTCACAATCTTGCCCTAGACATGCCCGCCTTCAAATCTGCTATTTTTGCAACTCATAATTTTGCTCCCTGTGCATTGTTTCTGGCCGCACAAAAATCGTCACGGACGTTATTTTAATAAACTTCTATTTTCATCGTTGTGCGTTCCAATCGAAAATTGGAGGCCATCTTGACCTATTTTTCGTGCGACCCAAATTAGGGTAATATTCTGTTCTGAGTCTTCTTCAATATTGGTATTGATGACTTGATTTGATTTTGACCCCAAGTGCTCCTAATTAATTGTTGAACCCAACTTGTATTTTATTTCTATTTAAATTGAGGATACCATTTTTATCTGATTTTAAAATCCCAATTTAATTCCAGTGCCCTGCAAATTCAGCCCATACCCATCTTACAGCGTCCCCTGACCCTACAAAACATCGGACCCCGAATCGCCCGCCCAATTTTCGTCATTTCATGTGTTTGTGCAATTTCCCGAATTTAAGGGGCCAAGTTGCAATTATTCAATTGTAGGTGCCAACACCTAATTATTTTAATCAATGAGGGAGCCTATTAATTTTAATTAAGAACCCTCATCCCCCATGAATAATTTTCTCATGTTCAATCCTAGCCATTCATTTGCATTTGGCCCATCACAACCCTTCATCACACCCTCTCTCTTCCTATTTAATGCCTTGTACCCTCAAACCCTAATCCCTAGGCAACCTAGAAAACCCCACCCTCACAAGCCCCTCTCTCATACGTTGAAATTTCTTTCCTCCTTCTTTTCTTCTTCTCTTTCCCTTCTTCTTCTCCTTCTTCCTCTTTATTGTTTTCCTTTTTTATTTATTTGAAGATTTGAATCTTCATAAGGGGTGGGGGACACTGTTCCTCCTGTGTATTCTTCCCTCCGGACCGGCGGCCGTACTCCGGCGGCCACAGCGAGCTCCGGCGGCCACAGCGCGCTCCGGCCGGCGCTGCCGCTGCTGCTGCCGCCTGCTGCTGCCGCTGCACAGCCGGCCGCTGCTGCTGCACGGTCCGGTGACCCGCGGCTAACTCCGGCGCCGGCGGCTGCTCCTCCACCGGCCAGTCCCCCTCCGGCGTCCGGCGGCTCCCCCGTGCTCCGGCCGGCAAGCCCTCTGTAAGTCTTCTTCTCCCTTCTTTCTCTCTCTCTCTCTATATATATATATATATATATATATATATATATATATATATATATATATATATATATACATATATATACACATATATATATATGTATATACTTGAATATATATATAGGATATGTATATGTATTGTAGGCATTTAAATTTATATAAATGTACAGTATTTATTTTATTAAAAATTAATTGTATGTATATATCTAATAGATATGTATATTAATGTGTATATAGTATTACTTTATTAATTGTTTAATTAATATATATATTTTTAAATAGAAAATGGGAATACATGTATGTATGTATATGTATATATGTTATATATATATAATCTAATTAATGTTTTAAACACGTACATAAGTATAGCAATTATTAATTAATATTTAAACACCTAATGTATAGTAGTATATGTATTTGCATAAATTAATTAATGCTTTAAATATGAGAATACGTATGAGTTAAAATCAATATGTTAATGTATACGTTAGTGTAATTAATTTGTATAATAAATGTAAGGTATTGTATGTATTTAAATAAATGGTATAAAAATGTATTTAATTTAATAGTATATATAATATTGATATATATATAATTTGTATAAGCTAGTATATGTATTTGTATATAATTAGTATATGTATATGTTTAATAACTATTTATTTAATATGTATCGTATACCTATATATATTAGTATATGAATGCAATATGTACAAGTATTATTTTTAATAAATATTAACATATAAATAAGTATATCAATTATTTTTATCAAATTATATAATTAAGTATGTATTTAATTAAGGCAAATGTATATATATAACGTATTTGGTATATGTATTATTTTTGGTAAAAATGTATAAATATGTAAATTGTATATTATTTAATTATTATAAATCAATTGTATGAGTATAGTATATATTTAAATAAATTCTATAATTAAGTTTGGCATATATATATATTTTTGTATATATATACTTGATATAATTTCAAATATATATTTTGTGCATGTATATTATTCATAAATAAAATGTTTAAATACATGTATTAGCATAGTATATATATTTCAGTATATGTTGGTAATTGTAATTTAGTATCTATATAATTAGTATACATATATATATATTCTTTTATGTATTATATATATATGTACATGTATATTTTATTTTTCATTAAAAGTTAAACATGTATTAAAAAATGTGTTTTAGAATTTAATAATATATCTATAATGTATTTTTGGCATATATGTGAGTATACCCTAGTATAAATCAAGTATGTAATTTTAAAAGGAATATATATGTATATATATTGTAAATACATTTAAATTGGTGCATGTATAAAATATTGTAAGTATAAATTATTATGTTTATATATGCATACAAGAATCATTTATTTTAAAGTATATATATTTATACATATATCTATAATTGTAATGGATGGAAATTATATATACTAGTTAATGAGATGTTCTATTTATATATCCCTACTAGATGACCCTAGTTGACTAGTGCCCTGCCTGGCATAGCCCTAAGGCCAGTGTATTTCTATTGTGTGTTAGTATAGCCCCTGATACAAATGTCATATTGTGTTATGTTATAGGACTGTTGGTTTACCAGGGGATACTCTGGAACAGGACATCCATAAATACCAGCTAAGGACCAAGGCAAGTACATTCTCTGATAATTTCCAATTCTTGATAATTTCTATAAGTTCAATGCTCGTGAAATGTTACAACTGAATCTTTGACACTGTGCTACACGGACTAGTATAGCTTGGATCTGCAGTCATGAGATGTTACCTTGATTATCGTATTGACATTATACACGACATTTACATTGACATCGACATTAACATTTACATTAGACATTGTACATAATATATTAGACAATGTTGTGTATTCGTGACGTGTCATGATTGGATCCACAGTACTAGTTGGGGGCGGGGAAATTGCTAATGAGAAATGTGATCAAAATACCTATCGTACAAGTTTATATTATTGGTGTTAATCATACCCCCACGTATGATTAGCCAGACTGTAGCAATTGTACATGTCCCAAGCCGATCACATTTTGAAACTACAATTTCAAACACTTAGAATAGTTACAGTTCTCTATTTTAGATCATATACTACATCACCCGTATATGATACTGTTCCTTTCATTTTTATACATGCACTGACTGTGTTTCATTGCCTATTGCCTGTCTCTCTTAAACTGTCATTACATTATTCCACTGTCTTCTCAGTAGCTAGCATGACATGTTTTATTGTATTATAGACATTATCAATTAATGGAACTGTTATTTGAGATTGTGCTTTGCTCCTTCCTGACTGGAAATATTTTTCCAGACTATGCCTTAGAGGACCGCTGTCCGACACTTATGGTGAGTAGCTGCAGACTTGGTAGTAGTTGATTCTGGAAGGTCTAGTCGGAATTATTATTCATTGTTAGTTCTTAAGTAGACTATTTGGTACCGGATTTGTCTCCGGCATTTTGATGATTCTTGGATATGGTTAAGTTAAGTTATTTCTTGTGGACTTGTGTTGTGTTTAATTTTAGTTTTTTATTCGAAATCCTATCGTGCTGTAATCCTGTGATTGAGTATGTGTTCATCTTATTTGTGTCATCCGTGCCTCCTAATGGGGATTGGATGCCTGCGTGACATTAGTTAGATAGTATCAAGACCTTGACAGCGTTCTACCGCCGATGCTGCGGCATAGGCTGGACGTACCCACGCACTTGTGCCCCTAAACCGGGTGCGGGTCGTGACACGTTTTAGTGGTGGCCCATGCAGGTCAGACTTCGCGAGTTATGCGATATCGTAGTAGTGTAGCATCCTTGTTATACTACTGCGTACCTGCTATAGAATCTAGGACATAGGATACTAGGACGAGAGCAAATACTCAATCACAATTCCTTGAGAGATTCCTGGGATGACCCCTGAGAATCTTGTTAAAACTTCCAATTTAAAATCATTCCCTTGTTCTGTCCATTCTCACTTGTTGATATTGATTTGATTATTGTTGATTAGTATTAAATTAGGATTTTTGCTTCATTATAGAGTTAATTTCATATTAAGATGAATTTATAGACTAATTTATGGTACTATTTGATGATGCCCGTCAATGAGGACAGTGAAAATGATTAAACATTAAGCTAGTGGACTACAGAAGGTGAATTTAAAATTTTAACGGAAGACTGAAAATGAATTTCACAATTTTAGGATTCTGAGAAGATTGAGATTGCTATTAAAATCTTATTTTGAAGATTTCAATGAATTGCAAAATTTTGAAATTGAAGAGTTGAAATATGGTTATTAAAATTTTATTTTTGAGGATTCAGATTCGATTCAATAAACCTAGACAAGTCTGTAAGGATTTTGTGTGATTAAGTTTCATTTCAGTATTTAAATAATTAACTTTGAGGAAAGTGTATGCAATTTACTATAAAATTTTATTCGAGGAGTTATTTGAGGAATTTTAATTGAGGATAGGATTTTATAATGGGAGAGATATGTTAAAAGTAGGTAAGATGCATGTGTAAGGATATGTTGGCTTGAGCATGATTGATATTCACTGCAAACTGACTTGGGTGATCATCAAGGGTTGTACTAGAAAGTGCAGTACTTAGTATAGTGTATTGAAATTGATATGCATAGAGTGATAAGAGTAACTAGTATTAGCGATTTTAGTAGGTAAGGAAGCTAGCAGTGAGTGTGCTTGTGATAGAACTGTGGTACCTATAAGGATAGAGGTATCAACCATGGATGCATCTTTGATCTGTGCAATCAACTAGGATTATTCAAATCTTTTATCTAGAATGCTGCTTCTTTAGATCTATACTGTCCTTCCTTGATGATATCGCATTTTTCCTTAATTGATTCTTTGGGATCTGTCTTCAGGATGTCGCCGCAGACAAGGTCAATGAGAGCGGGAACATCAGCTTTAGAGGGGTCTGCCACCTCTCCACCTGATGGACAGACAGCCGTAGTTCCTCCTACATCTCCGATGCACGTAGGTGACCCTCCTCCTCCACCTGTTCAGAAGATTGTCGCAGCTGTGACGGACGACCTTCCTCCTCCACCGACTCCGATTCCCGGAGGTTTGTCCATTGATGGAACGCAGATGTTCACCTTGATCCAAGGCATGGTAGATGCCCAGAAAATGGCGGCAGATGCTCAACGAGTTCAAGCTGAGGCTCAGAGGGTGCAAGCAGAAGCGCACCAGGCACAAACCGAGCTGATGAGAGAGAGCATAGAGAACGCTCACCAGATGGCACTACAGACAGTTGAGAGAGTTGTCCAGCAGTATCCTGGCCAGTGGCAGCCGAGGGCATTTCAGTATCAACAGCAGTACCAGGCACCAGTTCCAATTCGGCGACAACCGAGGGCATTTCAGTATCAACAGCAGTACCCGGCACCAGTTCCTGTACAGCAGGATCAACGAACTTGTTATTTCTGTAAGAATCCAGGTCACCTTCGGAAGAGCTGTAGAACGAGGCTGGGACTTTGTTTGCACTGTGGCGCTGCGGGACATCGAATAAGGGATTGTCTTCGAGTTCCTTATTCTTCCAACCAGCGCGCGACTCCAAATTATAGAGATCCAGTTAGGCTACCTGTAGAACCGCATGTTGCTCAGCACCCGTAAAGGGAACCACCCCTGCAGGGCGAGCATTTGCGATGACGGTCGAGGAGACCGATACTGCAGGTAATGTGTTAACAAGTTCTGTTCTTTCCTTCATTCTGTTCCTATCTACTTGATTGATTGGTTGATTCCTTAGTACCATAGTTGCATGCATGATTTCTTGTTATAATGTAGTTAGTAGTACCCCTGTTACAGAGACTGTAATACCCTGGCAAAAGACACCATGATCATACATATTTCCCTTAGGTTGCATGTTGTATGGGTGTAGGTAGAATTCTCTTAGACTTGATTGTGATGATTTAACTGTAGTAAAGATTAACAAAGAGGTTATGACTTGACAAAGAGAGACAAGGTGCCAAAATTTTGAGGAAAAATATTAAATTAAATAAAGAGTTGGAATTTTGATATGGCGTAATTGAAGTTTTTGTTAAATCATTGATTTTTAGAAAATTATGAAATGATTGAATTTATCATTGAATTTGAGAAATTTAAGAAGGCCATCGATATATTTGTTGGACTGCAAGTTGAGAACTTATATTTTGAATATTGTATTGGAGGTTCCATAAGTATTACATCGTTGCATATTATGGAAAAAAAAAAAAAAAATCGAGGGATAAGAACACCAATGGATTAGTGTTAAATTCAAATTTGGGTCGAGATTCAATTTTTGAAATATGCATTGATTAGAGTTCAATTAGAGGATTGAATATTAAATTCTTGTATTTCGTTATTAACTTAAAATTTTGGAGAATATTGTGATAAGAATGTGATTTGATTTTTGAAGATTTTTAGGGATATGCTATTTATAGAATTTTGAGAGAATTTATTATGAAGTAACAATATGGAGTAGTTCATGATTATATGATTTGAGGAATTTAAAATTTTTTGATGGTAGTAAATACATAAATAAAATAATCGGGGATTTAAAAATTTGAGGATAATTATTGATTTAAACAAATGGTTAAGAAATTAACATGGCATAATTGGTGGTTTAATTAATTCCAGGAAAGATTATGACATGTTTAAGTTGGTTATTAATTTGGAAATTTTGGGAGATTTATCAATGTATTTATTTAATTACAGGTTATGAATTTTAGAACTTTATATTTGAATGTAACAATTGGAGAATCCTTAAATATCATATTGTTGAGTTTTGAGGAGTGGATATTAAATTCTGAGTATCGAATTAGTAGCTAAAAACTTTCAAGGAAATTTTGATGGACTTTGATTTTACTTGAAGATTTTTCAGGTTATACAACAATTTTAGAATTTTGAAATTTGCGAAAGGACATTGTGGAGTATTAAAAGATTTCATGGATGATAAACTTAAATTTGAGGGAAATAATAATGTGTATGATTAAATGCTAATATGAGAATTTTAAATTTCGAGGACGAAATTCTTTTAAGGTGGGTAGACTTGTCACTACCACATTCCAAAAACAGGGGTATTTTCAAAAAAATTTCAATATTTAATATTATTGTAGTTATAATTAATTAATTGCATGATAGTGTATTTGATTTAAATAATTTGTGCGATGTGTAATTCAAATATAATTATATGCAGTGTTGTTTATTTTATTTTAGCTAGCGGACCTGACCTAGAAGCCAGTAGGTAGCACCTGTCCGAATTATGGAATTTTGAGGTTAATTATTTTATCTAGAATTTGATTCTTGGAGTTTATAATTAATTATTGTATTTTATTTAATATTTTGCGCATTTGCCTTTGCTTCGATATTTGGAGCGCTATCCAGACTTTTGTCTTCCAACAAATTTCACAATCTTGCCCTAGACATGCCCGCCTTCAAATCTGCTATTTTTGCAACTCATAATTTTGCTCCCTGTGCATTGTTTCTGGCCGCACAAAAATCGTCACGGACGTTATTTTAATAAACTTCTATTTTCATCGTTGTGCGTTCCAATCGAAAATTGGAGGCCATCTTGACCTATTTTTCGTGCGACCCAAATTAGGGTAATATTCTGTTCTGAGTCTTCTTCAATATTGGTATTGATGACTTGATTTGATTTTGACCCCAAGTGCTCCTAATTAATTGTTGAACCCAACTTGTATTTTATTTCTATTTAAATTGAGGATACCATTTTTATCTGATTTTAAAATCCCAATTTAATTCCAGTGCCCTGCAAATTCAGCCCATACCCATCTTACAGCGTCCCCTGACCCTACAAAACATCGGACCCCGAATCGCCCGCCCAATTTTCGTCATTTCATGTGTTTGTGCAATTTCCCGAATTTAAGGGGCCAAGTTGCAATTATTCAATTGTAGGTGCCAACACCTAATTATTTTAATCAATGAGGGAGCCTATTAATTTTAATTAAGAACCCTCATCCCCCATGAATAATTTTCTCATGTTCAATCCTAGCCATTCATTTGCATTTGGCCCATCACAACCCTTCATCACACCCTCTCTCTTCCTATTTAATGCCTTGTACCCTCAAACCCTAATCCCTAGGCAACCTAGAAAACCCCACCCTCACAAGCCCCTCTCTCATACGTTGAAATTTCTTTCCTCCTTCTTTTCTTCTTCTCTTTCCCTTCTTCTTCTCCTTCTTCCTCTTTATTGTTTTCCTTTTTTATTTATTTGAAGATTTGAATCTTCATAAGGGGGGGGGGGACACTGTTCCTCCTGTGTATTCTTCCCTCCGGACCGGCGGCCGTACTCCGGCGGCCACAGCGAGCTCCGGCGGCCACAGCGCGCTCCGGCCGGCGCTGCCGCTGCTGCTGCCGCCTGCTGCTGCCGCTGCACAGCCGGCCGCTGTTGCTGCACGGTCCGGTGACCCGCGGCTAACTCCGGCGCCGGCGGCTGCTCCTCCACCGGCCAGTCCCCCTCCGGCGTCCGGCGGCTCCCCCGTGCTCCGGCCGGCAAGCCCTCTGTAAGTCTTCTTCTCCCTTCTTTCTCTATATATATATATATATATATATATATATATATATATATATATATATATATATATATATATATATATACATATATATACACATATATATATATGTATATACTTGAATATATATATAGGATATGTATATGTATTGTAGGCATTTAAATTTATGTAAATGTACAGTATTTATTTTATTAAAAATTAATTGTATGTATATATCTAATAGATATGTATATTAATGTGTATATAGTATTACTTTATTAATTGTTTAATTAATATATATATTTTTAAATAGAAAATGGGAATACATGTATGTATGTATATGTATATATGTTATATATATATAATCTAATTAATGTTTTAAACACGTACATAAGTATAGCAATTATTAATTAATATTTAAACACCTAATGTATAGTAGTATATGTATTTGCATAAATTAATTAATGCTTTAAATATGAGAATACGTATGAGTTAAAATCAATATGTTAATGTATACGTTAGTGTAATTAATTTGTATAATAAATGTAAGGTATTGTATGTATTTAAATAAATGGTATAAAAATGTATTTAATTTAATAGTATATATAATATTGATATATATATAATTTGTATAAGCTAGTATATGTATTTGTATATAATTAGTATATGTATATGTTTAATAACTATTTATTTAATATGTATCGTATACCTATATATATTAGTATATGAATGCAATATGTACAAGTATTATTTTTAATAAATATTAACATATAAATAAGTATATCAATTATTTTTATCAAATTATATAATTAAGTATGTATTTAATTAAGGCAAATGTATATATATAACGTATTTGGTATATGTATTATTTTTGGTAAAAATGTATAAATATGTAAATTGTATATTATTTAATTATTATAAATCAATTGTATGAGTATAGTATATATTTAAATAAATTCTATAATTAAGTTTGGCATATATATATATTTTTGTATATATATACTTGATATAATTTCAAATATATATTTTGTGCATGTATATTATTCATAAATAAAATGTTTAAATACATGTATTAGCATAGTATATATATTTCAGTATATGTTGGTAATTGTAATTTAGTATCTATATAATTAGTATACATATATATATATTCTTTTATGTATTATATATATATGTACATGTATATTTTATTTTTCATTAAAAGTTAAACATGTATTAAAAAATGTGTTTTAGAATTTAATAATATATCTATAATGTATTTTTGGCATATATGTGAGTATACCCTAGTATAAATCAAGTATGTAATTTTAAAAGGAATATATATGTATATATATTGTAAATACATTTAAATTGGTGCATGTATAAAATATTGTAAGTATAAATTATTATGTTTATATATGCATACAAGAATCATTTATTTTAAAGTATATATATTTATACATATATCTATAATTGTAATGGATGGAAATTATATATACTAGTTAATGAGATGTTCTATTTATATATCCCTACTAGATGACCCTAGTTGACTAGTGCCCTGCCTGGCATAGCCCTAAGGCCAGTGTATTTCTATTGTGTGTTAGTATAGCCCCTAATACAAATGTCATATTGTGTTATGTTATAGGACTGTTGGTTTACCAGGGGATACTCTGGAACAGGACATCCATAAATACCAGCTAAGGACCAAGGCAAGTACATTCTCTGATAATTTCCAATTCTTGATAATTTCTATAAGTTCAATGCTCGTGAAATGTTTCAACTGAATCTTTGACACTGTGCTACACGGACTAGTATAGCTTGGATCTGCAGTCATGAGATGTTACCTTGATTATCGTATTGACATTATACACGACATTTACATTGACATCGACATTAACATTTACATTAGACATTGTACATAATATATTAGACAATGTTGTGTATTCGTGACGTGTCATGATTGGATCCACAGTACTAGTTGGGGGCGGGGAAATTGCTAATGAGAAATGTGATCAAAATACCTATCGTACAAGTTTATATTATTGGTGTTAATCATACCCCCACGTATGATTAGCCAGACTGTAGCAATTGTACATGTCCCAAGCCGATCACATTTTGAAACTATAATTTCAAACACTTAGAATAGTTACAGTTCTCTATTTTAGATCATATACTACATCACCCGTATATGATACTGTTCCTTTCATTTTTATACATGCACTGACTGTGTTTCATTGCCTATTGCCTGTCTCTCTTAAACTGTCATTACATTATTCCACTGTCTTCTCAGTAGCTAGCATGACATGTTTTATTGTATTATAGACATTATCAATTAATGGAACTGTTATTTGAGATTGTGCTTTGCTCCTTCCTGACTGGAAATATTTTTCCAGACTATGCCTTAGAGGACCGCTGTCCGACACTTATGGTGAGTAGCTGCAGACTTGGTAGTAGTTGATTCTGGAAGGTCTAGTCAGAATTATTATTCATTGTTAGTTCTTAAGTAGACTATTTGGTACCGGATTTGTCTCCGGCATTTTGATGATTCTTGGATATGGTTAAGTTAAGTTATTTCTTGTGGACTTGTGTTGTGTTTAATTTTAGTTTTTTATTCGAAATCCTATCGTGCTGTAATCCTGTGATTGAGTATGTGTTCATCTTATTTGTGTCATCCATGCCTCCTAATGGGGATTGGATGCCTGCGTGACATTAGTTAGATAGTATCAAGACCTTGACAGCGTTCTACCGCCGATGCTGCGGCGTAGGCTGGACGTACCCACGCACTTGTGCCCCTAAACCGGGTGCGGGTCATGACACATTATGTGGAAGAGAACTATATGCTAGGCTACTTGTAATGCCAGTGTCCAGTTTTGATATTATACTGGGTATGGATTGGTTGAGTCAACATCATGCCACAATAGACTGTCACAGAGGCAGTGTAATCTTCAGGCCCCCTGGCAAGCCAGAATTTGAATTTGCTAGAGGTTCTAGAGAAATGGGTAATAACATAATTTGTGGAGCCCTAGTAACAGAAGAATTGCCACCTATCATCTCTGAATACCTTGATGTCTTCACTGAGGATCTCCCAGGCTTACCCCCAGACCGAGAAGTTGAATTCTCCATTGACTTAGTGCCAGGAGCAGCACCAGTGTCCCAAAATCCCTACAGAATCAACAAGAAGGAGATAATAGAACTAAATGAGCAAATCAAAGAACTAGAAGACAAATGCTTCATTAGGTCTAGTGTCTCACCCTGGGGAGCTCCAGTATTATTTGTGCCCAAGAAGGACGGAACATCCCGAATGTGTATTGACTATAGGGCCTTGAATGCCTTAACAATTAAGAATAAGTATCCCCTGCCCAGGATAGATGACTTATTTGATCAGCTGAGTGGAGCTCGGATGTTTTCCAAGATTGATTTGAGGTCGGGTTACCACCAAGTAAGGGTGAGAAAAGAAGACATCCCTAAAACTGCTTTCAATACCCGGAACGGACATTACGAATTCTTAGTGATGCCGTTCGGGTTGACGAATGCACCAGTAGTTTTTATGAACCTAATGAACAGAGTTTTTGAGCCATACCTAGACAAATTTGTAGTGGTCTTTATTGACGATATTTTGATCTACTCCAAGACCCCCGAAGAACATGAAGAACATTTGAGGCTAGCATTGGAGACTTTGAGGAAGGAAAAGCTTTATGGAAAATTGTCTAAATGTGCTTTCTTCCTAGACAAAGTAGAATTCTTGGGACATGTTGTGACTGGAGATGGAATAGCAGTAGACCCTAAGAAGATAGCTGCAGTAGAATCCTGGCCCACTCCAGACTCTGTAGCTGAGATTAGAAGTTTCCTGGGACTAGCTGGCTACTATCGGAAGTTTGTGAAGGACTTTGCTAGAATTGCGGAGCCCATGACAAAATTAACAAGAAAAGATGAAGAGTTCACCTGGACTGATGAATGTCAGCGTGCTTTTGAGGAATTGAAGAAAAGACTGACTTCTGCCCCTATTCTGACCTTACCTTCCGGAACCGGAGGTTTCGCTATTTATAGTGATGCTTCTGGAAAAGGTCTAGGTTGTGTATTGGAGCAGAACAAGAAGGTAATAGCCTATGCCTCTAGACAGCTTCGACCACATGAAAAGAATTATCCAACTCATGATTTAGAATTGGCAGCTGTCATTTTTGCTCTTAAACTATGGAAGCATTATCTTTATGGAGAAAGGGTGGAAATATTTACAGACCATAAAAGTTTAAAATATATCTTCACCCAGAAAGAGCTAAACATGAGGCAAAGAAGGTGGCTGGAACTAATGAAAGACTTTGATATCACTCTTCAATATCACCCTGGGAAGGCAAATGTAGTTGCTGATGCTCTAAGCAGGTATCCTATGGCGATGTACTTGACTATGGACAGACACCTGCTGGAGGACTTGGAAAGTTTAGGTATCGAAGTAATTATCCCAGGAAAAGAAGGCCAAATGATGAACTTGCAGATTCAATCTACCTTAATAGACAAGATCAAGGAGACTCAGTTTCAAGACGAAGGCCTGCGAAGCCTCCGAGGTCAAGTGCAAGCTGGATTAGTGGAAGATTTCAGAATTCATGAAGATGGATCACTGAGGCATGGCGATAGATTATGTGTACCTCAAGGAGACATAAGGGAAGAAATTATGCAAGAGGCACACAGATCGCAGTACTCTATACATCCAGGAGCCAATAAGATATACAAGGACCTGAGGACGCATGTTTGGTGGCATGGCATGAAAAGAGAAGTAGCCAGGTTCGTATCCCGTTGTTTAGTGTGCCAACAAATTAAGGCTGAAAGACAAAGACCTGAAGGATTGCTTCAACCACTACCCATTTCGGAGTGGAAGTGGGAACATATTACAATGGATTTTGTTTCCGGACTTCCGAGGACACCTAGTGGAAAGGATGCAATCTGGGTGATAGTAGATAGACTGACCAAGTTGGCACACTTTCTACCTTTCAAAGTAGGGCTATCTACAGAAAAGCTGGCAGATTTATATATCAGGCATATTGTCAGGCTGCATGGAGTTCCAGTAAGCATTGTCTCCGACCGAGATTCAAGATTCACCTCTCACTTCTGGAAGAGCTTACAGGCCAGCTTGGGGACGCAACTCAAATTCAGCACAGCTTATCATCCCCAAACCGATGGACAATCGGAACGTACAATCCAGACACTTGAAGATATGCTCCGTACATGTGTTCTGGATTTTGGAGGATCCTGGGAGGACTACCTACATCTGGTGGAGTTCTCTTATAATAACAGTTATCAAGCCAGCATCGAGATGACTCCATTTGAAGCTCTGTATGGACGAAGATGTCGTACCCCGCTATCATGGGACGACGTTGGAGAAAGAGCCCTGCTGGGACCAGAGATGGTGATCGATTCAGCTGAGAAGGTAAAGCAAATAAGGGACAGACTTCGAGTGGCTCAAGACAGGCAACGACATTGGGCAAATAGCCACCGAAGGCCCTTAGAATTTGAGGTAATTAAATTTATGAAATTCAAGTCAAATTAAATATTTTGCTAATGGAACTAAGACTTGATTATGACTTTGTTAAAGGTTGGAGAGCTGGTATTCTTAAAGATTTCCCTGACACGTGGCACCATTAGGTTCGGAAGGAGTGGAAAACTCAGCCCCAGATTTATTGGACCTTTTGGCATACAGAAGAAAATCGGAGAAGTGGCATACCGACTGGCATTGCCACCCTCTCTGGATGGAGTACATAACGTCTTCCATGTGTCGCAGCTGAGAAAGTACGTGTCAGACCCCAGCCACATTTTGGATCACTCAGAGCTCGAAGTAGGCCCAAGTCTGACTTACCAGGAGCAACCCGTGGAGATACTGGATCGCTCGGAGAAAGTCCTACGGAACCAGGTTATCTCCCTGGTTCGCGTAGCTTGGAAGCACCATTCTCCCGGCGAATCCACCTGGGAGCGAGAAGACGAGATTAGAGAGCGATACCCCTATCTTTTTGAACCCTGAGGTGTATTTTATTTCTCGACCTTTCTTTTCGTGCCTTGTTATTCTTAAATTTCGAGGACGAAATTTTTGTAAGTTGGGTAGGTTGTAAACCCCCTAAATTTTTAAATTATTAAATCTTGGATTTTTCTCAATTTTCTGGAATTTTCTGGGAATTTTCTGCAATTAAAATCAAGCTTTTCAATTAATAAATGATTTTTAGTTAGCAATAAATAATATTAAAATGTCATGAAAATAACATTTTTGGGTGAAAAATGAAAAACTGGACTTAGGGCAATTTTTCTGGAATTTATTGGACCCCGGACCTATTTTTTATTACCTAAAAACTATTTATTTATTTATTTATTTAATTATTTATTATTATTATTATTATTATTTATATTATTTATTTTATTTTATTTTTAGCCTTGGGCCCGGCCCGGCCCAGTGGGCCGAGCCCGTTAGCTGCTGACCCGGCCCAGCCCCGTGCTTAGCGGGTCGGGCGGGTCCGCTCACCCGAATCCGCGCCCGACCCGACCCGTCTGCTGTCACCCCCAACCCGCTCTCCCACGACCGGGCGATTCCGCCGTCGGCGCCGAAAAACGCGCGCGCCACGGCCACGCCCTCCGCCACGACCGCGCCTCCCCCTCCGGATCACCCGCCACGTCGCCCCGGCCTTCCCCGCCCCGAGCCTCCTATAAGAACCCCCTTTCATTCACCTCCGCCCTCACACCCGAAGCCCTAACCCTAACCACCTAGCTCCGGCGACCCCGACCGCCGTCCACCTCCCTGCGCTGCCCAGCGCAGCGCCGCCGCCCATAGCCCCCTCCACCCTGCTCCTCTCTCCTCCCCGCAGCAGACCCCGACTCCTCCCCGCTGTTCGAGAGCCGCCGTCGACCCCCGCCGCTCCGGTGCGCCGCCGGAGACCTCGCCTGAGCCGCCAGAGCCCCGGCCCGACCTCGCCGACCGACGACCAAGACCCCAGAGCCCCGGACACGGCCAAGGATACGCGGACACGCAGTGGACACAGCCCCAACCCTAGGCAGGACACGTCCAGGACACGAATCGCGTGTCGGACTCGGTTCAAAAACCCTGGTTTCTCGGTCCCCTTCAGGTATTCGTAACTTGCAACTATGATCTCCGTTTTCGATTCTATAAATTCCTACGCGTAGCCTGTATGACCCTCTCGGTGTCCGGACAAACTGTTCGGGGCATCGCGGCCTGTGGCGATCGCACACCGCGATCCAAAAACAGGAAAAGCCAGACCCTGTTTCACCCCGGAACTGAGTACGCCCCGCCAAACGGGACGACTTGGTCGCGCACGGTCTTCACAGATACGTGCGCCTCGTCGATACGGACGTGTGAGACTTCATGGAAGCTGATTCGGGTGTGCGTGCACACCGGAATCAACGCGTATCCGCGGACATCACCCCGTATCCGGCTTTTCTGCAATTCGCCCTAACTTCGTGCACACTCGTCAGATCGAGACGAAACTTGCGCCATCGGACTCGTAGCGATACGCTGGTCCTGTGGGTCAAGTTTGGTCCGATTCTGAGAACGTTGACGAAATCGCGTGTCGTGGGCCCCACAGGCCCCGCTCCATGGGCGATTTTGTGTTCGGCTCATCGGAATCCAAATCTGGAAGTTCTGTTGGGTTCGTATCAGCGTTCCTGACCTGTTGACACTTAGTTTGGTGAATTTGGAGACCTTTGACCCGGACGCATTTTTCGGTGCAAAGCGGGCCCACCGGCGGACCCCGTTTTGACCCGAAACTGCCGTTTTTGCCCTTGTCTCCAAATTGGACCCAAGGACAGGCGTTTCTAGCTATTTGACATCTTCTGAGCATGATGGTAATGTCTATTTCAGCTTTTGGACTCATCTGTGGAAATTTCTCCCAAGAACCAAATTAAACAGATCCAAACAACAGGCAAGTACCTGCACTTCAAGTTAATCTTTATATTGTGATAATTAAATTCCCTGCTCTACTAGTACTCTTGCTGATTACACGTAGTGTTAGAATACTATATTTCATGTCTTGAATATTGGAATTCATGTCTTGTTTTTCATGTCGGGTGGGAGAATACTGAAAGGCATGTAGTTACCCTTCCCCTTGCCGTGAATAATAGCTGTTGGTACACGACTGTCCATCAGCCGGATCCCGATTATTCGTGACTAATAGTCGTTCATGATGGCCGGATTAGCCTTATAAACCCCTACATGCCAACTAAGTATTCTAAAAACAAACACAAGTTTCATACAGATAACTTCAGGTCATGTTATATTCTTGCTGACTGTGTAGTTTCTTTTCCTGCTCGTTTACTTCTGTTTTCTCATATTCCTATTTATAGTTTTGACTCTGAAGTATTAACATTCTTTTATGCAATTTCCTTAACATGATATTCAATGTTTAATTGTCATAAATATTTAGTTTAACGTTGTTGTGCACTGTGAACTTTGCTCCTTTCCTGACTGGATCTGTTGATTTAGGCGATGATGAGGATCTTGCCCCTACTTATTATGGTCCTTATAAGGGTACAGATGATACCTATGAGGAGCCAGAACCCACTCAGGAGACCCCTGCTGCAGAGTAGCTAGTAGTAGCTATCTTTTATTCTGTTTCTTATCTTATTTAATCGGGTTTGTCCCCGATTTCATTTTGGAATTCCTGTATTAAACATTTGAATCTGTTGTCACATTTATTTTCAGTTGCAATCTTAAGTTTCATTTCTCATTATTATCTTGCCTATGTTAATTGTGAATGAGTTAGACTAGTTTAGATGGATTGACCTAGACAGCGTACTACCGCCGACTCTGCGGCGTAGGCTGGACGTACCCACGTACTCGTGCCCGAACTTCCGGGTGCGGGTCGTGACAACAACACTCCTGCATAAAGAGCACTTGATCATAGTATGCAACACGTCTGATATTTCCTGTAACCCGTACGTCCAGAACGGGATCTCGCACTGAAACGCTTGTGTTTGCATATGTTTTGCCCTGAATGCTTATACATGTTTCTACTTGAATTAACTTGGTTTGCCATGGACAGGGAAGGACAAATGGTAAGTTGGTAAGTCTCGCCGTGTTTTCTCTCATGTCGCACGGCGCACTGCCACACGGATTAGGCTATTCAAATCTTGCATAAAATCGATCCTAAGGCAACTAGAAAGACAACTTAATAGTTGGTGCACGAAACCTGTACTACGTGTTTGGATTTGACGAGCGGGCGAGTAGCCTCCTCACCAGTGCATTCATGTACTGATAACCCACCAGATTGCTTGCCGGGTGCGGGAGAACCTCTTTCGGTGCTGATGCCTCCCTCGTGCGTGCTAAGGCGTGGAGTTCAACTCAGAGCCTTGGAACGCTGCGTCCGGAACTGAAGCACATATATAAGACATAATGTTGGAACATCGCCTCGCCTGAACATCGCCTGAACATTCCTGTATATCATCCATAAATATAGCCACTTGGCATGCTTTTATGTTTCAGAGAGAGCTCGAGCGACTTGTAATCTCGGCTATACGCCTCCTGTAACACTTGTTTTAATATGAATAAAAAAGCTTGCTTTACTCCAACTTGTGTTTCCATGCTTCCGCTATATTGTCGACTCAGTGAACCTGTTACCGATCGCCTATGCATTCATGATTCCGCTGCACTCGAACAATCTGTGCGACTCTGCGGCTTAGAACTCTTATCGCCAGCCAACGAACCACGGCCTTGCACGGGCGCAACCCCAGGCCCGTGCGGCATCACGTCCCCCGAAAGCTCGACTCGGGCCATTCGATTAGCTCCCCTTCCTCCCTCGCGCCCGCGGGACGGGCGCGGTCATACGCGTTCGGCGCGTCGAGGCACGGTGATTCGTGCCCGGTTCGTTAAATCCCGGCCGTACGGGGCGGGACAGGGCGGAGCGGCGGCCCGGGCGGGACCGGGGCGTGACAGATTGGTATCAGAGCCTGGCTTATACGCCTTTGAACTTCGTTTCTAATATCTCTGTTTTGAAAGCTCGTTCGTGGGTTATGTGCACACACTCTCTCAATGCCTCGATGGGATGTTCCAAACAATAAGTCTAAATACTTTCAAAGAGTTGCATTTGAAAAGTATAATTGCTTGTATGAAATTGTGTTGCAAGGGCCTTTGTGCCATCCTGTGCTAGTCCTTATGGGATTAGATTCGTGCTAGACTCGAGCATTATATGCAACCCAAAATTCCTATACATGTTTACCCAACTGGTTAGTGCGAAAACGAATATTGTCCGAACGGTTAGCTATGCACTCAGCCTTTCGGCTAAGTTGTGTAGAATATCTTGCACCATGACCTTTTGGTGCAAGCCAGTTATAAACGAGATTTGGATATCGTTCAGGAATGATACAAGTCAGACTTAGAGCTGCAAATCGATAGACTTCATCGAATTTATCGCTTAGGCGAATCATGCTTGGTTATGGAAATAGCTCGAACGATGATTCTTGTTGGAAGACAAAAATCAAATATGGTTGCTTGGATGACTATCAATCCAGAATATATAATGAGATTAGATTTTATCAGGCAAACCTGAGTATCGTGCTAGAAATTGTGGAACGAAGTTAGTGAGTAAGCTAACGATAATGCGAGCACCGATTAAGAACTTGATTAAATGACTCGATTTCGAGTGGTGGATGGATCATTTAGAAACGTACAAATGGATCCATAACCCGTGCGATATTCAGACTGAACGATATTAAGAATAACTTGAATAAATGATAGGGCTTATATCGAATAGAAACTCTCGGAAATGGAAACTAATATCTTGGTTAAGAAAACTTGTTGGGAATTAGAGAATCGTGTGAGCGGTTTCGGATTTAAACAAAGGATTGTACGTGAATAAATTATCGCTCGAACAAGTTAACCCGAGAGTGAATATTGGGCTTCGGAATATAAATTTGATTTGGTATTGATAATTTGAAGATAGCATGGATCGATACAAGCAAAGGAAATGTTAGGTTTCTGGGAATGATATAAGCGATAACAAATCTTGCTTGGAGTTTGGAAGAACGAACTACAATCACTGCATAAACGGATTTGACTTGGTGGATTTATGATTGGATGGAAATTAAGGGTTAAAGGATAAGATGAACTTGGAATGCAAGTGATTGGGAAAAATTTTAATGGATTAGTTAGCCTTGAACCTAGAATAAAATCATATTTGATGGTTTTGAGAACGAATACGTGAATCAAGTTGAACGACTTGGAGAAATAATCTAAGGTTTAGAATTGAATCTTGGCTTGGTGGACTAGACTTGGAATGGATAAGATTCTATCAATTGAGGGATAGAATATGCAAACCACTAGGCTTGTCCTGCAACTTGAATATATTTTGGATTTTATCGAACGGACTCGTCCCCCATGAAAACGAACGTGTTAATGAAAGTAGGTAAATCTGTGCTCGATATTTAGAAATCTGAGTGAAACGAGCTTGGGTAGAATACCCCTGTGAATGAACAATGGTTTGACCCTAGGAATTGGGGCGAGCATCGTGCGACAAATTTGTACGATGAATCGCGATATGCTTGAACCTGTACCTATGACCTTGTGAGCTGACCTAGTGATTAGGCAGACGACCCTGTGCCGAGTGAATGAGCCTGTGCTACCGACTTTACCATATTGCTTGTATAAAGCATCACAACTGGGGCAGCAAGATTTAGGGTTAGACTTGGGAACGGTAACGTATGCTAAGTTGACCCAAATGGATGGACGCTAGTCGGTATCAGATTGATCGTGTTTAACGGTAGTCCAAATACTTGGTTGAAATGGAAATGATATGGAAATCAGATTTGATTGACTCTGTTGGAAGTATCCTGGTGATTTATATGGAATTGGATTGAACCCTTAAAATTTTCGCAAGTAGCTTGTCCGATTTCACTATCCCTAACTTTGGTTGATTGCATGTGTTTGAGGGAGGCTTCGAATATGTGCACGATCCAAGACTTAAGAAATGTGAAACTCGAGTGCTAAGACTTCACTATCGCTAAGTTGGTTGACATGCATGTGTTTGAGGGACGCTTCGAATATGTGCACGATCCAGACATGCGATATGCTGATCTCAAATGCTAGTGCAAGTAAAAATCCTCCTGAACAAGCATAACGACTTGCATAAGTTTGCCTTAGCCTTAGATCGCTATCCAAGATCGACTGAAATGTGCCTCGTGTTAAGAAACTTGTCCCGCGCCAAGGCACAAATTATACTGAACCAGTATACCCGTGACACGACGTAAGCATCGAGTAGAGGATTTTGTGTTCCAATGGATCTAGTGGTACCGATAGCTACGCTTGGGCTAGATTCAAAAATTCGATGGTATGGCTTGCCCTCAGGAAGTCTCGAGGACGAGACTTTTTCTGAGTGGTGGATGATGTAATACCCCGTTCCGCTCAAGCGGACTGCCGATTCAAACGGCAAAGTGCAAACGTCCCGACCTGCCTCCCTCAGCGAGGCAACTCGTTTGAGGCAAGGATATCCAGACTTGGTCCCTACATGAGTTCGGCTTAGGCTTTCAGAGGCTCGCTCGCAGTACCACTCGACCGAGGCGGATCATCGCTAAGGTGGGTGGCTACGGTGAACTTGTCTTTGCTTAGCCAGCACACATAAAATACGGAAGGATACATGCTAGTCGCTAGGTGAATCACCCCCTGCATGCTAATAAGAATCCAACGCACCTAGCTAAGGGAATAATCCCAACTTGTACTGTTTGTCGCTAGAACATGGAAATGAAATATTGCTTATATGTTCAGACCCTCGCATGTTACCTTTGCCTCGTGCAACTGGACCCGCTATGCCTCGAGTAGAATGACACAAATGTATATTCAGTAGTGCATTGTTCACTCCCTAGATAACTTCGCTCGGAAAGGCCCCGTACGGTTTCGCTCGGCTTACCTTCGGGCCCGAGCAAACTTGAATGCTTAAGTTATACAAGTGCATGCTTGCCTGCTTTTATGTATTGCCTAGTTTCAATGCTTGCTGCATAACTATGCCCCGACTGTGAAACACTCTGCTTGTCATGCATTCATTTAGGTTCTCCTCGGAAGACTACCTGATAGTCGTTCCGTGCATGAATAAACCTGAATATACCTGGGACCCTTAGGTCGCTAAGGCAATTCCCGAACCAGGGAACTTGCGCCAATCCGGTGATCCAAGAATCCCTGCTCGTTGAGCAATACTGTCCTGTACTAAATCAAATGGCTCGTGGAGCCGATACTCAACATTTAGAGTAATCCTGACCCTGCCTCAACAAGTTACATATATATATATATATCCTGACTTGAACTTGTTCCATGAAGCTTGTTCAGTATGTATATATCCTGCCCTGAACTTGTTCCTGTACCTGACCTGACCCTGAAGATTAGAGACTTGCATGGTCACAGGACAACTTGGAAACAAGGTTTTAGTTTCGCAGACGGTCGCTGGGGCACTGGCACCGATCTGATCCGGACGGAACTCCTGATAGTCGCCTGCTATAGGACGGAATGCCCTGGGACGTCCTGCTCTATGCATCATAAGACATTCCGTACTGAGACTAGACTGTCCAATATGGCGCCGTGCCAGTGACCTCATGTTCATATAGATAAGTCATCCTCGCTTAGCAGCTACCCGCGTGCGAGTCACTGCATCGCATCGAGAATAACTGAACACCTGAACGATCTTGTTATAACAACACTCCTGCATAAAGAGCACTTGATCATAGTATGCAACACGTCTGATATTTCCTGTAACCCGTACGCCCAGAACGGGATCTCGCACTGAAATGCTTGTGTTTGCATATGTTTTGCCCTGAATGCTTATACATGTTTCTACTTGAATTAACTTGGTTTGCCTTGGACAGGGAAGGACAAATGGTAAGTTGGTAAGTCTCGCCGTATTTCATCTCATGTCGCACGGCGCACTGCCACACGGATTAGGCTATTCAAATCTTGCATAAAATTGATCCTAAGGCAACTAGAAAGACAACTTAATAGTTGGTGCACGAAACCTGCACTACGTGTTTGGATTTGACGAGCGGGCGAGTAGCCTCCCCACCAGTGCATTCATGTACTGATAACCCACCAGATTGCTTGCAGGGTACGAGAGAACCTCGTTCGGTGCGGATGCCTCCCTCGTGCGTGCTAAGGCGTGGAGTTCAACTCAGAGCCTTGGAACGCTGCGTCCGGAACTGAAGCACATATACAAGACATAATGTTGGAACATCGCCTCGCCTGAACATCGCCTGAACATTCCTGTATATCATCCATAAATGTAGCCACTTGGCACGCTTTTATGTTTCAGAGAGAGCTCGAGCGACTTGTAATCTCGGCTATACGCCGCCTGTAACACTTGTTTTAATATGAATAAAAGAGCTTGCTTTACTCCAACTTGTGTTTCCATGCTTCCGCTATATTGTCGACTCAGTGAACCTGTTACCGATCGCCTATGCATTCATGATTCCGCTGCACTCGGACAATCTGTGCGACTCTGCGGCTTAGAACTCTTATCGCCAGCCAACAAACCACGGCCTTGCACGGGCGCAACCCCAGGCCTGTGCGGCATCACGTCCCCCGAAAGCTCGACTCGGGCCATTCGATTAGCTCCCCTTCTTCCCTCGCGCCCGCGGGACGGGCGCGGTCATACGCGTTCGGCGCGCCGAGGCACGGTGATTCGTGCCCGGTTCGTTAAATCCCGGCCGTACGGGGCGGGGCAGGGCGGAGCGGCGGCCCGGGCGGGACCGGGGCTTGACATCAAAGTAGGGGCGAAGCGACTTAGATGAATGAATTCTGCGTTGTACTCTTCCACTGTCATACTGCTCTGAGTGAGGCGATTGAACTTGTCCCAAAGTTTTGATCGTGCGATAGCCGGAATGTACATCTCCTGAAAGAGTCTGGAAAACTCTTCCCGAGTGACTCGGTCTGGTCCGAGCCTGGTCTCTTCAGATAGCCACCAGTGATGAGCATTGTCCATCAACTGCATTCTAACGGCGGTCATCCAACGTTCTTTTGGAAGCTCAGCTGCTTCCAACTGGTGTTGTATGTTGGTGAGCCACTTATGAACTTCTGTTGGTCCCTCTTTGCCAGAAAAGGTACGGGGCTTGAGCTGACAAAAATCAGTGATAGAACCGGTCGCTGGTCGCCTAGCTTGTGGGTTCACCTGCTCCAATGCGGTTACTAGGCTGGTCCTTAAATACTCCGCCTCGTGACGCTGAATCTCTTAATGAATTTGCTGTTGGGATTGCATCATTGCGTAGATCATTTGGAATATCTGTTGCCCGTCTATAGGTTGCCCTTGTGGGAATACAGGCATCGGTGGAACGAACTGCGGAGGCGGCGGGATGTCATCACGCCGGAACCTTGAATTATGCGGGGCTGCTTGATCGCTTTGAGAAGATTATCCTCGGTCTTCGGGTGTCACTCCTTCGTCATAATTAACCACATCATCGTGTGGTGTACCCAAGGGATTCTCGTCTCCGCTTCTTGGATCTATTACTCTGCATCAAAATAAACTATAAGAGGCGCACAGGAATCAAGGCAAGATGCAAGTCAAAATTTAATTCTAATATGATATAGATATCAAGAACGATTCAAGCAAATGGATGAGATCCTAGAAAACTTATCCTATTCATATTGCAGGCCTGTTCGGTCCCTAAGTTAAAACCGAACAATTTAGTCGTTGACCTGCATGGGCCACCACAAAAACCATGTCACGCCCCAGTCCCAAAATATCGATGTTCAGCAGTACACACCGATGGACAAACCCAATTTAATGGATCCATCGGGACATACTTAAGCTGTATTACAACAATAATCAGGGTTTACTAATCTCATCCACAGAATAAACACAGCAATATCAACAAAAAGTATTAAACAATATCCAATCACAAGTAAATAAAATCGGGGAACAACCCGATATTAAGTCGGTTATAATTATTAAATTAAACAGGAAAAAGAGTTTATTTGCCATTAAAAACTGAGCATAGAGAAGCAGATGTTCAGGAGAAGTCCTCAGCGATCACCACGTCCTCAGGTACTGGTACTCTTCCGAGAAGTGCTCCTGTTCCGTACACCTCAGGATAGATATCCTCTGCTAATCCTGCGGACATAATCCGGATCCAGGTCCTCACGGGACATAGCAAGGTACAGATAATACAAGCCAACATAAATGCAGTGAAATAGTAAATGAAAGTAAACATGGTAAATATGTAACCATCTATGTGAAATGCAAGTTGAGAGCATCACTAAAACTCGGCCTGAGACCACTACAAGCTCTGTGTCTGGGAGCCGGTAGCGGAGTTTACTATGTGTTTTACTATGTGTTTACTATGGATTTTATATATATATGAAATCAGCCTGTAGCCTGAGTGTCTCTCCCCACCCAATGTAATCATAAGTCTCATGTCCATGACACGCAAGATCAAAACTAATACAGCAAGTCATAATAAGATCTAAGAACATAATGTCTATGTCATGAAACCTGTATCCTATACAGAATCACCATGAATATCTCAGGAAGATTTTGTCTCATGATTTGTGTCAGGTGTCCTGGGTATAATGTACTTGATATGGCAAGTACGAGAATGTAAAGGGTCACGATATCCATCTCTAGGTGGCCTTACACAACTCTGCGTACGGTGTTGGCACCCAACTATTAATCGGACGCTAAGTAAGTCACATGGTCCTAGGTTAAGCATGCACAATAATGTATAAAGAAGTCAAGGAAATAAGTAGTAAAACTGCAGAGTTTGACAAGGTACACTTGCATGGGGTTCCAACTCCAATTGTAGCTCTGGCAGCAGCGGGATTTGTAAGCAGTTCTCCGGTTGCTGAAATAGACATCAGCATCAGATTCAAAAAATATCAATCAGATAGAAACGCCTGTCCTTGAGTCCAATTTGGACACAAGGGCAAAAATGACAATTTCAAGTCAAAGCGGGGTCCACAGGTAGGCCGCTTTGTACCGAAAAATGTGTCAGGGTCAAAGGTCTCCAAATTCGTCCAACTTAGTGTCAACAATTCAGGAACGATGATACGAATCCAACGGAACTTCCAGAAATGGATTTCGATGAGCCGTTCACAAAATCACCCGTCAAGTGGAACCTGTGGGGCCCAAGATACGCGATTTTGTCAACGTTCTCAGAATCGAACCAAACTTGGGTCACAGGACCAGCGTATTGCTACGAGTCCGATGGTGCAAGTTTCGTTTCGATCCGACGTGTGTACACTAAGTTACAACGAGATCCAGAAAGGACGGATACGAGACGTTGTCGGCGGATACGCACTGATTCTGGTGTGCATGCACATCCGAATCAACTTCTGCGAAATCTCGCACGTCCTTATCAACGACGCGCATGTATCGGTGAAGACCGCATGCGACCAAGTCGTCCTGTTTGGCGGTGCGTACTCAGTTCCGGGGTGAAACAAGGCGTTGGTTTTCCTATTTTTGGATTGCGGTTCGCAATCGCCACAGGACGCGATGCATCGAGCGGGTTGCAAGGGCACCGAGAGGGTCACACAGGGTTCGCGTTGCAACAGACGGAACAAGAAACAGAGCTACGAGGAGAGAGAAAAGAATACCTGAACAGAGCTCTAAAAACTGAGATTCTCGTGTCTGACACGACACAAAGGGTCTCTGTGTCCGATCTGAGTCCAGTCTAGGATTTCTGTCGGAGACAGCGGATCTGGCCGGAGCTTCACCGGAACGGCTGCTGGGGCATTCTGGATAGGGGAGGAGATTGGGGAGAGGCGCTGGAGGTGGCTCGACGGGGCTCTCAGCGGAGGAGAGGGAGGCCAGGGGAGGTTCTGCTGGCACTGGAGGCGTCGGGTTTTGCTGGGACGGGCTGTCGAAATCGGGCAGCTGAGCCTAGGGCAGAGGGAGGAGGTTCTGGATGAGGTGCAGCTGTTCAGGGGAGGCCGGCGAGGTGCTGAGGAGGGCGGCCTGGCGGCGGGTGGTCGAGGGGATCAAGGGGCGGCCGGAGTTGGGTTCTGGGGGTTTAAATAGGGGGATTCGAGGAGAGGGATCGCCGGAGGTTGCCGAAATAGGAAGGGGAAGGGGCTGGGGGTTTCCTGGGAGGTGAATGGAACAGTCGCCGGCGACCACGGCAGCGAAAACGGCCGCCGGAAGGGAAATCGACAGGGAGAAGAAGGGATTTGGGGGTTTCGGGTCTCAGACGGGTCGGAGCGGGTCTAAGCGGGTCGGGTCGGACCCGGATCCGACTCGCTAAGAATTGGGTTGGATTGGACCGGCCGGTTCGGTTCAATTTTGGTTTGGTTTAATTCGGTTCAATGAACCGGGTTCAGGTTTAATTAGGCATAATTTTACAATAGTTTTTAGGGCTTTAAAATTACTTCCGGGGTCCAATAAATTCCTGAAAAATTATCCTATGTCTAGATTTTCATTTTACACTAGAAAATATAATTTCCATAATATTTTAATATTATTTAACATCAATTAAAAATCATTTAATATTAAAATACCTTAGTTTAAATTAGAGAAAAATCTCAGAAAATTCCAAAAAATTGTGAAAAATCTAAATTAAAATTTTTTGAAAATCAGGGGGTTTACAGAATCGCATACTTGAACTTGTACCTATGACCTTGTGCCGAGTGAATGAGCCAGTATGATCGACTTAAGATCATTGCTTAAACAAGACATAGAACTGGGGCAACAAGACTTAGAGTTAGACTGGGAACGGTAATGTGTGCTATGTTTGACCCGAACGGATGGACGCTAGCTAGTGGATCGAATAGATCGTACTTAACGGTAGTGCAAATAATTGGTTGGAATAGAAATGATTTGGATTTGATTGACCCTGTCGGAGTATCCTTGTGATTCATAAACGAACCCTTAAAATTTTTGCAAGTAGGTTATCCGATTTCACTATCTCTAAGTTTGGTTGAATGCATATGTTTGAGGGATGCCTTGAACGTGTACATGATCCAAGACTCAATGATATGTGAAACTCGAGTGTTAAGACTTCGCTATTGCTAAGTTGGTTGACATGCATATGTTTGAAGGACGCTTTAAATATGTGCACGATCCAGACTTGCGATATGTTGCTCTCAAATGATAGTGCAAGTGAATGTCCACATGAACAAGTATAATGACTTGTATAAGTTGCCTCAGCCTTAGATCATCATTCACGATAGATTATAACGTACCCCGCGTTAAGCAATATATCCAGTGCTAAGGCACAAATGAGACCGACTCAGCATACACACGATACGACGTAAGCAACGAGTAGGAGATCCGTTAAATCAAATCAGATTTAGTGGTGCCGAATTGCTACACTTGGGATAGATCGATAATGCAATAGAATGGCCTGCGCTCAGTAAGTCTCGAGGACGAGACTTTTTCTGAGTGGTATATAATATAACGACCCATTCTGCTCGACCGAGGTGAATCAAAAGTGCAACGTCCCGACCCGTTTTGAGGCAAAAAGAATTTCCAGACTTGGCCCTTTAGGAGATTCGACTTAGGCTTTCAGAGGCTCGCTCAGAGTATCGCTCGACCGAGGTGAATCATCGCTAAGGTGGGTGGCAACGATAAACTTGTCTTTGCTTAGCCAGCACACATAAAAATATTAATGATACATGCTAGTCGATAGGTGAATTACCCCCTGCATGCTAATAAAGAATACAACGCATCTAGCCAAGTGAATAATCCCAACTTGTATTGCTTATGTTATAACATAAAAATGAAACATTGCTTATATACAGACCCTCGCATGCTACCTTTGCCTTATGAAACTAGACCCTGTTATGCCTCGAGTAGAACGAAATACATATACTTCTTAGTGCACTGTTCACTTGCTATACTGCATGACCCTAGATTATGTCGCTCGGTAAGTCCCTTTACGGCTTCACTCCTCGGCTCACCCTCAGGCCCGAGTCAATGTAAATGTTTAAGTTTTAATATAAATGAATACTTGCCAGCTATATGCTAACTTGTAATGTTGCCTCGATCTAATACTTGCCACAATGAAACTTATGCCACAATCAAGAAAAATATTGCCTTTTATTGCATTCATCTAAGTTTCTCGGAAGACTATCAAATAGTCGTTATGTGGAAGTATGAACCTAAAAGTATCCGGGACCGTTAGGTCACCAAAGAAGTTACCTATCCAGGGGATTTGCACCATGATCAATGAATCCATGAATCATAGCTCATAGAGCAAAACTTGTCCCATACTGAATCAACTGGCATGGGAATAGATATACTATTGTGAACATTCCGGCCTCGAACTTGTACCTGATATATCCTTCTCGAAACATAATCCTGTACTTGACCAGATACCCGAAGATAGAGACCTACATGGTCACGGGACAACTTGTGCTCAAGGTCTTAGTTCCTGTGGACGATCACCGGGGCACCGAGGCTGATCCAATTCAGACGAAACTCCTGATAGTCGCCTGCTATAGGACGGAATGGCATGTGGCGTCCTATCTATGTGTCGTACGTCATTCCATACTGAGACTATAACCGTCATCCTCACTTAGCGAAAATCCGCGTACAAGTTATTATATCGCATCAAGAACATCTGAAATACCTGAATGATCTTGAGTATAACACTTGTACATATCGAACAATTGAACATCCTTTGCGACACTTCTGTATAACTAGTATGCTCGTGCACCCGAAACACAATCTCGCTCACAACACTTGGGTTTGCATATGCTATTGCTATTGGATTTCATAATAAATATACTCGTGCTTGTATTAACTTGATTTGCCTTGGACATGAAAGGACAAATGGTAAGTTGGTAAGTTTAGCCGTATTTTCTCTTATGTCGTACGACGCACTGCCACATGAGATAGGATATTCAACATTGCCATAAAACTGATCCTAAGGCAAGATTAGAAGTTAACTTAATAGAGGGTGCACGAAACCTATATTATGTGCTTGGATTTGTCGAGCGGGCGAGTAGCCTCCCCACCAGTACATTCATGTACTGATAACCCACTAGATTGATTGTAGGGTGCGGAAGAATCTCGTTCAGTGTGGATGCCTCCTTCGTGCATGCTAAGGCGTGGAGTTTACTCTGAAGCCTTGGAGCATTGTGTCCAGAACTGAAGCACATATACAGGACATAATGTTGGAACATCGCCTATATATCATTCCACAAATATAACCACTTGGCACATTTTTACTATTTCAGAGAAAGAGGCTTGAGTGACTTATAATCTCAGCTATGCGACGCCTGTAACACTTGTTCTTATAAATAAAGAGTGTGTTTTACTTCTATACTTGTGTTATTCAATGCTTCCACTATTGACGACTCTGTGAACTTGTTACCAATCGCCTATGCATTTATTATTTCGCTGCACTCGGACAATCTATGCGACCCTGTGGCTTAGACCTCTTACCGCCAGCATGAACCATGGCCTTACACGGGCGTGGCTTACGCTCGTGCGGCATCACTTCCTAGATGGGTCAAGCGATCGTCACGCGGGAGCGCTGGAACTGTGATTCTCGCCTAGCGAGGACGGCCGAATTAGCCTGCGGGAGATCGGGGCTTGACACAGTTGACGGATAGAGATCCCGCAAATACTCGACTTAGTGCGTCCGCTACAACATTCCCTTTTCCTGGGGTATAGTTGATCGATAAGTCATAGTCTTTGATCAGTTCTAGCCAATGCCATTGTCATAGGTTTAGGTCCGACTGAGTGAAAAGATACTTGAGGCTCTGGTGAACACAATCACCGCTAGTTCTAGATCATGTGTCAGATCATTTCGCTTATGTTGCTTCAATTGTGTTGAAGCAAAAGTTGTCACCTTATTTTGTTTCATGAGCACAGCTCCCAAGCCTTGGCCTGAGGCGTCACTAAAAATTTGGAATCCCATATTCTTTTTTGGAAGTGCAAGTGCAGGAGCAGAGACAAGTCGCTGCTTTAATTCTAGAAATGAAGCTTTATATTTGGCAGAACACTCGAATGTGACTCCTTTCTGAATGAGGCGAGTCAAGGGCAAAGCAATTTTTGAAAAGTCTTTCACAAACTGTAAGTAGTAGCCCGCTAACCCAAGAAAGCTTCGAATTTTACTGACTGATGCAGGTTGCTTCCACACGATAATCACTTCAACTATCTTTGGATCGACTGTGATACCTCTCGCAGAGATGATATGCTTGAGAAAAGATACACTACTTCACCAGAATTCGTACTTGCTCAGTTTTGTTTATATCATATTGTCCCGAAGATTCTGAAGCACGGTCCGCAAGTTCTCCTCATGTTCCTCCTTGTTTTTTGAATACACCAAGATATCATCAATGAACACTTCTACAAACTTGTCAAGGCACGATCGGAACACTCGATTCATTAAATCCATGAAGGCAGCAGGGGCATTGGTCAATCTGTACTGCATGACCAAGAATTCATAGTGGCCGTAGCGAGTGCAAAAGGCTGACTTTGACACATCATCTAGCTTGATTTTTAATTGATGGTACCCGAAAGAAGATCAATTTTTAAGAATAACGAGGCACCTTGTAGTTGATCAAAGAGGTCATCAATTCTGGAAATGGGGTACTTGTTTCTGATGGTGGATTTATTCAACTCTTGGTAGTCGATGCAGAGCCTCATCGAACCATCATTTTCTTCACAATAGCACTGGTGTGCCCCATGGAGAAACACTCGGACGGATGTACCCATGATCGAGCAGTTCTTGTAGTTGGACCTTCAGCTTCTTCAGTTCGGCAGGGGCCATTCGATACAGATCTTTGAAAATCGGCCGAGTATCTGGAAATGCATCTATAGTGAACTCTATCTCTTGGGCGGGCAGCATGTCGGGCAACCCATCTTGAAATACATCAGAAAAATCTGCCACAACAGAAGTAGACTCTACGTTTGCACAATCTTGCTAAGTGTCTCAAACGGACGCCAAGTACCCTTCATATCCGGAATATATCATCCGTCGAGCAGATATTGCAAAAATTAGCATACAGGCATTCGATGCTCTCGACGATGGACTGTACGTATAGCTGAATTTGGTCTCACCTTGTAGATGAAACACGAATTTTCTTTTCTGCAAAATCAATAGTTGCCGAGCAAGCGCCAAGCCAATCCATCCCTATAATAAGATCGTAGTCCCTGATGTCTAGAACTATCGCATCAAGTGACAATTTTCTTCCTCCGATACAAATGCAGTCGTCATGATAAACTGAGTCAGCAGGCAAGTCCATACCCGACGGGATACTGACGCTAAGTCTTAGTCCTAACGGTGACGATACAAAACTATGTGTGGCGCCAAAATCAAATAGTACTAGTGTAGGAACATTATTGAATAGCAATATACCTGTCACTACGGTGTCCGAGGTGAACGCCTCATCCCACGTCAATGCATAAACCCGGCCTAAAGTGTTCGGATGATGCTCTTGTTGTTACGCAGGCCGATCTGCTTGGGGCGCTTGAGATGGATTTTATTGTTGAGTACGGCGAGGGGGACACGGACAACGACTAACTAAATATCCTTGTTCACCACAATTATAACCTAACCTATTCTTACAGCGCCATTCGTTGTTAGTGTGCCCTAGTAGTTTGCAAAAGGTATAAAATTACCCTTGACCATGCCCCGAATTATGGCCCTGAGAACCGCTATTATTAGGACGCTTTTTAGCATTATTTCCTTATGTGTTTTTAGGGAGCTTGTGATTAGAATGTTGCATATCACCTGCAGTAGTTAAAGGATATTGTGGTTCTAGGACGAGGGCATAGTTAAGCACTTCCCTCATTGTCTCGTACTACGGAGCGACAACGTGCGCGTGAATGGAGGGTTGCAAGCCACCTTCGAATCGCCTTGCTTGACTTGCTGCATCTGGTAGATATGAGCTGGCAGATTTAGCGAGTCGGTTGAACTCTACGACGTATTGCTTTACCCTCATGCTTTCTTATTGCAGACACACAAAGTCATTCTCGTTTTGACGACGAACTGGTATTGGTATAAACTCCTCTCGTACGCGCTACAGAAGATAGCCCATGAGATCGTCTCGCCTTCATCGTCTTCGGAGATAGATCTTCGATACACATCCCACCAATCGTGCATGTTCTGACGAAGTTGGAGTTGGGCACAGGCGACTCGCTTAATCTCGGATACTTCCAGTAGTTTAAAGTGGTTTTCTATTTCAGCTAGCTAATCTAGAGCCATGATGGGGTCCTCGGTCCCACGAAAAGGCGGGCTACAAACCTTCTTGAAGTTGGCAAAATTGAATGTAGTCACATCCTTCTTTCTTGGGGTTTGAGCCGTCTTAACTTTAAGTGTTCATTGCTCCACCGGTGCCTCTGTCGTTGCGGAATGGTTGGAAGCAATGGTATGAATGATCTGTTGCAGGTCATCTACCTGCTACTGTTGGACCATGAACCAGGCTTCTAGATTCTTCTCAAATTTGTCCTGTCAGGCTTCATCCCTTTGCTACTATGCCTAAAACATGCGCATAATCCGCTCAATCGGGTCAACGGGGGGCACATGTCGTTGGCCCTCGGAGCTTGCCGAATTGCCTGAAGTACTTGCTTGCATTTGCTATGTTCCTTGCATTTGAGCCATTCCTTCAAAAATAAAGAACTTACATTAGTCTCATAGAGTATTATGGACTCACTGTATGGAACGTATCTTATTTTGTTTATACGATTTCAAAAGTTCAACTGGGAGGGACAGGGTCGTCTTATGAAATCTTTTCTGACACAAGACCAAAAGATCTGAAGTTGTGCTCTGATACCAATATGTCATGTCCCAATTCTGAAGAATCACAAACCGTCCCCCGGGCGTGATGTCATGCAGGCGTAAGGCGCGTCCACATAAGACCTAGCGTAATGATATATATTTAGAAATACGATAGCAGAGTTCAAAGGCTAAATATTTAAAGTTGACACGAAGAAAAGTTTTTTTTTATTGATAATGTACATCTTGGATACAGACTCATAACTCAAAAGTAAGGGGTGTCGCACGGGCTTACAAGATGGACGCAAAATGAGATAGCCGTTCCATACATTATATCCTTTACTAGAACTTCAAAATATAATAGACACCTTCGGGCGAAGCTATCACTTTTTCTCGGAGCTGCATAAGAGGTGTGCACGAGCTCCGGATGTTTTATACCACTTCCAAAATGCAGGAATGGAGTGTGCCGGGTACTGGACTGGTTGGGGGAGGAAAAGCTTCAGCTCCTCGCCGCGTCGCCTTGGCTCGGTGAACCTGCTGCAACGATGGTCATTACTTTGAAAAGTACCGGTGAGGGTGAGCTAACCCAACATACCCAATTGACATATATATTCATGTTATGAAGTAGCAAATTATTATTATTGTCTTTCAACAGTGCCTTAGTTCAAGTTACATATGCAAACGATTGAAATATCTGAAATAAATATGCCACCGATTGTTGACTTGGCCGTCTGATACACCTGCACAACTCTTACTATGACCTTCCAAGAAGACATAGTTAGCTTGTACAGTTAAAATATACATAAGGTCACTGGCATCACAAGCCATGTTGAACGATTTTATAGTCTCTGAATGACGATGGGGTGCAACGCAGGTAGCGGGCCTCCGCTGCACGCACATTTTGTCCGATTCAAGCGACTATTAAAATTGTTCCATCAGGATTGGATCGGTCCCGGTGCCCTAGCGACCGTCCGCAGGAACCGAAAGCCTTGTGCACAAGTTGTCTATGACCATACCACGTATCAATACTAGGTTATCAGCAAAGAAATTCTAGAGATAAAAAATTAGCATAACTACTTAGCACAGTACAAAGGTATAGTCTATATGTTCAATTGATCACATTGTAGAATAGGTACTTCGTATTTGCACAGTTATAGATGAATAAGTTCTAGATATAACTGAAACATAGGAAGGATATATGCATAGCGGACAAGCACGCGACAATATGATCGTACAATAAAGTTGTGTGACAAGCATAAGGGTTATATTATTTTACTTCTTATAATTTTGACTCAATTAATATGATTATGGTATCGTTGATCGGAACGCACAAACAAGTCCTATTATCTTAAGTGAAGACTTAGCAGAAGGGAGCTAATCGAAAGTAAGGCCACTAACAGGTGGTTAATCAGAGGAGAGGAAAGGGGAGATCCTCAAGACTCCGCTTGCACGTCGCCTACACGATCACCTGCACGCACCAATAGATGATCAATTTCTCCTACCTCGGTCTTCCTGAGTTCGATACGAAATACGAAGTTCAAAGAATGAAGACAATAAAATCCATCGAAACCATTCAAGAAAATGCAAGTCACAAAAGCAACCAAGTGACATCACAAATGGGCAAAGAAAACCAACACAACGGAAAGGCCCCTCGCGACTCTGCTGCCGAGTACTTCCTGGAGGTATGATCTGCTAACTGTGGGACTTAATTCCGAAGAAACCAATCCATAACGAGGAAAGTATCTTGATTCAATCTATCCCGATCGAATGATACAAAGTATTTTATAGTCGCGCTCCCTGAACAGGGGAAATGGGGCACTACACATCCTCAAACTCTACTAGACTTGCCAAAGTGTTGTTGCTGAACCTGGCATTACGTGAAACTTTAAGGCAACACTACACAGGTTGCAGTACCAAGCCCCGACCCCTTCACTGAACTTTACACAACCTCTACAGACTTGTACTGAATTCCCCCCAATAAGATACACTGATATTAATATTTCCTCACTTCCAGTTCACTCACCCCTCTCCTTGTTATTAAGGCACTTGTACCATCAAACACAACCAACACTTGTTTATACTATTATACTTATCTAATCCACACTCTATACTTCACTTGACACATCCACATATAACATGACACTCATTAATAGACATATGCTCATCCCTTAACTTGCTGCCCTCTACTTGACTGCACATGCACAGTAAAGTTCACTGCTTGCACTACCAGGCTCGAGCCCCCTCTTGACTACTAGCTGTAACCTCCGATTTCCAATTTCCAAAATAATTAGATTTTTTATTTATTTTAAAATATCAAGTTTATAAAATAATTCTCCTTAAAATTTTTTTTATTTTATTTTATTTTGAACGATGTTTGATTTTAGAAGATGATTTAAAATCTTTTATAAAAATCATTATTTTCCTAAATGTCGATGTATTACAAAATAAATAAATAATAATATATATTTTCTAGTTTCAAATGTTTATTGGCTTGAAATAATAAAATTTTTATTGATGAAATTATTATAGGACTAGTTGTTTTCATAATAAAATTTCATATCCATTTTGGAATAGTAAATAAACAAATTACATATTTTCTAGGGTTTTGCAAAATGAAGTTAATTCGTAGCTAATTTAATCAGTCAGCCTTTGAAAGCCTCTTAAAAACATTTTCTTAAATTTCTTTTCTATTTAAATTTACCAGTTTACTGTCTCCCCTTTTGCACCCTCATTTTTCCCACATGAGAAACCTTTTTTTTTATTTATTTATTTAATTTAATTCTGGGCCATTCATTATTGGGCCAACCCGCAACCCTTTAACCCACACCATCTCTCCCTATTTAAGTTCTCCTTCTCACCATTCCCAAGAAACCCTAATCTCCTAATTATTAGCTAGCCTCCACAATTCCCAAGCCAACAAGCCATCACCACCATTTTTGTGTGCTCGTGTCCGTGTGTCCAGCATCACCGTGTCAGCCGTGATGGCCTCGGGTCCGACCCCGGGTGTCCCACAATATCCATTCATTTCCTGTGTCCAGATTTACATTTTACAACCTGATTCCTGTGTCCGACACACCCGGACACATCCACATCCTCCACTGTACAACCTCATCCCCCTGTGTCCGGCAGACCCGGACACGTCCACAGTACAGCTACCCTCGTGTCCAGACCGGACACGTACCCAAACCCCTGACGCACAGAACCTAACCCTAACCCAGATCCCGCTGCCGCCGGCGACGGAGTCCTCCTCGTCGTCGTCGAACGCCTGCAACCGCCACCTCGAGCACCCCGTCGTCGAGCCGTCGACCGCTGCGCCTCACCCGCGTCGAATTCCGCCGACCTTCGACCGGTGGCCGCCTCAGATCCGCTGAGTCGTCGACCGCCGCTGCTCCAGAGAGCCGCCACCGCCGAGATCGAAGCCGCCTCCCCTCGAACCGAGCTCCGCCGACGTCTCCTCGTCAAGCCGCCGACCACCGCCGTGGATTCAGACCCGCCGCTCCTCGAATTCCGCCGCCGCTCCTCGAACGCCGCTGCCGCCTCGAGCTCCACGCCGCTGCCCTCGAGCACCACGCCGCTGCCGCATCGAGCTCCACGCCGCCGCCGCCCTGCCCGGCGAGACCCCGCGCCGCGCCGACGGGAGAACCCTAGGTGAGCCCCTTCTTCCTTCTTTCCCTCTTTCCTCTTCTTCGAGTGATTCTGTGAAAAAAGTTAAGTTAATTAGTAAATTAATTAATTAGTAATTAGTTAATTAGTAAATTAATTAATTAGTTAAATAGTTAATTAGTTAATGATTAATTAGTTTAATTATAAGAAGTTTAGTTATAATTAATTGGTTAATTATTTTTATCAGTTAATTATTTTTATCAGTAACTATATTCTTAATTAGTAATTAATTCTTAGTCAGTAGTTAATTAATATAGTTTGGTTTAGTTAATTTAAATTGTTAATTAATAACCAGTGAGTAATTTCTTAATAAATTAGTAATTTGTAATTTGTTTATTAATTAAATATAATTAATTTAGTAAGTTCCTATAATAAATTTGGTAATATACATATATATGCATATTAGTTTTATTGTTTAAAAATTTAATTATGTATTATATATAAGGGTTTTGATTATGAAATTTGTATATATATATATAACCGTATTTTGGCATAAATATATATATGTAGAATTATATTTTCATATTGGTATAGGTATGTATTTAAAATATGAATAGATATATTATTTAATTTATTAATAAAAATTGTATAATTAAGCATGTGTAATTAGTTGTATATGTATGTATATTTGGGTATTTTATATGGTATAAAATTAATTTGGTGAATTAATATTAGTATGTTACGAATGATGTTGACAATATGTATAGGTATATTCTAAAATGTACTTTTGCACATATATGTAATAGTATACGTATTATTTTGGTAATATATAATGTTTAGTATATGTAAATAAATGTATATATATATATATGTACCTAATATATTTTCAAATACGTATAATTAGTATAAATGTATATATATATCTTGTACATACAATTAATGTATTGTATATGTATTTAATGTGATGTACTAGTATTAGTATATATTTTAATGATAACATTGGCAATACACATATATATATATTTTAAAATGTATTTTAGCATATGTATGAGTATACATATATAATGTTCAATTAGTATAAATCGAACATATATTGTAAATACATTTAAATTGGTGCATGTATAAATATTGTAAGTATTAATAAGGGTAATGTATATTATATACGTGTCCCTACTAGATGACCCTAGTTGACTAGTGCCCTGCCTGACATGGCCCTGAGACCAGTATTTTTGACTGTGTTAGTGTAGCATCTGATGCAAATATGGTTTTGCTTGTGATATATTTATAGGACTGTTGGTTTACCCAGGGGACACTCTGGAACAGGATCTCGGTATATTCACCAGCTAAGGACCCAAGGCGAGTACATTCTCTGATTAGTTTCTAATTTATGATATCTCCTATGTTCACTGTAACTAGTGTAAATATCCATGATCTTGACACGATGGTTACACGGATTGGTATACACGGATCTCGTCATGAGATGTTATTCCTTATTCATGGTGTAGCTTGTACAAGACTTATTTTCCTTGTTATCTTGTGCATGTATAGACACTGATTCCCGGGGAGATTTGCTACCTTCCTAGGGAATCCTGTGCCATAGCGTACCATGATTGGATCTACTATACCAGTCGGGGGTTTGGGGAGTACTTTAGTGTAGATATGTGATCATACCCAACTTTATATGCACCATAGCTCACCCCACATCTCACGTCGGGTGCGGCCTGACCATTTATATGAACCATAGCTGTTACGTGTGATTAGCCTGATCTCTACATGCACCATAGCTAACCAACGGTTAGCCTGACTCTATATGAACCATAGCTAATCACATGTAACCAGCCTGATCAAGTTCCCAAGCCGATCACATATTAAAGCTAGTACTCACACACTTAGTCATAGAACTCTTGCTCATGGACATAATGTTTCTTTCCTGCATTTACTTACAGTATTTCCAGTATTTCTCTCATTGTACATTTCTCGTACTTATACATGCATCTGGTATGTTTCCATCTAGAACTGCTACATAGTTTATGTCATTTATATAGAACTGCTATTTAGAGATGTACTTTGCTCCTTCCTGACTGGAAAATATTTTTCCAGACTGTGACCTTAGTGGACTTGTTCTGACACTTGGAGATTGGTTGTTACTGATTACAGGTATGATTGTTTTATCATTAGTCTTGTGTTGTACTCTTTTGTTCTTCAAATTCTTATCGTGCTGTAATTGTGATTGAGTATGTTGTTCATCTTTATAGTGTTATCCGTGTCTCCTTATGGAGTTGGATACTAGTGTGAGATTATTTAGATAGTACTTGACCTAGACAGCGTTCTACCGCCGATGCTGCGGCGTAGGCTGGACGTACCCACGCACTCGTGCCCCTAAACCGGGTGCGGGTCGTGACACTAGCTGCTACTTCTTAACATAATAACTACCTATACCTGTATTTGTTGATGTTAACTAATATCTCAATAGTATATGTTAACCCAGGTCTGATACCTATTACTCTATACTTAACCAATATGAGGTGGGACCAAGCTCAATTACCCTCATAAGCACTCAAGTCTGTTACACTCAAACCCAACTAACATGAACTAGGCTCCCCACACTACCTACACAATATGTACTAGCTTTCACTAAACTCAAATATAATATTGCAACTTGTTTGCAGGTGCACCACATCATTAATGCTTCTCGCATCCCCAAGTGTCTGCACTGACAAGAACTCGAGACCCCTTCTCCTTCACTCTCCTTAAACAACTGAAACTGAGACATCTCCTCTCCTTTAATTCTTTAAGACAACACCCTCCATACTGTTAACCATTAACCACTCTAAACTCATCAATTCTTATACACAACATGCATAACCTCCCCTTAACTGTCCAAAACTAGGATCAGTTGCTCACTGCTACCTGCTATGTACTACAACAATAATGCAATGCCTACCTTGTCCTGCACATGGAACTTCACTATGGGTGCTCTCAGCTGCAAGCACAACAAAGTACAACTCTCCTCATATATCCCCTAATACACCATGGCCCTTATTAAGTATAGAATATACCCCACTTACTTGAAACTGGCACAATCACAGTTCACACCCTTTATTCTTGAGCATGTGTTCTTAGTCTCAGTTGCAGTTGCAACTACGACCAATAGCTTTCATGGTATCCTCTCTCTTGCCATCTGTAAACATTAATTCCTCCTATCACACAAGGCTGCAACCTCTGTTCATAATGCTGAACCCGCATGCAACTGGATGTTATAGTTGCTGTTGTTGATATCATAGCATTTTCCCTCCTCTCTTGCTTACTGAAAACTGAAGTCACATCACTCACTGCTCTATACCTCACCTGCACCTCACAATTCTTACTATACACAGAATACAAACACTCAGTAGCTCTTACAAAACTCCATTAGAACTTGCAGTACACTTGTTGACCCATATTTCACCTATACTTCACATATACACACATATGCTATATCAATGCACACCTACACTCTAAACACACATGCACACCCAAGTATAGATACATATATACACCCTATTTCAACATCAAGTTCCCATTCAAATGAGACCTTCTTGATAGAACCAATGCTAATTTAGGGTGATACACAAACACTTACTAATACAAGGTCAATTAATTAAATACTAGATATGCATTATTCTATGATACACACTAATATCATGATACTCTCATGATACACCATATAATCACAAAGTATACCACTAATAACACATAAAACACATCTAATATAGTCAATAGAGTATAAATAGCACAATAGATATTCCATCAAATGCTTGGTGGTCTAAACTCATATTTCTCCCAATTTTGAGGCAGAAATCAACATTCCACAAGAAGGAAATCATATATTTATATAAATGAGGGCTTCTAGTAACTAGATCTAGCCAAATAGAGTCAGTTTAACCTATGAAAGGGTTCCTATAGGTCGAATGGGTGTTTTTAATCATAAATAGAGTAGAAAATAAAGAGTTACCTAGGTTTTGAGTGACCTCCTTGAAGAACTCCAAATTTGGACACGAGAAAGACGAAGTGGACATGATCCTCAACACTTAGACTTCTCTTCAAGTTTCCCTAGCAATGACAAGCTTCTAGCCTGTAGTGCCCTGCTCCGCATAGGCACTATGTACAAGTGATATCACTTTGCTTGCTAGAGCAAAAGCTTTATCGGAGAGTTTTCGATCGAAACACAAGATGATTGATCTAAGTGAGTGGGCAGAACATCATTATCTGATTCTTGCAGGCCTTAATAATGAATCTAAATTTTTGAAATGATTGTTTGCTTAATAAGATAATGTTCGCATTAGGAATGATAGAACGAGAATCTGTATACTTAATAATAGAACTTTTATCCTTGTCAAAAAAGAGATAGAACCTTGCCATGCTAAGTCAAGATAGAAAAGAAATATTGCATGCTTAGTTACACTGATACCGCTATCAAATGAACCCTTGCCATGCTAAAAAGATAAGTAAAAGAAATTGCTTGAACAATTTCCTTTGTCATATGCTAAATAATAGTAGAATTACATGCTTTAGTAACAAGAGATAGAAGAACTACTATCATGCTTGCATACATAAAGTTTTCTAGCATGTTTTATATCGTCCTGAAAGAGATTGATATTGTATGCTACTCGTTATGAAAATCTATATCGTGCTTGCTAATATATGTTTCGCTTTCCTGTTTTCCTATATCGAACTGCTATAAGTCTTCGATTCTTATAAGCAGAGCCTAATAGTGTACCCTGAGGTACGGTCCTTGTGATCTAGTGAGGTGTGCTATTAGTTGTGTGAAAGATGATTGATATGTTTTTCTTGATCATTGCTTACTTGCATAATATTTTATGTCATGCATTGGTCTCAGACAACTTATGCACAAGGGTCATCTCTCGAACGGTTCCTGGGGCACTAGAAATCGGTCGGTCCGGAAGATATTTTATTGCATCCTGTGGATACGGTCCTACGGGATCTAGTAGGGTATTTTGTCTATTAGTATTGTGCGGAACCCATGATGTCACAGATGATAGTATTCATGTGTTGGTGAAGAGCTAAACCTTGAGTCACAGCTACCGACACATGTACGTCTAGTGCAGAGCTGAACCTTGAGTCATCGCTGCTAATCTTGGGGCTACCAAGGACCATCATGTAGTTAGGGCGCATGCTAGGTTATCCTTCTTGCATACCTAACTGTTTGATGCAGAGACGGACATGAAATAGAATATATATCTTTATGAAAATTGTTGCTAACTTGTATGTCTGCTGCAGGTATAATCGTTCGGCGAAAGGTAAGAATCACAGAATATGTGAAGTATTAATTTTCGATTATGCTTTGAATCTTATTTTGCCCCTAGACTTGTAGGTTTCACTTGATGTTTCACTGTTGCCCTTAGTAATGAATTTATCAGTCCACTAGAATAACTTGTGCTCCTAAGAGTTAGTATAAGGTACACGATACATGTTGTGCACTATACGATATAACATTGTCCCGATTGTATGCTTAATTGTGTGAATATGCAAACCATTTCCAAAGCTACATTTTTGAAAGAAGTAAACTGACTCTAACCCCGTGTTGCATGAAATAAACCTAGGTAAAAGTAGCTTACTTAGTGTTGTAATATTTTCCCACATGCTTACTTAGTGTTGGTTTCAGGAAGTGTTGCTTCTCTACGTTGAATTTATACTCACCAGTACTTTCTCCAAAGTGCTGACCCACCAACAGTTTGATTGTTCGCATGTGCTGGTTCGTTTGAGGAAGCGATAGTCGTACCTCATCCCCAGGACCCAAAAATCTAGAGTCGATACCTTAAGACATATCGAGTTGTGCTTTGAACTGCTTTTGTATAAAGAGATGTAATGTATGGAATGATGTCATTAATTTCAAGAGAGTGCTTGAGCGATTTGTAACCTCGACTTAGCGCCACTTGTAACACTTTTGAATATCAATAAAAGATGTTTGTTTCCTTATTCCATTGTATTCTTTTCTTTTCTGCAAAACGTCCCGCTGCTTCCTTCTTGAATAGCTTACTTGCCCTTGTTCAAGCATTGGCCATGTGCAAGCGCAATTTAGGCATGCAAGACATCACGCCCTTGCGAGGATGGTCCATCACTCAAGGACCCAACCGATGACGAACGGACCAGCAGGATCGGGGCATAACCTATTGGTATAAGAGAAACTCGATTATTTGCCCATTTTATTGCCTCTGACTCAGAGCTGTCCCCTGTATTGTGCTGCAATGAGCGTTCTATACAATAAGTCCATAGATATTTTCATAGGTGCGCACACAAGTTTCCTTGTTTGCTTTCTTGTTGTTTGGAGATTTGATTTTATGATTCTTGATTTGCTTGTATTTTTTATTGAGGATGGTGAGGGATGAGGACTATTGCTGCTCTGGATTTTGTAAGATTCTACTTGAGTTTAGAAGAAGAAACTTTTTGTCGTTGGGTAAGTATGTAGTGCCCCGCTCCGCATAGGGACTATGTACAAGTGATATTGCTTTGCTTGCTCGAGCGAAAGCATTCTCGGAGAATTTTTGATCGAAACACAAGACGATTGATCTAAGTGAGTGAGCAGAACTTCATTCTCTTATTCTTATATGCCTTAATAACGAATTTGAGTTTTTGAAATGCTTGTTTGCTTAATAAGATAATGTTCGCATTGGGAATGATAGAATGAGAACTTGTTGTCACGCCCCGATTCCGTGGAATCGATAGTCGTCCCCCGGGCGTGACCGCCGTACGGGCCTAGGTTGCGTACCGCACAAGGCTAAGTATTTCGTTTTGCATAGCGAGCACATATTCAGAGTACGCAGATAATTGAAACACATATTGAAACATGGAAAAGTTCTCTTTTATTGATAATATGAACATCTATTACAAACTCCTTGAACTGAGTCATATGGATTGCCTCTATGGGCTTACAAAAGTGTTGACACAAAATGAGATAGCAGTCCTGTACATTACATCCCTTACTAAACTCAAAATATAAGACCTTGGGACGGAACGACTGCCTTGCCACGAAGCTGCATGATTGCTTTGGTGGCTAGCTTCTTCTTCAAAAGGCTTCTCCTTCAAAATGCTTCTAAGGTGGCACGGTCCAGGCGTGCCTACAGCTGGACTGGATTAGGGGTTTGTCTCCTGCTCCTCGCTCGGTTCTTTCTAGCGCGGGGAACCTGTTTCAACGAGGGTCAGTACATCGAAACGTACTAGTGAAGGCAAGCTATCCCAACTATACCAATCAACACGTTGTTTTAATGAAGCATGCATATTTGTGGGTTTCTATCTTGCCTTAGTTCATTTTACAGCAAGACATAGATATAGAATCATTGAAATGACTCGTCACCGTTCGGTGACATTTACCTGTCCGTCTGAACCACCTGCACAATACTTACCTTGCCTTCCCTGTCAAGAAGACACAAGTTAGTAGCAACAGGTTTAAATATACGAGGGGATCACTGGCACGTTTCCATAATGGACGGGCTAGTCTCAGTACGGAGTGCCGTGCGACGCATAGATCAGGACGTCCCAAGGCATTCCGTCCTATAGCAGGCGACTATCATGAGTTCCGTCCGGATCGGATCGGTGCCGGTGCCCCAGCGACCGTCCGCAGGAACTAAGACCTTGTGTACAAGTTGTCCGTGATCAACGCAGTACACTAAGTTAGCAATCGAGGCAAAACAGGATATATCAGGAGCAGGGCAGTACGGGGCAAGATTTACTTTTGCATAGCCTATCTGTTCAGTTTATGGCATTGAAAATGTGTTCTATACATAGCACAGTTCTAAGAAGAAATATACATTCTAACTTATATTTATGCATATGATGAACATTCCAAACGAGCAAGCATATAAGTAAGTAACCGTTCATAAGTTTCATTTGACAAGCAATATTTCCCAAGTCTATTCCCTTATTATCTTGATATCTTTTAGTTATTTACTTGGTATCGTTTGATCGGGGCAAGCACGAACACAAGAATTAGATGTGAAGACTAGCAAGAAGGGCTAGCTAATCGGGTTGGTAGCCACTCACTTTGGTAGTTGGAAGGAAAAGGAAAGAAGTGCTTTAGGCGTCCGCTCGAGCGACGACTACAGCTGGTTCACCTGTATTGACACGAACAGCTGATCAGTACTTCTTCCTCTCTTTCCCTTATCGGAATTGAAGTGTAGTCCTAAGAACGAAAGCAATGAAATCCATCGAAACCGTCCAAGAAAACCCAAGCAAATCCGAAATCCAACTCAAGGCACGAAAGCAACAAGCGACAGCGAAAACTAGGCAACAAAGAATGCAGCGGAGAGGTCCCTCCTGACTCTGCCGCTAAGTCGATCCTTGGGGCACGGTCCACTGAATATGGGAATCGATTCCGAAGAGACAAATCCATAACGAGAATGAGTTCTTGATTCAATCTATCCCGATCGAATGATACCGTCTTGTATTTCTTAGCCGCGCTCCCCGAATAGGGGGAACGGGGCACCACATCCTACCCAACCAATTGGAAGTTTCGTCCCGAAACTTAAAGAATAGAACCTACCACTAGGGAATAATGAGGGGAACCTTTCCCTCATTTCGGATTCAAGCTCCCAAGTAGATTCTTCGACAGAGTGATTCCGCCAAAGCATGCGCACGAGAGGAACCGAACGAGTCCGAAGCAGCTTTTCTTTTCTATCCAAAATTTGCACAGGCTGTTCTACGTACGTCAAGTCGGCTTGAAGGTTCAGTTGGTCTAGGTCTACCACATGGCTCGGGTCGTACACATATTTCCTAAGATGTGAAACATGGAATATATCATGTACGTCGGATAGGGATGGTGGTAGAGCAATCTGATACGCAACTGAGGCAACCCGCTTTAGTATTTCGAACGGGCCGACAAATCTCGGACTCAGCTTTCCTCTTGCTCCGAACCTGCTGACTCCTCGCATGGGCGAGACCTTGAGGAATACTCGGTCGCCTACTTGGAATTCTAGCGGTCTTCGATGTGTGTCCGCGTAGCTCTTTTGGCGGCTTTGAGCTACCTTCAATCTATCCCGAATCAGCCGGACTTTCTGGACGGTCTGCTCCACGAGCTCAGGGCCAAGTACTTGTCGTTCCCCAACTTCGTCCCAGCAGATAGGAGATCTACACTTTCGCCCGTATAACGCCTCATACGGCGCCATTTGAATGCTTGATTGATAACTATTGTTGTAAGCAAATTCAGCTAAAGGTAGATGAAGGTCCCAACTCGTCTTCAAGTCCAAGGCGCAGAGTCGCAGCATGTCTTCGAGGATCTGGTTGACACGTTCGGTTTGGCCGTCGGTCTGTGGATGGTAGGCGGAGCTAAACTTCAACTTCGTCCCCATTGCTGACTGCAGGCTTCCCCAAAAACATGATATGAATCGACCATCTCGATCGGAGACTATGGTTACGGGCACGCCATGGAGTCGAACGATTTCGTTGAGATATATCTGAGCCAGGCGGTCGGCACTCCAAGTAGACTTGATAGGCAGGAAGTGAGCTGACTTGGTGAGTCGATCGACGATAACCCAGACTGCATCATGTCCTCGTTGCGTCCTCGGCAAGCCAACAATAAAATCCATCGTTATATCATCCCATTTCCACTCTGGAATAGCAAGGCTCTGTAGTTCTCCGTCAGGTTTCTGGTGTTCGGCCTTTACTCGTTGACAAGCCATGCAATGCGACACAAACTGCGCCACATCCTTTTTCAAGCCGTGCCACCAAAACGTCGTGCGAAGATCCCGATACATCTTTGTGCTACCCGGATGAGAAGTATAGCTAGCATAATGAGCTTCCGTGAGTATCTCTTCCCTGAGGGCCGCGTCGCTTGGAACGCACAGTCTTCCCTTCACTTGAAGCATCCCATCCGTGCTTACCGCAAAGTCGGACGCCTTCCCTACTGAGATAAGGGCATGAATCTTTTGCAGGAACGGGTCGTCCTTCTGAGCGGTCTTCACTCTATTTAACAAGTCGGGTTCGAGACGCAGTTGTGATACTTGCGCCCACTTTGTGTATCTAATTTTTAAAGTAATGCCCAGTGATTCAAGATCTCGGCGCAGCCTATCATCAATAGCCAAACTTCCCGCAAATACTCGACTCAGTGCGTCAGCTACTACGTTTTCTTTACCAGGTGTGTATCTGATCATGAGATCGAAGTCGCTAAGGAGTTCAAGCCATCGCCGCTGTCGAAGATTCAAATCTTTTTGAGTGTATATATATTTCAAACTTTTATGGTCCGTATAGATTTCACACGGCACGCCATAAAGATAGTGGCGCCACAGCTTCAATACAAACACTACCGCGGCAAGTTCGAGGTCATGCGTTGGGTAGTTCTGCTCGTGAGGCTTTAGTTGTCTAGACGCGTAGGCGATCACTTTGTCACGTTGCATCAGGACACATCCTAGTCCCCTTCCTGATGCGTCGCTATATATTTTGAAGTCATCTGGTCCATTTGGCAAAGTAAGGACCGGAGCGGAGACGAGGCGCTGCTTTAACTCCGTAAACGAAGCTTCATAGTCGTCCGTCCAAGTAAACTTCGCACCCTTCCGTGTGAGCTGCGTCAAGGGCGAAGCAATTCTAGCAAAGTTCTGTATGAACCGACGGTAGTATCCTGCCAGTCCAAGAAAGCTTCGGATGTCGCTAGCTGATTCCGGATGCTTCCACTGTGTAATGGCTTCCACCTTTTTTGGGTCAACTGAGATGCCTTGAGACGAGATAACATGGCCCAAAAAGGATATACTGTCTAGCCAAAACTCACATTTACTCAGTTTGGCGTACAATTTGTTGTCTCGAAGGGTTTGCAACACCATCCGCAGGTGTCCTGCGTGCTCGTCCCCAGTCTTCGAGTACACCAAGATGTCATCGATAAAAACCACCACAAATTTATCGATGAAAGGTCTAAATACCCGATTCATAACGTCCATGAATGCTGCAGGCGCATTCATCAGTCCGAACGGCATCACGGAAAACTCGTAATGACCGTACCGGGTTCGGAAAGCAGTTTTGGGGGTGTCCTCTGACCTAATCTTCAGCTGGTGATAGCCCGAGCGAAGATCGATTTTTGAAAATACTGCTGCGCCCTGTAGTTGATCGAACAAGTCATCAATTCGTGGCAGAGGATACTTGTTTCTGATTGTGACCTTGTTCAATTCTCTGTAGTCGATGCAGAGGCGTAGAGTTCCGTCTTTCTTCTTCACGAAGAGCACCAGCGCACCCCAAGGAGACACGCTCGGACGGATAAACCCACGGTCTAGTAATCCTTGGAGTTGGCACTTTAATTCCTTTAGCTCTGCAGGGGCCATTCTGCATGGAGGTTTGGAGATCGGCTGCGTGTTCGGAAATGTGTCAATAGTGAATTCAATCTCTCGATCGGGCGACATGCCGGGTAGTTCGCTCGAAAATACGTCGGGGAACTCCGCCTCAACGGAATTAGGCTCGACGTTTGCGTAGTCCTGCCGCGTGTCCCGAACTGATGCTAGAAATCCCTCGCAGCCTGTGTAGAGCATTCGCCGAGCAGATTTTGCCGAAATCACCATGCAGGCCTTGGTCGCATCGTTCGCTGGACTACTGGTGTAACAGAACACGGCTTCTCCGGGCAGACGGAAAATGACTCGCTTCTCTGCACACTCAATAGTTGCTGCGCATGCGCCTAGCCAGTCCATTCCCAAGATGATATCATAGTCCCTAACATCTAGAACAAAGACATCGAGCGACAGCTTCTTCTCCCCAATACAAATGTAACCACCTAGGCATACTGAACGAACAGGGATTTTTGTACCAGAGGGGGTGCTAACATTTAAATCTAAGTGCAACAGAGTTATTTTTACATTGTTTTCCACGGCAAAATTTGTGGAAATAAAACTATGCGTTGCACCTGAATCAAATAGAACGCGAGCAGGTATATTATTAAAAAGTAAGGTACCTGACACGACGGTATCCGAAGCTAATGCTTCTTCCCGTGTCATGGTGTAGACTCGGCCTTGAGCTTGATTACGCCCTTGCTGAGGCGCCGCTCGATTTGCCTGAGGAGCCGGAGTCTGATCTGGTTGTTGCGGTGGACGACGCAGACAGCTGCTAATCTGATGGCCTGGATCGCCGCAACGGAGACAAGTCCCAAGCTTGCGGCGACAATCTTTTTCGATATGCCCTGGCTTCCTGCAAAAGTTGCAGGTCTTGCTAGTGTCTCCACGCTGTTTACCGCCGTTATTTGGACACTTTGCAGCGTTGTTTCCTCTATCGTTGCCTTGGCGTTTGTGATTAGAAGTTTGCACAGCGCCGGCAGCAACGTGAGGATACTGCGGTTCGAGCGAAAGGGCATGGTTTAATACTTCCCTCATCGTCTGATACTGTGGAACGGATACGTGCCCATGGATGCCAGGACGTAGCCCTCCCTCGAATCGTCTGGCACGACTCGCTGCATCCGGTAGGTAAGCGGCAGCAAATTTGGCCAGTTTGTTAAATTCTGCCGAGTATTGCTTCACCGTCATACTGCCCTGCCGGAGCTGAACGAACTTATTTTCCCGTTGACGTCGTAGAGGCGGGGGTACAAACTCCTCCTCAAACGCGGCACGAAAAGTCGTCCACGCGATCGCCTCCTCTCCATGGCCAAGTTGAAGAGATCGTCGATGCACGTCCCACTAGTCGTGCGCATTGAGGCGAAGCAGTAGTTGGGCACAGGTGACGCGCTTGTCTTCCGGCACCTCCAGGAGAGAAAAATGATCTTTAAGCTCGGCAAGCCAATCTAGGGCCACGATCGGGTCCTCAGTCCCTTCGAATGGCGTGTTGTAGACCTTCTTGAAGTTGCCAAAGGAGAAGGTAGTCACTTCCCTCTTCCTTGGCACTAGCGGTGTCTCAACTTCAAGTACTGGCTGCTCCACTGGCGTAGCTGTGGTCGCGGCAGAATGGTTGGAGGCCAGTGTCTGAACAAGCTGCTGTAGGGTATCTACCTGCTTTTGTTGGACTGAGAGTCGAGCCTCTAGATTGCTCTCGAACTTGGCTTGGCGGGCATCATCCCTCTGTCGTTGCTCGGTTAACATTTGCACCACTTGTTGAATCGAATCTATTTGAGACATGCCCCGTTGGCTCCGAGAGCTTCCTGATGTTCCGGAGCTGCTCTCCTGAGTCCGGGGCTCGCCTGGCGCTAGCGCTGATGGTTGCGCTTGCGTCGTTCCTTGAAAGGAAGGTAAATTACATCAGGATCATAATATATTATGGACTTATTGCATGAACGTATCTCATTTTGGCCTTAACGAGTTCAGGAGTTCGCATAGGCGAGTTATCGCTAAGGAAACTTTTCCAGTTCATGAATTAAAGGAAGTTTGAAGCTATGCTCTGATACCAACATGTCACGCCCCGATTCCGTGGAATCGATAGTCGTCCACCGGGCGTGACCGCCGTGCGGGCCTAGGTTGCGCACCGCACAAGGCTAAGTATTTCGTTTTGCATAGCGAGCACATATTCAGAGTACGCAGATAATTGAAACACATATTGAAACATGGAAAAGTTCTCTTTTATTGATAATATGAACATCTATTACAAACTCCTTGAACTGAGTCATATGGATTGCCTCTATGGGCTTACAAAAGTGTTGACACAAAATGAGATAGCAGTCCTGTACATTACATCCCTTACTAAACTCAAAATATAAGACCTTGGGACGGAACGACTGCCTTGCCACGAAGCTGCATGATTGCTTTGGTGGCTAGCTTCTTCTTCAAAAGGCTTCTTCTTCAAAATGCTTCTAAGGTGGCACGGTCGAGGCGTGCCTACAGCTGGACTGGATTGGGGGTTTGTCTCCTGCTCCTCGCTCGGTTCTTCCTAGCGCGGGGAACCTGTTTCAACGAGGGTCAGTACATCGAAACGTACTGGTGAAGGCAAGCTATCCCAACTATACCAATCAACACGTTGTTTTAATGAAGCATGCATATTTGTGGGTTTTTATCTTGCCTTAGTTCATTTTACAGCAAGACATAGATATTGAATCATTGAAATGACTCGTCACCGTTCGGTGACATTTACCTGTCCGTCTGAACCACCTGCACAATACTTACCTTGCCTTCCCTGTCAAGAAGACACAAGTTAGTAGCAACAGGTTTAAATATACGAGGGGATCACTGGCACGTTGCCATAATGGACGGGCTAGTCTCAGTACAGAGTGCCGTGCGACGCATAGATCAGGACGTCCCAAGGCATTCCGTCCTATAGCAGGCGACTATCATGAGTTTCGTCCGGATCGGATCGGTGCCGGTGCCCCAGCGACCGTCCGTAGGAACTAAGTCCTTGTGCACAAGTTGTCCGTGATCAACGCAGTACACTAAGTTAGCAATCGAGGCAAAACAGGATATATCAGGAGCAGGGCAGTACGGGGCAAGATTTACTTTTGCATAGCCTATCTGTTCAGTTTATGGCATTGAAAATGTGTTCTATACATAGCACAGTTCTAAGAAAAAATATACATTCTAACTTATATTTATGCATATGATAAACATTCCAAACGAGCAAGCATATAAGTAAGTAACCGTTCATAAGTTTCATTTGACAAGCAATATTTCCCAAGTCTATTCCCTTATTATCTTGATATCTTTTAGTTATTTACTTGGTATCGTTTGATCGGGGCAAGCACGAACACAAGAATTAGATGTGAAGACTAGCAAGAAGGGCTAGCTAATCGGGTTGGTAGCCACTCACTTTGGTAGTTGGAAGGAAAAGGAAAGAAGTGCTCTAGGCGTCCGCTCGAGCGACGACTACAGCTGGTTCACCTGTATTGACACGAACAGCTGATCAGTACTTCTTCCTCTCTTTCCCTTATCGGAATTGAAGTGCAGTCCTAAGAACGAAAGCAATGAAATCCATCGAAACCGTTCAAGAAAACCCAAGCAAATCCGAAATCCAACTCAAGGCACGAAAGCAACAAGCGACAGCGAAAACTAGGCAACAAAGAATGCAGCGGAGAGGTCCCTCCTGACTCTGCCGCTAAGTCGATCTTTGGGGCACGGTCCACTGAATATGGGAATCGATTCCGAAGAGACAAATCCATAACGAGAATGAGTTCTTGATTCAATCTATCCCGATCGAACGATACCGTCTTGTATTTCTTAGCCGCGCTCCCCGAATAGGGGGAACGGGGCACCACACTTGCATGCTTAATAAGAGAACTTGTATGCTTGTCTAAAAAGAGATAAAACCTTGCCAATCTAAGTCAAGATAGAAAAGAAATATTGTATGCTTAGTTACACTGACACCGCTATCAAACGAACCCTTGCCATGCTAAAAAGATAAGTAAAAGGAATTACTAAGATAAGTAAAAGGAATTGCTTGAACAAGTTCCTTTGTCATATGCTAAGTAAGAGTAGAATTGCATTCTTTAGTAACAAAAGATAGAAGAACTACTATCATGCTTGCATACATAGAGTTTTCTCGTATGTTTTCTATCGTACTGAAAGAGATAGATATTATATGTTAGTTGTAATAAAAATCAATATCGTGCTTGCTAATATATGTTTCGCTTGCCTATTTTACTATATCGAACTACTATAAGTCTTTGATTTATATAAGTAGAGACTAATAGTGCGCCCTGAGGTACGGTCCTTGTGATCTAGTGGGATATGTTATTAGTTGTGTGAAAGATGATTGATATGTTTTGATTGATCATTGCTTGCTTGCATAATGTTTCATGTCATGCATTGGTCTTGGACAACTTGTGTACAAGGGTCATGTCTTGAACGGTTCCTGGGACAATGGGAATCGGTCGATCCGAAAGAGATTTTTTTGCATCCTGAGGATACGGCCCTACGAGATCTAGTAGGTTTATTTTATCTATTAGTGTTGTGTGAAACCCATAATGTCACAACTGGTTATATTCGTGTGTGTTGGTGAAGAGCTGAACCTTGAGTCACAGCCATCGACACATGCTCGTGCTAGTGCAAAGCTGAACCTTGAGTCACCACTGCTAATCATGGGGCTACCCATGGACCATCATGTAGTTAGGGCGCATGCTAGGTTAGCCTTCTTGTATACCTAACTGTTTAATGCAGAGACGGACATGGAATAGAACATATATGTTTATACAAATTGTTACTAACTGGTATGTCTGTTGCAGGAATAACCGTTCGGGGAAGGGTAAAAATTATCGAATAAGTGAAGCATTGATTTTTTATTATGCTTTGAATCTCGTTTTGCCCTTAGACCTATAGGTTTCACTTGATGTTTCACTGTTGCCCTTAGTAGTGAATTGATCAGTCCACTAGAATAACTTGTGCTCCTAAAGAGTTAGTATAAGGTGCACAAAACATGCAGCACATTGCACGATAGAGCACTGTCCTGATTGTATGCTTAATTGTTTGAATATAAAAACCGTTTCCAAAGCTACATTTTCGAAAGAAGTAAACTGACTCTAATCCTGTATTGCATGAAATGAACATAGGTAAAAGTAGCAAGATCACTAGTAATATAATATTTTGCCACCTGATTACTTAGTATTGGTTTCAGTAGGTATTGCTTTTGTTCGTTGATTTTATACTAACCAGTATTTTCTCCAAAGTGCTGACCCACCAATAGTTTGCTTGTTCGCAGATATTGGTTCGTCCAAGGAAGCGATAGCCGTGTCTCATCCCAGTTCCCAAAAATCTGGAGTCCATGCTTTGAGCCATATTAAGTTGTGATTTTAGCTGCTTTTGTATAAAGGAATGTTATGTATGGAACTAAGACTTTGATTTCAAGAGAGTGAATGAACGATTTATAACCTCGACTTAGCGTCGCTTGTAACACTTTTGAATATGAATAAAAGATGCTTGTTTTCTTATGCCATTATGTTCTTTACTTTTCTGTAAAATATGTTGCTGCTTTCTTCTTGAATAGTTTACTTGCCCTTGTTCAAGCTTTGGCCTTGTGCAAGCGCAATTTATGCTTGCACGATATCATGCCCGTTCGAGAATGGTCGGTCCCGCAAGGACCCAAGCAAGGATGAACTGCCTTGCGGGATCGGGGCGTGGCATAGCCTCCTTATAAAATAAAAAAGAGAGGGATGAAGTTTGGAGTGGATAAATTAGAGTTTTCTCTCAAAATTTTGTGGATGAACTAATGGAGGCTAAACTAATAGAGGCTACTATGAATAAAGAGGCTTATAAAGACTCCCCTTTGGGTTAGGGTTTGTGTCATGATGGTTTGATTTGACTCAAAATTCCCTCTAATTCTTTCATGAATAGGATCTTATAATTCTTAGGAAGGAATATTCTATTCTTGAGTCTAAATGGGTTCAATGGTCCTAATCTAGTCATGACTAACTAGTGGTTCAACTTAACTAGTCTAAATTAAATAAATACCCCATTAGTCACATATTATATATATACACATAAAAATTTAAATTATAACAAACTACCGAAATACCCTTGTGACAAGTGTTGAAGTGACATGGACCACTAAGCCACATATGAAGTCAGGGTCGCATTCTTAGGGTTAAAGTCTACTCCTTGGAACAAGTGTTGAAGTGACGGCCAATAAATGAAGTGTCAGAAAAGTGACATAAAGTGATTGTGATAATGCAATAAAGTATGTCAGAGAGAAAAGATAAAGCCATAGAAATATCTGCCAATTGTTTAAAGTCATGCGTCCAAGAAAGGTGGCCGCATGCTCTGCTTGCCGCATATGAATCATGCATCATGGATTGCCTGTTAGACTTAGCAAATTTATTATTCATTCAGCGAGTTAAAACACAAGAATCTCGGGGACACTTGTGTAAAATAAGGAGGCATATGTCCAACAAGATGGATGCATGATGGTCAGTATATGCAGTACAAAGTTCAGGCTGTATAGTACTCAGGCAGGATAGCACTCTCTGCCATATATGATGCTGGCTGCATGAGAACTTCGTTTTCTCTAACAACAATTCAGCCATGGAGGAAGCCCAAGAAACTGAAAATTTGTTTTGACCATAAAATCTTTATTTTAAATCCAAATCAAGTGAACCCAAAGCCAAAAAGCTTAAAATTGAATGCTCTATCATATAGCAAAAAATGATTTTCAAAAATATATGTTAAATAGATCAAAACTAAGAAAAACTCATAAAGCCCACAAAAACCCTAAGTTAGAAATATAGATCTACATTAATCCATCCACCAAATCCGAAAATTCTAAGTTTTAAAAGTGTCTAAAATCATCCAAAGAACATAATAATCAATTAATAAGGAGGTTTTCTCTATTTCTCATACAAGGTATACTTTTCTATGGAAATGAGAGAGAAAACACAAGAAAGAGAAAAAATGAAGTAGTGGAGAAAGAGAATGAGAGGCTGGCTTATATATGTTTGAGTTTGAGGGTTGAACCAAGGGTTCTCGTGACTTGAACCAACCTACAAAATGAACCATGAACCATGTTATACCAAAGAATGGGTCCAGTCTCCACGCACGTGCAATCATGCTAAAATAAAATATGTTCCAAATACGTATAGTGGAAACGGGGAGTGACATCTCTATCCACCTTAGAAAAATTACGTCCTCGGAATTTGAATCCTACTAAGCTAGAGAAGTCAGGACAAGCACGATTAAATACTACTAATAAAATTACACATGTAAGCAATATCATCACAACACATAGGTGATCACTTGATCATGGAATCTATATACGAAGGCATAAGGTATAATATACCTTCTGAATTGAACAAGTGCTGGTACCGAGATCGAATGTCGTCCTTGTGCTCCTACATCGATTCTCCAAGAGTGTGATATCCCTAGAAACTCAGACAAGAGAAATAGTCCGGTTCTTGAGTATCTTCTCCCTTCGATCTAGAATGGATACAGGTTGCTCCTCGTAAGATAAATCGGCACCAATGACTAATTCAGAATGGTCTAGGATATAACTCAGATTCGGGCATGCCATCGATCCCCTATAAGGTACTATATGACGTACGACGATCACGGCTGTAATAAGGCAAGGGGTGCATGCTACAATCAAGTCTCCTATGGTTGAGAACATAGAGCATATATGATAAAGTAATAAGGTGTCCCAAATGCTTTCTTAAAATATTCTAGAAACCAGATGTGTAGCATATCAAAAGTACATAATAGTGATCAGTTGAAGTCTGATTTAGTACAATCATGTAAGGAGACTGATGCACAAATGTGCCGGCTAACATGTGCCGGTGGATAAAAGCCAAAAAGAAGTAAAAATGTATAACGACGACCAGGGAGGAAGAAAACCCGCTTTATCCTCTACGACCATATTCCTGGTATACGCCATGATTTAGGGGATAGTACGCTGGCCATGCAAAACAAGTAGGGTTAGACCCCAAATAGAAAGTACCACAAAGAAAGAAAAAAATGGAGAAACAAAAACCCATGAAATAAGTATAACAATAATACATCGGTTCAGTGTCGTAACTTAGGTCCATGGCATATCCTAGCACAAAATTCTAACCCTACAACCAAACAAGGACAAGGGTTAAACTATCATACTATAATATTCTATTTTCCTAGGCTACTAACCACAATAATATAATCACAACCAAGTCCATTTTCTTATATTGGCCAATCACTTGCACGGCTTGTTATTTTATGGAGTTTGAGGTTATCTCAAAAATAATGCAAAATAGGTATCCTCAGATCACGCCAATGTCGAACATGAGCTAACCGAACCAAAATAACGAATAAATAGGCACTTGCAGGATGCACCAGTCCTTCGTAGGGCCACTACGCTAAAATACTGTATTAGCGGTTCCATTGCTCCTATAGTGATACAGTGGCTCGGCATATTTATAATATGTCAGATACTGTACTCCACTAAGGCAGATGATAAACAGTATCTGTGGTGGCCCACTACCAGAAAAAGTCAAATTAGCGACGCCTAAAAACGTCGCTAAATAATAAAATATCGTCGCTAATTTGGTTTAGAGACGTAATTAGCGACGTTATAAAGTTGTCGGAAAAACCCAAGTCGCCAAAAAAAAAATGTCGCTAAACGTCGCTATACCGACGTTTTTAGCGACTTTAATGTGTCACAAATTTTTGCGACGTTTAGCGACACCAAGTCACTAAATAGCGACGTTTATTAAAGTCGCTAAACGTCACTGATTAGAGACGTCTATAGCGACGTTACACCGACATCTTTAATGACCTGGCTATACTGCCATGTCAGCAATTGGCGACATATAGCAACATCATTAGCGACTTATTTAGCGACTTTTTACAGTATCGCTCATTAGCGACGTATTTAGCGACATAACTTAACGTCGCTAAACGTCGCTAAAAACGTCGCTAATTATAAAAAAAAATAGTGTCCAGAAGCAAACACCTTACCACAAACACCACATTGGTGATTCCCTGCAGTTTTAGCCTTTTTACTGTGGACAACTATCGGATCGACGACATCCAATAGGCTAGTAGTACTCTCGCCTTCTCTGCTACAATATCCCCCTTTGAGCCTCTTGTGGCTCGCACGGTGCCCGACTAGAGCCTGGTAGGAGTGGAAGCTCTTCTTGCAAGAGGCACACTCGTATCGGCTCTTCCCCAATCTAGCACCGTAACCATCTTCATCACACACACCAACATGATCCAATCTAGTCCTCCTCCTCCTCCATCTCCTCTTCTTGACACCACAAGAACCACCCTTCTTCGACTCCTCCTCGTCCGAATCACAGTAGAATTCGCCATCTTTGTAGCTGTTTTGCTTCTTCAACTCATTCAAATCCCTATCCTCCTCCAAGATTGCAGAATTCTTGTCCGACGACTCAGTAGGATTGGATCCCCAGTATCCGGCGTCTCTAGAGAGCATCATGAAACTAATGGCAACATCCTCCTGCTCATGCTCCTCTTGTTTAGATCAATCTTCGGTTAGCTTTTGTTGAATGCAAGATAACTATATAATCCAATTAAATTAAAGACCACAAGAAGCATTGTTGAAGTATCAATCCAATTAAATTAAAGACCACAAGAAGCATTGTTGAAGTATCAATCCAATTAAATATGGATATGCAAGATAACTATATAATCCAATTAAATTAACTAAAAAATTAAAGACCACAAGAAGCATCATACATCATGCCTATTGTTGAAGTATCAATAATTCATAATATACAATCGCATCCTAAATAATAATAAAAATAACTATACTACTGCGGATCTGCAGGAGGCTGACCACCGGCGCACTTGAAGGATAAGAACTCCTCATACTCGTCCCGTGGAATCGACACCGATGCCGATGGAGAAGGCAGTGACATCGGTGGAGGCCGTGTCCGCTCCAAGTCTGCGAGTCGCTGGTTGTAAGAATCCAGGGTAGATAACAGCCTCGTACTGCTATGACCCATTGAATCCTGCATCCTCGTCAGCTTCTCGCCCATCGATAGCTGTGATGCCTGCAGCTCTATGATGTTGCGATCAATGGAGGCTCTAATATCATTTGTCAATTCCCGTAGCTCCGTCATGCTGCGGTCGAGCATATCCAATCGTGCGATGAGCATCGGATCGTCCGCCTGCAGCTGGGACTGGGACTGCTCCTCCATACTTCGCAGCAAGTCGTCACGGAGAGACGCAATCTGACGGTCAACGGCCTCCTGGACGGCCTCCTAGACTCTGGCCGACGACTGCGAGGGCTGCGACTGCGAGGGGTGTGTGGAATACGCAGCTGTCGAGGAGGCCCTAGATGACTGCATCGCAACCAGGGCGCCATAGGAGCCCGTACCGTAGTACGTACCCCTCTGGAGACCACCAGCTGCGGTCACCCACAGGTCGTCCGCCGACGGAGATGGAGCGGGCTGCGACGAAGTACCAGCCTCTCCAGGTGTTGGTGCACTAGCAGTCGCCCGCTCACGAAGCCTAAGTTACTCGGCCTAGAAAAGGTTTGGAAACTCGATAATTGCCTAAGTTATATTAAAATAAACACAAAGTAAAGTAATACTTACATAGGTCTGTGAGACCCTCTCATCAATGAGATTTCCGTCCTTGCGATGGGTGGCCAAGAAGACGGTCACTATGTTTGCATCCTCACCCCTTTGTACCTGTTAAAAATATATTATTTATTACTAAACTTAAATATTTTTTCCATGTACCATTTTATGGTACTTATATTAAAATAATATATTTTAAAAGAAAAAACATACCAAACGACGGAAATGTTCCATCATCGAAATCGAGCCACCACACCACTTGGCAGCATTCTGCCTAGCCGCCTTGGCCTTCTTAGACCTTTCCTTGTAGCTCGGATCGTCGAATCTAGCCCTCATCGCAGTCCACTGCTCAGGCGTGATCCAACCTTGGATCGGTTTTCCAGCACGATCACGAGCCTTCTGGTCATCCAGAGCATCTCGGATAAGCTTGGCGGCAACGGTAGGAAAGAGCCGCTCGATCAACTCGGCCCGGTACGGAGGATAAAAATACGTTTGCTACAATAAATAATTTATTAAGTTAGCATCACGAATATGCATAAATTAGAGGATTTATTTAATGTACTTTTACCTGGAAGTTCGCAAACCAGAATGCCTTCCTCTCCTCCGGAGCTTCAGAGTAGTTGATCCTAGGGCCACCGTAGTTGTTCCTCAGAAATTGGCCCAAGCGTCTCTGAACCGACGATGGACGATATCTATACAGAGATAATAATTTAGATTACTGAAAAACTCAATATACGATGAATAAAGAGAAACACAAATATATACTAAACCATCTAATTGACTTACTTTGTACCGTCGACCCAAATCTCTGTCCTCGTCTCCTCCGGAGGTGCGCATGGAGGATCTTGCTGATGCTGGGACAACGTCGGCACGACCTCCTCGACATGCTCATTTGTCCCCATGGTTCCGTCAGCAGGAGGAACGCTGGACGAGGGTGTACTATCACGCCAGGAACTACTTGTCCTAATAGTCGGGCATGTGTGTGATCGATATACAGGAGTACTGGGCGACGATGATCCGGAACCAACAGTAGGCAGTACCGGAGTGGCACTCTGTCTACCTCGGGACCTGCCGAATCCTCCGCGTCGTCCTGTCATATCTGATAACAACATATGATGAATATAGAGAAACACAAATATATACTATATTCTACAGTCGAAATGTGATACATATCTCAAAGCATTATACAGTCAAAATATAATACATATATTCATTAATGGGTACATCTACTTCGTTAATTTTCCAACCTTGATCTATATTCTACAGTCAAAATATAGTTATATTCTACATGCAATATTTTTTATTTTCAATCATCTTCAGAAAATTCATCTTGTTCGCCTTCGTCGTTCTGCTCTTCCTCTTCCTCGTCTTCACTTTCATCTACTTCGTCGTCCTCTTCGAATAATTCTACATCTTCTACATTATTACTCGTGTAATGAGTAACTTCCGTTGAGTCCACATCTACAATATTTGTTACAAGAGGTAGATCATCCTCCTAATAAGCTATTTCGTCAATGTCAAAGGTATTTCTAGCTTTAGTCTTGCATACTGCCCACCAATCTTACCTCGCTGTCCCCCGTCTAGGATAAGTTGTGAAGTACACGAGCTGAGCCTGACTTGATAGGACAAATGGTTCGTAGCCTTGATATCTACGCTTGTAGTTTATATCCACAAGGCCATGCTTGTCAATTTTCCAACCTTGATCTTGAATCGGATCGAACGATTCACACCTGAATAGCACGATATTAGCAGGTTCTGTGCCATAATTATATGTCAACTCCATAATCTCTCGTAAGATGCCAAAAAAATTATTGCCCAGATTGACGTCTTTGTAGTTTGAAGATTTGATACACAAACCACTATTTTTCGTGGAATCAAGATCCAGAAAGCTGTCTCTGATAGGAGCATTTGTTGACTTGAACCTGAACCCATTCACACAGAAACTTGGCCATATTTTTACGACAGTAATTGGTCCCTTGGCTAGAGTCCTAATAGATTCAGTCTCGGGTGATATTAGACAATCGACCTAAATACCAAAGTAGCGATAGTAAGTTATTTGTTTTGCAAGTGCAGAAATAAAAAGTAATTACCAAGCATCTTACATATGCGCTCAACCAAGAAGGAAAATGGCATCTTATATCTTGTTCTACTTCTTCGTCTGTTATGTACGGTCTAACCGACCTCAACTCATCATTATATGTGCTGAAAAATAATGAAGCAACTGCTGATTAGTAGCATAATAGTATCTTATACTATTACATTTAGATGATGTAAACGTGGACGTATTAATTACTTACCCCTCTAGCTTCTCCGCTTCATCCTCGTCGTAATTGAGTAATATATACAATTGAGCAGCCCTTAGCTCATCGTCATTCAAATATCTCTTCTTCATTTTTCCCGAAGGCTTTTCGGATGCATTGAATACTTTGAGTATTGCATTATTAGATTCCTGATATGCGTCGTCGTTTCTGGGAGCTTTAGTCCTATTAGTAGCAACATGCGGTTTGAAATACGTCGAGCAAAAGTTTGTAATCTCCTCGAGAACATAAGCTTCACAAATAGAGCCTTCAACCCGTGCCTTATTTTTCACCTTTCTCTTTAGGTGATTCAGATGGCGCTCGAAGGGGTACATCCACCGATAACCGATAGGACCACCAACACGTGCCTCATAGGAAAGATGAATTGGCAAATGCTCCATAGAGTCGAAGAATTCAGGAGGAAACACCTTCTCGAGCTTACATAGTGTTACCGCAATGTCCCTCTCTTGCTTTTCTAGACGATCGACGAGCAACTTAGTACAACAAAGATCTCTGAAGAATATGCTCAGCTCTGTCAATGGGTCCTAAATGACCTGCGATAAGAATTCCCGAAATGCAATCGGAATTAACCTCTCCATGAATACGTGACAATCGTGGCTCTTCATACCTACTAGTTTGTTCTCCTTGAGGTCGACGCATCTTCTCAAGTTCGACACGTACCCGTCTGGAAACTTTAGACCTTGAATCCACCGACAAAGTCTACCTTTATCCTCTTTATCCAGTGAGAAAACTGACTTAGGTTGCTTTAACTTTCCATTCCCCTCCTCTATCAAATGGAATGCCGGACGTCTAAATATGTCTTCTAAGTCCAACCTGGCCTTTGGATTTTCTTTTGTCTTCTCCTTTACATCCATTACAGTATTAATTATGTTATCAAACATATTCTTCTCGATATGCATGACATCAAGGTTATGTCTGATCAGATTGGTGCTCCAATATGGCAGATCCCAGAATATACTACTCTTCGTCCAGTTATGGGTACGACCAAATCCGTCACACTTGTACCCCTTAGCAGGCTCTTCGATAGCACTTGGTAAATCTTTTACCTCTTTCCATATCGTGCATCCGGGCCACCTTGGCGGTGTCACGCCCCGATCCCGTAAGGGTCGATCATCCTCGCTGGATCCTTTACGAAACCGATTCGTCCTCGCTTGGGGCGTGATGACGTGCGAGCCTGGAGTTGCGCTCGTACAAGGCAAGAACTTGCAGTTATAGGAACCCATTTTGAAACACAATTTAGAAAACACATTCACAGAGATTTGAACACAGTGCAGGAAGAAACATGCTTTTTTATTGATAATTTAGAGTAATTTACATAGAGTTTAAATTGATGCGCCTCTCGGCTACTTGATTTGCATTACAAAAAATAACTCAAAAGACAGGGCGCGCTTCATCAGATAGTCCATGTCGTTCATACATTACGCCCTTGTATAGGTTGAAAGTCCAAGCCTCCATAATGATCTGACTCCAACTATACTTCAAAATAGAGGTACTCCTAACGCCTCCTCGTCTATCCACTAGCGTTGTACCATCTGAGTGCCTGAAATAGTTGCCCACAACGTGGGTCAGTACTCAACTTATACTAGTGAGCGGGATGAACCCACTCGACTAAATCGACACTAGCTTATTAGGGGCGAGCATGCATTAAGATGAACTTCTATAAAGAAGCAAGTGAATTCAATTCATATCAGTTGCATATTTTGATAGGAATGAAAATAGCATTGAATCCAACCAGTGCATCGATTGCTTACTCAACCGATGCACGCCTTTCTTGCAACAAAACACAAGTATACTTACCATCTGCACAAGACAATAAATTAGCATGTGTTCTATTCTATGCGGTCATTGGTGTGATCGACACCTTAGGGACATATTTCAAGCATTAGCAGCGCGCCCTATCAGCCCGGGTAGCAAGCCCTGCTGGAGGTCCCGTAATGCATCGTGACGAGCACGAATCAAATATTTCCCTCCGGATCGATACGGTTCCAGTGCCCCAAAAAGCCGTTTTGAGGAAATGCCAAACCTTGTGCACAAGTTGTCCCAGACCATGCAAATGCATGAACAATTCATATTATCATACAATGCATCGAAATAAACAAAGAAGTAAAGCAGCAATATATATCTCATGCAATAGTTCATATTTTCTCAATGCGGTGTTCCGATTTTGGTATCCCATAGGTCCAAACTCCATCCGAGGTACTAGGCCACCACCAACAACCAATTCCCTTTATAAACAACTCAAATTATAAGGTGCAAGCATATAGTAAAATTAGTCTATAAATCCCATGTTCCTTTCTTAGTGGCTGGCATGCATTGTGGCAAGGATTTCCTAGGCGTCCAACCGGGCATCATCGAGTGAACGTTTTAAACATTAGAGATGTGGGCATAAAGAAGTAGGAAAGAAGGGTCCAAACCACTCACTGGTTAATGAAAAGGTAGCTGAAACACGAATCCCGCCTAGCGACGATCAAACGTCAGTTACGCGGACCTGCACAGCACGAGCACCAATTAGAATTCTTGCCTATCCTTCCTTGCCGAACTCCCCAAGAATCAAAGCTCCAAATGATAAAACCAGCAGCGAAAACCAAGCAAATCGAAAGCAACACCAAATCAAAATCCCAAAGCGGCAATCAAGAAAACCAAGCAACCAAACACGAAAACTATTAGACTCGTTTCAATAGAGGCCTTTCCATGAGTTGGAAAGGATCATCGCATTTCGTCCGTGGCAAGAAGATGCCGAAGATCTAAGCTACGACTCAGACGGACTAGCCACAAGCCCAATTACGTAGTGTACATCCCGGTCGGATCGAGATTTGAGGCACTACATAATATACCACTAAGAAAAAGTTTCGACCCGAAACTTAAGAACAAGGCTGACCCGAAACTTAAGAACAAGGCCCTACCTCCGACTGAATGAACAATGAAGGATACTTCTCCTTCATCTCCGATTCCATCTCCCAAGTTGATTCCCCAACAGAATGGTTCCACCATAGCACGCGAACCAATGACATTGTACGGTTTCGAAGTACTTTTTTCTTACGATCCAGAATCTGCGCCGGCTCCTCTGAGTATGACAAATCCGTGCGCAGTTCTAATTGCTCAAAGCTAACCACATGACTTGGATAATGCACATACTTCCGTAGTTGAGAAACCTGGAATACGTCATGCACTTCTGCCAAGGCGGGAGGCAGTGCAATCTGGTACGCCACAGCTGCCACTCGTTCCAGTATCTCAAAGGGGCCGACAAACCGGGGACTCAGTTTGCCCTTTACGCCGAAACGCATCACACCTCGCATCGGCGTCACTTTCAAGAAGACATGATCCCCGACCAATAATTCCAAGGGTCTTGGATGGGCGTCAGCATAAATTTTCTGTCGGCTCTGCGCTGTGCGGAATCTTTCCCGAATCAAGCGAACTTTCTCAACTGCCTGCTCTACCAGCTCTGGCCCGAGTACCTGTCGCTCGCCGACTTCATCCCAACAGATTGGAGATCGACACTTGCGCCCATATAGTGCTTCGTACGGTACCATCTGGATGCTTGATTGGTAGCTGTTGTTGTACGCAAACTCTGCCAATGGAAGATGCGTGTCCCAACTAGTCTTTAAATCAATAGCACACAGCCGTAACATATCTTCAAGTATCTGATTTATCCTCTCTGTCTGTCCGTCAGTCTGCGGGTGATATGTGGTACTGAACTGTAGCTTGGTCCCCAAAGCAGCCTGTAGACTAGTCCAAAAATAAGATAAGAAGTGTCCGTCACGGTCAGAGACGATTGAGGTAGGTATTCCGTGTAATCGGACAATCTCATCTATGTAAATTTCTGCTAACCGATCGACGCTCCAAGTAACTTTTATAGAAAGAAAGTGGGCTAATTTGGTCAAACGATCAACTATGACCCAAATCGTATCATGCCCCCGTGGCGTCTTCAGAAATCCCACAATAAAATCCATAGTGATGTTGTCCCATTTCCACTCAGGAATAGCGAGGTTCTGAAGCTTCCCGCCGGGCCTCTGATGTTCAGCTTTAACCTGTTGACAGGCCATGCACTGTGACACAAAGGTCGCCATATCCCACTTCATACCGTGCCACCAGAAGGTCCCGCGCAAGTCCTTGTACATCTTAGTGCTCCCCGGATGTAAAGAATACTTCGGTAGTGTGCTTCCGCCATAATTTCCCTTCGGAGTTCTGGGTCGCTAGGAACACATAGCCTTCCTTTCATCTGTAAGGCCCCATCTTCGCCTGCCACAAAGTCAGACGTCTTCCCCGCCGAGTTCAATCCGCGTACCTTCGCTAAGAACTGATCGCCCTCCTGAGCTGATTTGATTCTACCACGTAAACCCAGTTCAAGATGGAGTGGTGCCAGCTGCACTCCTTGATGCCAAACTCGAAACTCGATGCCCATCGCCTCAAGATCTCAAAGTAAACGGTTGTCTATAGATAACGAGCCCACGTGCTTTCGATTCAGAGCATCAGCAACGACGTTTCCCTTCCCGGTGTATACGCGATCGTTAGGTCATAGTCCTTAATAAGTTCTAGCCAATGCCGCTGCCGGAGGTTCAATTCCCGCTGGGTGAATAGGTACTTGAGGTTCTTATGATCCGTAAAGATTTTGCAAGCAACACCATAAAGATAATGCCTCCATAACTTCAATGCAAACACAATTGCCGCCAATTCCAGATCATGCGTCGGGTAGTTTTTCTCGTGCGACTTCAGTTGCCTGGAGGCGTACGATATTACCTTGTCCCTCTGCATGAGCACACACCCTAAGCCGAGTCCTGAAGTATCGCTGTATATCTGAAACTCTTCTACCCCATCTGGAAGTGCAAGAATCGGAGCTGAAACAAGACGCCGCTTAAGTTCTCGAAAGCTGGCTTCGCAGTCATCACCCTATTCGTATGCAATCCCTTTCTGAGTATGGCGAGTCATCGGCGAGGCCAGTTTAGAAAAATCCTTCACGAACCTACGGTAGTATCCCGCAAGGCCGAGAAAGCTTTGAACTTTGCTGGCTGACGTAGGTTGTTTCCAGTCCACCACCGCCTCTATTTTCTTCGGGTCTACGGTGACGCCTTCGGCCGAGATGACATGACTAAGGAATGCCACGCTGTTCAACCAGAACTCACACTTGCTGAGCTTAGCGAACAACTGATGTTCTCGTAATGTCTGCAGCACGATCTTCAGGTGTTCCTTGTGCTCCGTCTCATTCTTGGAATAGATTAGTATGTCGTCTATGAACACGACCACAAACTTATCCACAAACGGCCGAAACACGCGGTTCATCAGATCCATGAAAGCTGCAGGGGCGTTCGTCAAACCGAATGACATCACGAGGAACTCATAGTGTCCGTAACGGGTTCTGAAAACAGATTTTTGAATATCCTCTGATTTGATTTTCAACTGGTAATACCCTGACCTGAGATCAACTTTAGAGAAAACTGTTGCACCTTGCAGCTGATCAAACAAGTCATCTATTCTTGGCAATGGGTACTGATTCCGCACGGTCGCCTTATTCAGCTCTCGGTAGTCAATACACAGCCGCATGGATCCATCCTTCTTTTTTACGAACAGTACCGGAGCTCCCCACGGAGAAATGCTTGGACGAATGTATCCTCGGTCCAACAGATCTTGCAACTGAACTTTAAGTTCCTTAAGCTCTGATGGGGCCATGCGATAAGGTGCCTTTGATATCGGTCTCGAATCTGGAAAAGTGTCAATGCTGAATTCGATCTCACGATCAGGAGGCATTCCAGGCAGCTCGTCTGGGAACACGTCGAGGAAATCTGCAATGACTTCAGCCTGAGCTGCATCTACACATTCCTGCCGGGTGTCTCGAACAGAAGCTAAGTACCCTTCACAGCTCGAATGCAACATACGCCTAGCCGAAATTGTTGATATCACCATTACCGTCTTTGGTGCAGCGCTGCACGAATAGTAGAAGTCTGCCTCGCCGGGTAGACTAAATATGACTCGCTTCTCCGCGCACTCGATTGTTGCATGGCAAGCACCCAACCAGTCCATACCGAGAATAATATCATAATCCTTGATGTCTAGTACAATGACATCTAAGAAAAGCTTCCTTCCTCCGATGCAAATGTAACCATCCCTACAGATCGCATGGGCGGGCATATCGACTCCCGAAGGGGTACTTACGCAAAGGTTCATATTTAAAGGAGTAGAAGCTAATTTATGCTCAACAGTAAAATCAGCAGATATGAAACTATGCGTAGCACCTGAATCGAATAAGACTCTAGCGGGCAAATCTCTGAAAAGTAAAGTACCTGTCATGACAGTTTCAGAGACGGATGCCTCATCCCGAGTCAGTGCATAGACCCGGCCTTGAGCACCCTGGCGTTATGGATTTACTGGCACAGAATTGGCATCACTTGCTGGAGGCCCCTTGTTTTGATTCCCGTTGCTCTGATTCGGCTTGCCCTCTCGGCAGTTAAACTGTTTGTGGCCCAGACGACCACATTTAAAATATCCTTGTACCCGACATTCATTCACTTTATGCCCTGATTTGCCGCACCGGCTGCAGTTCAGTGATTGGGATTGGCCCCTATTATCAGATGTATGCGACCGCTTGTGTGCTCCAGACCCTCCCGTTTCATGAGGACGTTTATTATTGTTAGTACGGGGGGTTTGCACCTCGGCCTTTGGGAGAGGGCGCCCAAAGATCTGCTCGCTGTTCACAGCCACTTTGTAACATTCCCTGTATGTTTGAAATTTTTGGTTGATGACGTCCCTACGCAAATCGTCATTCAAATCCTTCTGAAACCGATAGCACCACGCCTGCTGATTAGGCAAGAAGTGCCCTGCAAACTTAGCCAGTTTAGCGAATACTGAGTCGTAATCGTCAACAGACAAACTTCCTTGCACCAGATTACTGAAGTCGTCTTCCTTTTGTTGACGCATGGCTCGGGGAATATATTGTTCAATGAAGGCTGATTTGAACATTTCCCAAGTAATTTTACAGTTGGGATTGGCATCATAAATCCCTTGCTTCGTGGCCTCCCACCAATCATGCGCACGCAGTTCCAGCTGAACCGATGCACAGGCCACTCGCTTGGATCCCCTGATGCCAACCAGGTTGAAGAGTCCTTCCAGCTTAGCAATCCACCCCATCACCACGTCCGGCTCAGCTCGTCCGTTGAACGTTGGCGGATGCATTTTAGTGAACTCGGCTGCACGGCAGGAGTTCCTTGCTGGAGGCTGCGTCTCTTCTGACTCATCTTCTACCGCTACGGCCGACGGCGTGACAGGCGTCCCTGTGGCTGCCCCGTTACTTGGTACCAGGGATGCAATCAGTTGCATCATTGTATCTATTTTCTTCTGTTGAGAAGCAAACTGCGCTTGTATGTTAGCTTGTTGGATAACAGCTTGTTGTCGTTGCGCCTCCATAAGGTGCATAAGCCGTTCCGAATAAGTTGGGAAGTACACGAGCTCGCTGTCCCCCGTCTAGGATAAGTTGTGAAGTACACGAGCTGAGCCTGACTTGATAGGACAAATGGTTCGAAGCCTTGATATCTACGCTTGTAGTTTATATCCACAAGGCCATGCTTGTCAATTTTCCAACCTTGATCTTGAATCGGATCGAACGATTCACACCTGAATAGCACGATATTAGCAGGTTCTGTGCCATAATTATATGTCAACTCCACAATCTCTCGTAAGATGCCAAAAAAATCATTGCCCAGATTGACGTCTTTGTAGTTTGAAGATTTGAAACACAAACCACTATTTTTCGTAGAATCAAGATCCAAAAAGTTGTCTCTGATAGGAGCATTTGTTGACTTGAACCTGAACCCATTCACACAAAAACTTGGCCATATTTTTACGGCAGTAATTGGTCCCTTGTCTAGAGTCCTAATAGATTCAGTCTCGGGTGATATTAGACGATCGACCTAAATACCAAAGTAGCGATAGTAAGTTATTTATTTTACAAGTGCAGAAATAAAAAGTAATTACCAAGCATCTTACATATGCGCTCAACCAAGAAGGAAAATGGCATCTCATATCTTGTTCTACTTCTTCGTCTGTTATGTAGGGTCTAACCGACCTCAACTCATCATTATATGTGCTAAAAAATAATGAAGCAACTGCTGATTAGTAGCATAATAGTATCTTATACTATTACATTGAGATGATGTAAACGTGGACGTATTAATTACTTACCCCTCTAGCTTCTCCACTTCATCCTCGTCGTAATTGAGTAATATATACAATTGAGCAGCCCTTAGCTCATCGTCATTCAAATATCTATTCTTCATTTTTCCCAAAGACTTTTCGGATGCATTGAATACTTTGAGTATTACATCATTAGATTCCTGATATGCATCATCGTTTCTGGGAGCTTTCGTCCTATTAGTAGCAACATACGGTTTGAAATACGTCGAGCAAAAGTCTATAATCTCCTCGAGAACATAAGCTTCACAAATAGAGCCTTCAACCCGTGCCTTATTTTTTACCTTTCTCTTTAGGTGATTCAGATGGCGCTCGAAGGGGTACATCCACCGATAACCGATAGGACCACCAACACGTGCCTCATAGGAAAGATGAATTGGCAAATGCTCCATAGAGTCAAAGAATCCAGGAGGAAACACCTTCTCGAGCTTATATAGTGTTACCGCAATGTCCCTCTCTTGCTTTTCTAGGCGATCGACGAGCAACTTAGTATAACAAAGATCTCTGAAGAATATGCTCAGCTCTGTCAATGGGTCCTAAACGACCTGCAGTAAGAATTCCCGAAATACAATCGGAATTAACCTCTCCATGAATACGTGACAATCGTGGCTCTTCATACCTACTAGTTTGTTCTCCTTGAGGTCGACGCATCTTCTCAAGTTCGACACGTACCCGTCTGAAAACTTTAGACCCTGAATCCACCTACAAAGTCAACCTTTATCCTCTTTATCCAGTGAGAAAACTGACTTAGGTTGCTTTAACTTTCTATTCCCCACCTCTATCAAATGCAATGCAGGACGTCTACATATGTCTTCTAAGTCCAACCTGGCCTTCGAATTATCTTTTGTCTTCCCCTTTACATCTATTATAGTATTAATTATGTTATCAAACACATTCTTCTCGATATGCATGACATCAAGGTTATGTCTGATCAGATTGGTGCTCCAATATGGCAGATCCCAGAATATACTCCTCTTCGTCCAGTTATGGGTACGACCAAATCCGTCACACTTGTACCCCTTAGTAGGCTCTTCGATAGCACTTAGTAAATCTTTTACCTCTTCCTATATCGTGCATCCGGGCCACCTTGGCGGTGTTACGCCCCGATCCCGTAAGGGTCGATCGTCCTCGCTGGATCCTTTAAGGAACCGATTTGTTCTCGTTTGGGGCGTGATGATGTGCGAGCCTGGAGTTGCGCTCGCACAAGGCAAGAACTTGCAGTTATAGGAACCCATTTTGAAACACAATTTAGAAAACACATTCACAGAGATTTGAACACAGTGCAGGAAGAAACATGCTTTTTCATTGATAATTCAGAGTAATTTACATAGAGTTTACATTGATGCGCCTCTCGGCTACTTTATTTATATTACAAAAGATAACTCAAAAGGCAGGTCGCTCTCCATCAGATAGTCCACGTTGTTCATACATTACGCCCTTGTATAGGTTGAAAGTCCAAGCCTCCATAATGATCTGACTCCAACTATAATTCAAAATAGAGGTGCTCCTAACGCCTCCTCGTCTATCCACTAGCGTTGCACCGTCTGAGTGCCTGAAATAGTTGCCCACAATGTGGGTCAGTACTCAACTTGTACTGGTGAGCGGGATGAACCCACTCGACTAAATCGATACTAGCTTATTAGGGGCGAGCATGCATTAAGATGAACTTCTATAAAGAAGCAAGTGAATTCAATTCATATCAGTTGCATGTTTTGATAGGAATGAAAATAGCATTGAATCCAACCAGTGCATCGATTGCTTACTCAACCGATGCACGCCTTCCCTGCAACGAAACACAAGTATACTTACCATCTGCACAAGACAATAAATTAGCATGTGTTCTATTCTATGCGGTCATTGGTGTGATCGACACCTTAGGGACATATTTCAAGCATTAGCAGCGCGCCCTATCAGCCCGGGTAGCAAGCCCTGCTGGAGGTCCCGCAATGCATCGTGACGAGCACGAATCAAATTTTTCCCTCCGGATCGATACGGTTCCAGTGCCCCGGAAAGCCATTTCGAGAAAATGCCAAACCTTGTTCACAAGTTGTCCCAGACCATGCAAATGCATGAACAATTCATATTATCATACAATGCATCGAAATAAACAAAGAAGTAAAGCAGCAATATATATCTCATGCAACAGTTCATATTTTCTCAATGCAGTATTCCGATTTTGGTATCCCATAGGTCCAAACTCCATCCGAGGCACTAGGCCGCCACCAACAACCAATTCCCTTTATAAACAACTCAAATTATAAGGTGCAAGCATATAGTAAAATTAGTCTACAAATCCCATGTTCCTTTCTTAGTGGCTGGCATGCATTGTGGCAAGGATTTCCTAGGCGTCCAACCGGGCATCATCGAGTGAACGTTTGAAACATTAGAGATATGGGCATGAAGAAGTAGGAAAGAAGGGTCCAAACCACTCACTCGTTAAGGAAAAGGTAGCTGAAACACGAATCCCGCCTAGCGACGATCAAAAGTCAGTTACGCGGACCTGCACAGCACGAGCACCAATTAGAATTCCTGCCTATCCTTCCTTGTCGAACTCCCCAAGAATCAAAGCTCCAAACGATAAAACCAGCAGCAAAAACCAAGCAAATCGAAAGCAACACTAAATCAAAATCCCAAAGCGGCAATCAAGAAAACCAAGCAACCAAATACGAAAACTATTGGACTCGTTTCATTAGAGGCCTTTCCATGAGTTGGAAAGGGTTATCGAATTTCGTCCGTGGCAAGAAGATGCCGAAGATCTAAGCTACGACTCAGACGGACTAGCCACAAGCCCAATTATGTAGTGCACATCCCGGTCGGATCGGGATTTGAGGCACTACAGGCGGTGGATTGGCCTTCTCCACAACTCCCGTACGAAAAGCATTCCGATTCCTCCGGTACGGATGATCCTTCGGCAAAAAATGTCGATGACAATTGAAGAAGCACGGTTTGCCTCCGTGTTTCAAACGAAAAGCCTGAGAACGGTCCATGCAATACGGACATAAGAGACGACCATGGGTGCTCCATCCCGATAACATTCCATAGGCCGGAAAGTCGTTGATGGTCCACATAAGTGCTGCCCTCATCTGAAAATTTTGCTTTCTAGAAACATCGTACGTGTTGGCACCTACTTACCATAGCTGATTCAACTCATCTATCAAAGGCTGTAAATACACATCGATGTTCCTCTACGGATTGTTCGGACCCGGGATAATAACGGTTAGGAACATATACGGAGTCTTCATGCACATCCAAGGCGGTAGATTATACGGAGTGACGATCACAGGCCAACACGAATACTGGGAGCCCGAAAGTCTGAATGGGGTAAAACCATCAAAGCAGGGCCCCAATCTGATATTACGCGCTTCTTTGGCAAAATATGGATACTCTCGATCAAAGTGCTTCCACGCTTCTCCATCGGATGGATGATCCAATAGTCCTTCGATCTGTTTTCGCCTGTGCCAACTCATGTTTTCTGCAGTCTCCTTAACCATAAACAACCGCTGCAACCGCGACGTCAAAGGCAAGTAGTGCATCGAATCGGTAGGCTTCCTTGCACCGACAGACTTTCCTCTAACAGTGGCCTTGTAGCGATCAGCACCACAGAATCTGCACGCATCTTCATCCTTGTCGTTTTTGTAGTACAACATGCACCCGTTGCGACATGCATCGATTTTCTCGTATCCTATCCAAAGCGATCTCCCCATCCTCTTAGATCGATAGAAGTCTTTAGGCAACTTTGCACCCTCGGGCAAGATCTCTATAATCAAATCGAGCAGTCGATTATAGCATTCTTGCGACATGTTAAAATCGGACTTGATGCTCAATAATCTTGTAACCACCTCCAACGATGAATGATCCTCACAACCAGGATATAGTGGAGTCCTTGCATTCTCAAGCAACTCCATAAACTTTGCAGCATCGGCATTCGGTGCCTCCTCAGTTGCATCATAATTGTCCGGATTGAAACTAGGTCCCGTCGTATCATAATTGTCAGGATTATAAACCATGTTCACCAACCCGTCATCATAAGCATCGTGGTCTTGGACATCCATATACGGCTCCACATAGGGCTCCGACTCCGATGCTAGAGATACAAGTTCTCCGGGCGCGGTCTACTAATAGTAATTGGGCGTAAAGCCCTTCGAGTATAAATGATATGTAACTTCCACTTCTGGATGATATTTCCTGTTGCGACATCCCACACACGGACACTTAATTTTGGTACCGTCCATATACTGAGGGAACGCCTTGGCGAACTGCAGGAACTGCTGTACACCCTCAATGAATTCATCCCGCACACCGCACATGTCATGAGGATGACGGTTGTAGATCCACGAACGATGACGCAGATAGTAATTAATATCCATTTCTAGATACTTCTGCAAAAATGATAGTATGTATCATATAAATCATTACATACAGTGGTTTATCACCTAACTTCATAACTTAACCGTACTATAAAAATCATAACTGATATAATACATACTTTCATTTATCAAAGTCTAAAATAAGCAATATTCAAAACAACTGAAAAGAGGCCAAGTCTCTTAGTTTTTTAATATTTTATACTATTGGTAAAAGCTTAGGTTCTTTACTGTATACAATGCTTACTAGGACATATAGTTACTTAGCTAACTATTAACAAAATCAAGTATATCAGTAAGTAACTATTTAACTACACTAACTATGTACTAATTTAATACTAAACTGATACCCTTAACTTTTACCCAATAACTCATGCTAACCCATCTTAAAACAACTAACCAATACCTGGACACTAAGCTAACTAAAACTAGTATACATAGCTCACTAAATGCAACTGAAAACGGATACTGATACAGTGGGACTTGTTGATATTTACTGATACATGGTTGCTGAAATGACACAGTGCTGATGGTTTTCCTCTTCGGTTGCCTGCTCACTGTTGCAGACCTCCTTCTCACTGCCCACTACAAGGCTCGAGCATGCCATCCCGCTTATTCTAGATACCATCTTAGTACACTCCTATCTAACATCTCTAAACATCACTAACCTACATATCTATATATACCCTATTGACACTTGACTTTATACCTTGCCTGCATCAACTCCTACAATTGCCTGTACTGATACCTCATACAGTCCCTGATACGTATCAGTGTATAAGTACTGATGACTGATACCAAACTAAAACTGAGATGCACTAAGGCATGCCTCTGCAGTGCAAAGGGACTGCCCCCAAGCCTAACTGACAGGCACCATTTGGGTGCACTGCTGCAGTGCCCCATGCCAGAGCCCCAAGTCTGTAACCAAACTTCATTTGGTCTCCTCCATGTACCAATACTAACAACAGATAATATACTAACTGATGACTCCACATACTAACACTTCTAAAGTGTATCACTTGCAGGTAATAACCCTACTACAAATATCACAATACCTCACATCTCGAGCTCAGTGTCTGTGTCACTGTCTGTGTCCATATGATATTAGTGTCTGTGTCCATGTCAAAAAACCTAATCCTAACCCTAGGTCCTTATCAGTGTCTGTGTCACGACCCGCACCCGGTTTAGGGGCACGAGTGCGTGGGTACGTCCAGCCTACGCCGCAGCATCGGCGGTAGAACGCTGTCTAGGTCGAGTACTAACTAACAATCTCACGCTAGTATCCAACTCCATAAGGAGATTCGGATAATACTGTAAAAATATTCACAACATACTCAATCACAACTACAGCACGATAGGAATTTGAAGAAATAAAAGAATACAACACAAGTCTAGAGACAACATAATCATACCTGCAATCATTACTTCCAATCCCCAAGTGTGTCGGAACCAGTCTACTAAGGTCACAGTCTGGAAAAATATTTCCAGTCAGGAAGGAGCAAAGTACATCTCTAATTAGCAGTTCTATATAAATGACATAAACTATGTAGCAGTACTAGATGGAAATATACCAGATGCATGTATAGGTACGAGAAATGTACACGAAAGAAATACTGGAAATACTGTAAGTAAATGCAGGAAAAGAACAATATGTCAATGAGCAAAAATCCTATGACTAAGTGTGTGAGTACTAGCTTTAACATGTGATCGGCTTGGGAACATGATCAGGCTGGTTACATGTGATTAGCTATGATTCACGAAGGTCAGGCTAACCGTTGGTTAGCTATGATGCATGTAGAGGTCAGGCTAATCACACGTAACAGCTATGAGGCACTGAGATGGTCAGGCCGCACCCGACGTGAGGTGTGGGGTAAGCTATGATGCATGGAAAGTTGGGTATGATCACATATCTACACTAAAATACTCCCCACCCCCGACTGGTATAGTAGATCCAATCATGGTACGCTATGGCACGGGATTCTCCAGGAAGGTAGCAAGTCTCCCCGGGAATCAGTGTCTGTACATGCACAAGATAACAAGGAAACAAGTCTTGTACAAGCTACACCATGAAAAAGGAATAACATCTCATGACGAGATCCGTGTATACCAATCCGTGTAACCAATGTGTCAAGAACATGGATATTTACACTAGATACAGTGAACATAGGAGATATCATAAATTAGAAACTAATCAGAGAATGTACTCGCCTTGGGTCCTTAGCTGGTAATACCAATGTCCTGTCCCAGAGTATCGTCTGGAGGATCCAACAGTCCTAAAATATCAATACAACATTTGCATCAGGTGCTACACTAACACATCACAAATACATGAACTCAGGGGCTCTATCAGGTATGGCACTAGTCAACTAGGGTCACCTAGTAATTTACCAATTAATCATATTATAATTTAATACATATATATATAGTTATTCCAAGGTATACAAAATAGGTTTAACTGTATGTACATAAGTGGAAATATATTTTATTTATGTGAAAATTATACATCACTCATACAGATAAACTAGTATACATGTACCAAATACATATTAACTTATATTATATATGCATACATACCAAAATAATACAATACTATATATAGGTAATATACCAAAATATGTTTTACAAGTACATATTTATCAATACAGTTTTTTTATATATATATACCAAAAATATGTTTATACAAGTATATATATATAGGTACACATATTTATACCAAAATACGGTTATATATATATACATATATACCAATATACATTTATTTATTTTTAAATACTGAAACATACATTAATACTTATTATACCAATAAAACGTATATAATATATATATAAGTGTCTATTTGTAATTTGTACAAAATACGTATTTGTGTATATACACTAATAGATGTATATACATATATACTTTTTATACCAAAATACATATTTGTATATATATATCAATCAAAAATCCTTATACATAATACATAACTAAATTTACACATAATAAATAACTAATTATATAAACTAAACTAGTTATATGCAATTATTAAATTAATTATATGCAATTAATAACTAATTAATTATTAACTGATTGATTAAACATTTACTAACCAAACTATATAAATTAACTACTGATTAAGAATTAACTACTGATTAATGACTAATTAACTGATTAATTATAACTAAATAATTTAACTACTGATTACTACTAAACTAAACCAACATATGAAATTACTAACTAATTACATTATTTTACTAGACTAATTACATTAATTACTAAACTAATTATATTTATTTACTAAATTAATTACATTTACTTACCACATTAATTACAAATTTACTAAACTAATTTATTAATTAGTTAGACTAATTGTTAATTAATTAACTAATTATAACTTAATTAACTATTACATATACACTTAACTAATGTATACAGAACTGAAAAGAAAGGAAAAGGGGAAATGCTCACGATGGGGGAGGGTTCTCCGGCGTCGGCGGAGGAGGTCCGCCGGGCAGGGCGTCGGCGCTCTGCTCGAGGCGGTCGGCGGAGTTCGACGCGGCGGTCGACGACTCGACGAGGGCTCGACGCGGGTGAGGCGGCGGCTTCGACAGATCTGAGGCGGTGGCGGATCTTCTGCGGCGGCGGCGTCGACTGGCTCGAGGAGGCGGCGACGGTCGAAGCTCAAGAGCGGCGGTGGTCCGAGGAACCGGTCGAAGACCCAGGCGGTCACCGGCGGGTGTCCTCGACGACGTGGAGGGGAGCCGCGGCGGAATCTTCGAGAGCGGCGCTTGGATCGAGGGGACAGGCGCTTGGATCGAGGGGGCGGCTGCGTCTGGTCGGCCACGGCGAGCTCAACGACAGGCGCTCGACTCGGCAGCGGCCTGCTCGACTCGGCGGCTAAATCTAGGGTTAGGGTTAGGTTCTGTGTGTCAGGGGGTTGTGTCCGGGTCTGCCGGACACAGGGATGGTGTTGTGTACTTGTCCGGGTTGGACACGAGGGTGGTGCTCTGTGGGGGACGTGTCCGGGGCTGGACACAGGAATCTGATGTACTGTGGGCGTGTCCGGGTGTTGGACACAGGAAATCTGGTTGTAATATTGTAACCGGACACAGAAAATAAATGGATACGGTGGGACACCCGGGGTCGGACCCGAGGCCATCACGGCTGACACGGTGATGCTGGACACACGGACACGAGCACACAAAAATGGTGGTGTCTTTGGCTTGTGGGAATTTGTGGAGGCTAGCTAATAAATTTGGAGATTAGGGTTTCTTGGGAATGGTGATGAGGGACTTAAATAGGGAGAGATGGTGTGGGATAAAGGGTTTGCGGGTTGGCCCAATAATGAATGGCCCAGAATTAAATATAAAAGGTTTTCTCATGTGGGAAAAATGAGGGTGTGAAGGCTAGTGAATGGGAAATGGCTACTTGTAAAACTAAAAATAAAAATAAAGATTATAATTTCAGAAAATGTTTTTAGGAAAGCTAGCTAATTTCCAATTAGCTACTAATTAATACATTTTGCAAAATCTTAGAAAGTATGACATTTATTTATTTACTATCCCAATAAATAAAAATTTATTTTATTTTATCAACTAGTCTTTTAAATAAATATTTAGTTAAAACAATAATTTTTTTTTTTATGATTCAAGCCAAATAATATTTGAAACTAGAAATATATATATATATTATTATTTACTTACTTATTTTATAAGAAAGCGACATTTAGGAAAAATAATTTTTATACAAGATTATAAATAACCTTCTACAATCAAACATCGTTTAAAAATCAAATAAAATTTCAAGGAGAAAAATATTTTATAAACTTGATATTTTTAAAATAATTTAAAATCTAGATATTTCGGAAATTTGGAAATCGGAGGTTACAGTCTGTGTCAGTGTGTGTGTGTGTGTCGTGTCTGTGTCTGTGTCACCGTCTGTGTGTGTGTGTCGTGTTTGTGTCAGTATCACATGTGTTCTGAGAGAGAGAGAGAGAGAGAGAGAGAGAGAGAGAGAGAGAGTTAGGCTTTACCTAGAGCTCGAGGAAGAGGAGGGGGATGCCGGAGTAGCCGCGGGGGAGAGGCGGTCGACGGAGCAGGCGGTCGACGGAGCGGGGGGGGGGGGGGGGCGGGGGAAATTTTTTTCGTTTCAAATTTTTTGTCACGACCCGCACCCGGTATAAGGGCACGAGAGCGTGAGTACGTCCAGCCTACGCCGCAGCATCGGCGGTAGAACGCTGTCTAGGTCAAGTGCTATCTAAATAATCTCACACTAGTATCCAACTCCATAAGGAGACACGGATAACACTATAAAGATGAACAACATACTCAATCACAATTACAGCACGATAAGAATTTGAAGAACAAAAGAGTGAAACACAAGACTAATGATAAAACAATCATACCTGTAATCAGTAACAACCAATCTCTAAGTGTCAGAACAAGTCCACTAAGGTCACAGTCTGGAAAAATATTTTCCAGTCAGGAAGGAGCAAAGTACATCTCTAAATAGCAGTTCTATATAAATGACATAAACTATGTAGCAGTTCTAGATGAAAACATACCAGATGCATGTATAGGTACGAGAAAATGTACAATGAGAGAAAATACTGGAAATACTGTAAGTAAATGCAGGAAAGAAACATTATGTCCATGAGCAAGAGTTCTATGACTAAGTGTGTGAGTACTAGCTTTAATATGTGATCGGCTTGGGAACTTGATCAGGCTGGTTACATGTGATTAGCTATGATTCATGGAAGGTCAGGCTAACCGTTGGTTAGCTATGATGCATGGAGAGGTCAGGCTAATCACACGTAACAGCTATGAGGCATGGAGATGGTCAGGCCACACCCGACGTGAGATGTGGGGTGAGCTATGATGCATGGAAAGTTGGGTATGATCACATATCTACACTAAAATACTCCCCAAACCCCCGACTGGTATAGTAGATCCAATCATGGTACGCTATGGCACGGGATTCCCTAGGAAGGTAGCAAATCTCCCCGGGAATCAGTGTCTGTACATGCACGAGATAACAAGGAAAACAAGTCTCATACAAGCTACACCATGAATAAGGAATAACATCTCATGACGAGATCCGTGTATACCAATCCGTGTAACCAATGTGTCAAGAACATGGATATTTACACTAGATACAGTGAACATAGGAGATATCATAAATTAGAAACTAATCAGAGAATGTACTCGCCTTGGGTCCTTAGTTGGTAAAACCGATGTCCTGTCCCAGAGTATCGTCTGGAGGAACCAACAGTCCTGGGTCCAAAAGCTGAGTAAGGTAGTCTGGTACAGAATCTGAGTCCAATGAACCCAAAGAACCTAGAGGATAATTGTATAACTAATTAATTATTTAGCTTCAAAAAAAGAAAAATATAAATTTATAATATAATTTATGCCATAACTTAAGCATAATTGTACAAGGCTAACACTAGTTTCTACTCTCACATGTTATATATAAGAGTGTCCAATCCATTATTTAAAATTAACCATGCTAGCTGAAAGATTATTAAATTGGATAGGATATAATGTCGGGATTATAAACCATAAACGCACTAATATCTGAACTTATGGTAGTTTGTAAAGAGAACCTATACTATTGCTAAGGGTGCACTAAATCAAAGTTCTCCTTCCTTAACCTGTCCTTCTCTACACTCGAAACTATCATTTCCTCTCCTTCCAAAAATTCACACGTAGACCCACAATTATATATCAGACCACAATAGCTTTATTTCAATTTTCCAAGGACAAAACACATCTCATAGAAGATTTCACCAAAAATTTAGATAGTCACATTTCCTGCTACAGTTTATATAAAATCAAAACAATTTGTATTCCCCTCTCTACTTAATTATAGAAGCTTCACCCTCCTTTCATTCTCACAAATACACAACTATATATTAGTTCTATATTGCTTCTTTCCATTCTTCAAACAATGCATCCAAGTGAACCACCAACCATACAACAGAACTTCATTCCAGCTTCTAAATAATCCCATATATCATTGCTTATTCTACACAGGAATCCAGATGGTACATAAAAAGCTAATATATAAACATAATAACACACTATCTCTTCTATGCGTTAATACCAACCCACAACTAAAATGCTAACTTGCATATTTCCTAGGTGCTTCTACATAAAAATTCTACTCATTCTTCCCATGTCTTCTGTCAATGAAGAAGCACCATAACAATACACATAGATCCCTAAATGTTCCCCTACTACTCACAGTAGTTAGGAACCCAAATCTACACAATCCTTTGTTATTATTTCCTCAAAAATTAACCCACACACAGATTCTCTCATGCACCCAGTTAAAACCTGGTCAACCCATTCTTGCATTCTTCTATTTCGTGTGGCAACAAATACTTCTTATTTTTACACCCATAATACAATATCATGTAGAGTTAAAATTTACAGTAATAAAGAAGATGACTGAGAACGATGATACATGGAAGGAGGCTAGGCTATAATCATGGATTTACATAAGGTTTAGTCAAGAGGCTCACCAGAGGACTGTCGGCCGGAGTGCTGTGCTGGGAGGTCCGCCGGAGGGGAGCTGCCAGCGGGCCGGAGCTGTGTACATAGGGAAGGGCAGCAGAGGGAGGGGAGTTGAGGGGGTTGGCCGGCTGATGGCTGGACCGGAGAGGATGAGCAGAGGCGGAGGGGGACTCGGCTGGGTCGGCGGACTGCGGCTTCAGGCGGTGGCGCCGGAGGGGATGTACAGCGAGGTCGGAGTACAATGGGAAGAAGACGAGATTCGTGTATACTGGTGGTGGTCGGAAATGGAGGTACTCCGGGGAGCGGCTGTCTGCCGGATGCGGGCAGCGGGGATCGACTGGAACCGGAGCTATCGGTGGTGGGGGACTGGTGTTAGGAGGAGGAGCAGTGGCTCGACGTAGAGGGGGACTGCCGGAGCTCGACAGCGGGGTGCTGCACCGGAGTCGAGGGCGCAGGGATGGTCGGCCGGTCCGTTGCAGCGAAAGGAGTTGAGGAGGAGATGTGGGTGTTCGACCGGGGAGCGGCGGGGTTGTGAGATCGGATCAATGGAGGAGATACGGCCGGAGTTCAGTGGGGTCGATGGGGGAGGAGCTTCGGGTTGCTTGGCCGCCGGAGGGGAGTTGCTGGCCGCCGGGAAGGCCGGGTCGGGGAGATGGTAACAATGGTGATGGTGGTGAATGGTTTGTAAGGGTTTTTCCCCCCCTTCCTTCCTGTTTGAATTTCAAAAGGAGAAGAAGAGAAGAAGAAGGAGGGAGAAAATGAAGAAAAATGAAGAAGAAAATGAGGAAGAGAAAGAGAGCTACGGTTGGGGCTTGGGGAGGTGTGCTTCCCTAGGAAATTTTTAGGGATTAGGGTTTTCTAGGGATAAGTGTTTGTGGGCTTTAAATAGGGTGATGCATGTGGGAACCAAGGGTGAGGATGCACCCATAGAATGAGTGGTCCAGATTAAACATGAGGATTTCTTCATGTGGGTGAGGGTGTTGACTAGTCAATGTTGGGCTTCTCCATTGGTTTTAAACAAATTGGTGTGATGACACCAACAATCAAATAATTGCAACTTAGCCCCATAAATTCGGAAAATTGCACAAACACATAAAATGACGAAAATTTGGTGGGCGATTCGGGGTCCGATGTTTTGTAGGGTCAGGGGGCGCTGTAAGATCGGTATGGGCTCAATTTACAGGGCACTGGAATTAAATTGGGATTTAAGAATTGGTTTAAATAGTATCCTCAATTTAAATAGAAATAAATGTAAGTTGTGTTCAACAATTAATTAGGAGTACATAGAGCCAAAATCAGGTCAGGTCATCAATACCAATAATGAAGAAAACTCAGAACAGAATATTACCCTAATTTGGGCCGCACGAAAAATAGGTCAAGATGGCCTCAAATTTTCGATTGGAACGTACAACGATACAAGATAGAAATTTAAAATAACGTCCGCGACGATTTTTGTGCGGCCAGAAACAATGCACAAGGAGCAAAATTATGAGTTGCAAAAATAGCAGAATTGAAGGCTGGCATGTCTAGGGCAAGATGGTGAAATTTGTTGGAAGACAAAAGTCTGGATAGTGCTCCAAATATCGAAGCAAAGACAATGCGCAAAAATATTAAATAAAATACAGTAATTAATTAAAATCTCCAAATATTAAATTCTAAATAAAATAATAAAATCCAGAATTCTATAATTCGGATAGGGGTTCGTCTACTGGGCTTCTAGGTCTAGTCTGCTAGCTAAAACAAAATAATAACACTGCATATAATCATATATTTAATTACACATCGCACAAAATTATTTAAATCAAATACACTATCATGAAATTAATTAATTGTAAATAACCTAATATTAAATATTGTAAAAATTCGAAAATACCCCTGTTTTCGGAATGTGGTAGTGACAAGTCTACCCACCTTAAAAGAATTTCGTCCTCGAAATTAAAATCCTCCTACTAGTGTTTAAATCATACACACTATTATTCCCTCAATTAAATTCATCAACCACGAATAATCCGCAAGGTATTTTCACAATTTCAAAAGTCTGAAATTATTTGTATTCCTGTAAAAATCCTCGATATAGAATCAAAGTCCCTTTTTATCAAAAATTTCCTGATAGTCTTTAGCTACTAATTCGATACTCAGAATTTAATATCCACTCCTCAAAACTCAACAATATGATATTTAAGGATTCTCCGAATGTTACATCTAATTATAAAGTTCTAAAATTCATAACTTGCAATTAAATAAATACATTGATAAATCTCCCAAAATTTCCAAATTAATAACCAACTTAAACATGTCATAATCTTTCCTGGAATTAATACATCATAATTTCCGTCATGTTAAATTCTTGACCCTTTATTTAAATCAATGTTTATCCTCGAATTTTTAAATCCTCGATTGTTTTATTTATGTATTTACTACCATCAAAATTTAAATTCCTCAAATCATATAATCATGAACTACTCCACATTGTTATTTCACAATAAATTCTTTCAAAAATTCTATAATAGCATATCCCTAAAAATCTTTAAAATAAATCAAATCCCATTCTTATCACAATATCCTCCAAAATTTTAAGTTAATAACGAAATACAAGAATTTAATATTCAATCCTCTAATTGAACTCCAATCAATGCATATTTCAAAAATTGAATCTCGTCCCAAATTTGAATTTAACGCTAATCCATTTGTGTTCTTATCCCTCGATTTTTTTTTTTTTTTTTTCCATAATACGCAGCGATGTAATATTTATGGAACCTCCAATACAATATTCAAAATATAAGTTCACCACTTGCAGTCAAATACTATATCGATTGCCTTCTTAAATTCCTCAAATCATATGATAAATTCAATCATTTCATAATCTTCTTAAAATCAATGATTTAACAAAACTTAAATTCCCAACTCTTTATTTAATATTTTTCCTCAAAATTTTTAGGCACCCTGTCTCTCTTTGTCAAGTCATAACCTCTTCGTTATTCTTTACTACAGTTAAATCATCAACAATCAAGTCTAAGAGAATTCTACCTACACCCATACAACATGCAACCTAAGGGAAATATGTATGATCATGGTGTCTTTTGTCACGGTATTTCAGTCTCTGTATCAGGGGTACTACTAACTACATTATAACAAGAATCATGCATATAAACTACGGTACTAAGCAATCAATCAACCAGAAGACAAAAAGAACATGAGGAAAGAAAAGAAAGAACCTGCTAACATATTACTTGCAATATCTTCTAACATAATCATAGGTCAAATGATGCATGTAAAGTTTGATACCTCTATCTCTTTAGGTACCACACTCTACTACAAGCATACTCACTGCTAGCTTCCTTACCTACTGCAATCGCTACTAGTATTCTTATCACTCAAATGCATGTCAATTGCAACACTCTATACTAAGTACTGCTCTCTTCAATACAATCCTAGATGAACACCTAAACCAGTTGGCAGTGAGATCTCAATTATGCTCAAGCCAACAGATCCTTAAACATGCATCTCATCTACTTATACTAATATATCTCTTCCACTATAAAATCTTATCCTCAAATTTTATTCCTCAAATAACTCCTCAAATAAAATTTAAAGTAAATTGCATACACTTTCCTCAAGGTTAATTATTTAAATACTGAAATGAAAACTTAATCACACAAAATCCTTACAGACTTGTCTAGGTTTATTGAATCGAATCTGAATCCTCAAAATAAAATTTTAATAACAACATTTCAACTCCTCAAATTTCAAAATTTTGCAATTCATTGAAATCTTCAAAATAAATTTTAATAGCAATCTCAATCTTCTCAGAATCCTAAAATTTTGAAATTTATTTTCACTCTTCAATTTAAAAATTTAAATCCACCTTCTGTAGTCCAATAGCTCTAATGTTAATCACTTTCACTGTCCTCATTGACGTGCATCATCAAATAGTACCCTAAATCAGTCTATAAATTCATCTTAATATGAAATCAACTCTATAATGAAGCAAAAAATCCTAATTTAATACCTAATTAACAACAATCAAATCAATATCAACAAGTGAGAATGGACAGAACAAGGGAATGAAAATTGGAAATTTTAACAAGGAATCCTTAGAGAATATGAGTTCAAAAGAACTGGATTGAGGACGGAAGGTATCTTTACTGCTAGAAAAGAAGCGATGGAACAAAGTCCTGGAATAACATAAATAGATAGGTCTTGAGATGATACTTTAAGAACCAATTTAAGATACAACCTGATAATCATACACGTCTGTCAGAAATCATGACACACAGAATCCTCGCCACGCCAGTAAGCAGAGATGCGATAAACGACAGGTTCCGTAACTAAGGTATGCAACCCTATAATCATGTCATCTAGAATCCTCGCCACGCCAACCGGTATGGCTGCAAGAAACTCTAAATCTCATAACTAAAGTATGTACATCCAAGTTAGGTTCCTACGTTCTCGTCACGACAGCTAATATGGCTGCGATAAATTCTAGGTTCCATAATCAAAGTAGACGTTTTACCTTTCTCACTGTCCTCATCAATATATGTCATCAGATGATACCATAAATTTTAGCCCGTAAAATTCATCCCAATATGAAATCAACTCAACAACGATACCAGGAATTAAAGTTAACAACTGGTCAACAAGAATCAAACTCAATGTCAACGAGTGAGGACGGACGGAACAAGGGCGAAGGAATTAAATTGGGAATTATAGTAAGATTCTCAAGGGGTCGTCCCAGGAATCTCTCAAGAATTTGTGATTGAGTATCCTCTCTCATCCTAGTATCCTATGTCCTATATTCTATAGCAGGTACGTAGTAGTTTAACAAGGATGTCACACTACCACGACATCGCTCTAAATGCGAAGTCAGACCTGCATGGGCCACCACTAAAACGTGTCACGACCCGCACCCGGTATAAGGGCACGAGAGCGTGAGTACGTCCAGCCTACGCCGCAGCATCGACGGTAGAACGCTGTCTAGGTCAAGTGCTATCTAAATAATCTCACACTAGTATCCAACTCCATAAGGAGACACGGATAACACTATAAAGATGAACAACATACTCAATCACAATTACAGCACGATAAGAATTTGAAGAACAAAAGAGTGAAACACAAGACTAATGATAAAACAATCATACCTGTAATCAGTAACAACCAATCTCCAAGTGTCAGAACAAGTCCACTAAGGTCACAGTCTGGAAAAATATTTTCCAGTCAGGAAGGAGCAAAGTACATCTCTAAATAGCAGTTCTATATAAATGACATAAACTATGTAGCAGTTCTAGATGAAAACATACCAGATGCATGTATAGGTACGAGAAAATGTACAATGAGAGAAAATACTGGAAATACTGTAAGTAAATGCAGGAAAGAAACATTATGTCCATGAGCAAGAGTTCTATGACTAAGTGTGTGAGTACTAGCTTTAATATGTGATCGGCTTGGGAACTTGATCAGGCTGGTTACATGTGATTAGCTATGATTCATGGAAGGTCAGGCTAACCGTTGGTTAGCTATGATGCATGGAGAGGTCAGGCTAATCACACGTAACAGCTATGAGGCATGGAGATGGTCAGGCCACACCCGACGTGAGATGTGGGGTGAGCTATGATGCCTGGAAAGTTGGGTATGATCACATATCTACACTAAAATACTCCCCAAACCCCCGACTGGTATAGTAGATCCAATCATGGTACGCTATGGCACGGGATTCCCTAGGAAGGTAGCAAATCTCCCCGGGAATCAGTGTCTGTACATGCACGAGATAACAAGGAAAACAAGTCTCATACAAGCTACACCATGAATAAGGAATAACATCTCATGACGAGATCCGTGTATACCAATCCGTGTAACCAATGTGTCAAGAACATGGATATTTACACTAGATACAGTGAACATAGGAGATATCATAAATTAGAAACTAATCAGAGAATGTACTCGCCTTGGGTCCTTAGTTGGTAAAACCGATGTCCTGTCCCAGAGTATCGTCTGGAGGAACCAACAGTCCTGGGTCCGAAAGCTGAGTAAGGTAGTCTGGTACAGAATCTGAGTCCAATGAACCCAAAGAACCTAGAGGATAATTGTATAACTAATTAATTATTTAGCTTCAAAAAAAGAAAAATATAAATTTATAATATAATTTATGCCATAACTTAAGCATAATTGTACAAGGCTAACACTAGTTTCTACTCTCACATGTTATATATAAGAGTGTCCAATCCATTATTTAAAATTAACCATGCTAGCTGAAAGATTATTAAATTGGATAGGATATAATGTCGGGATTATAAACCATAAACGCACTAATATCTGAACTTATGGTAGTTTGTAAAGAGAACCTATACTATTGCTAAGGGTGCACTAAATCAAAGTTCTCCTTCCTTAACCTGTCCTTCTCTACACTCGAAACTATCATTTCCTCTCCTTCCAAAAATTCACACGTAGACCCACAATTATATATCAGACCACAATAGCTTTATTTCAATTTTCCAAGGACAAAACACATCTCATAGAAGATTTCACCAAAAATTTAGATAGTCACATTTCCTGCTACAGTTTATATAAAATCAAAACAATTTGTATTCCCCTCTCTACTTAATTATAGAAGCTTCACCCTCCTTTCATTCTCACAAATACACAACTATATATTAGTTCTATATTGCTTCTTTCCATTCTTCAAACAATGCATCCAAGTGAACCACCAACCATACAACAGAACTTCATTCCAGCTTCTAAATAATCCCATATATCATTGCTTATTCTACACAGGAATCCAGATGGTACATAAAAAGCTAATATATAAACATAATAACACACTATCTCTTCTATGCGTTAATACCAACCCACAACTAAAATGCTAACTTGCATATTTCCTAGGTGCTTCTACATAAAAATTCTACTCATTCTTCCCATGTCTTCTGTCAATGAAGAAGCACCATAACAATACACATAGATCCCTAAATGTTCCCCTACTACTCACAGTAGTTAGGAACCCAAATCTACACAATCCTTTGTTATTATTTCCTCAAAAATTAACCCACACACAGATTCTCTCATGCACCCAGTTAAAACCTGGTCAACCCATTCTTGCATTCTTCTATTTCGTGTGGCAACAAATACTTCTTATTTTTACACCCATAATACAATATCATGTAGAGTTAAAATTTACAGTAATAAAGAAGATGACTGAGAACGATGATACATGGAAGGAGGCTAGGCTATAATCATGGATTTACATAAGGTTTAGTCAAGAGGCTCACCAGAGGACTGTCGGCCGGAGTGCTGTGCTGGGAGGTCCGCCGGAGGGGAGCTGCCAGCGGGCCGGAGCTGTGTACATAGGGAAGGGCAGCAGAGGGAGGGGAGTTGAGGGGGTTGGCCGGCTGATGGCTGGACCGGAGAGGATGAGCAGAGGCGGAGGGGGACTCGGCTGGGTCGGCGGACTGCGGCTTCAGGCGGTGGCGCCGGAGGGGATGTACAGCGAGGTCGGAGTACAATGGGAAGAAGACGAGATTCGTGTATACTGGTGGTGGTCGGAAATGGAGGTACTCCGGGGAGCGGCTGTCTGCCGGATGCGGGCAGCGGGGATCGACTGGAACCGGAGCTATCGGTGGTGGGGGACTGGTGTTAGGAGGAGGAGCAGTGGCTCGACGTAGAGGGGGACTGCCGGAGCTCGACAGCGGGGTGCTGCACCAGAGTCGAGGGCGCAGGGATGGTCGGCCGGTCCGTTGCAGCGAAAGGAGTTGAGGAGGAGATGTGGGTGTTCGACCGGGGAGCGGCGGGGTTGTGAGATCGGATCAATGGAGGAGATACGGCCGGAGTTCAGTGGGGTCGATGGGGGAGGAGCTTCGGGTTGCTTGGCCGCCGGAGGGGAGTTGCTGGCCGCCGGGAAGGCCGGGTCGGGGAGATGGTAACAATGGTGATGGTGGTGAATGGTTTGTAAGGGTTTTTCCCCCCCTTCCTTCCTGTTTGAATTTCAAAAGGAGAAGAAGAGAAGAAGAAGGAGGGAGAAAATGAAGAAAAATGAAGAAGAAAATGAGGAAGAGAAAGAGAGCTACGATTGGGGCTTGGGGAGGTGTGCTTCCCTAGGAAATTTTTAGGGATTAGGGTTTTCTAGGGATAAGTGTTTGTGGGCTTTAAATAGGGTGATGCATGTGGGAACCAAGGGTGAGGATGCACCCATAGAATGAGTGGTCCAGATTAAACATGAGGATTTCTTCATGTGGGTGAGGGTGTTGACTAGTCAATGTTGGGCTTCTCCATTGGTTTTAAACAAATTGGTGTGATGACACCAACAATCAAATAATTGCAACTTAGCCCCATAAATTCGGAAAATTGCACAAACACATAAAATGACGAAAATTTGGTGGGCGATTCGGGGTCCGATGTTTTGTAGGGTCAGGGGCGCTGTAAGATCGGTATGGGCTCAATTTACAGGGCACTGGAATTAAATTGGGATTTAAGAATTGGTTTAAATAGTATCCTCAATTTAAATAGAAATAAATGTAAGTTGTGTTCAACAATTAATTAGGAGTACATAGAGCCAAAATCAGGTCAGGTCATCAATACCAATAATGAAGAAAACTCAGAACAGAATATTACCCTAATTTGGGCCGCACGAAAAATAGGTCAAGATGGCCTCAAATTTTCGATTGGAACGTACAACGATACAAGATAGAAATTTAAAATAACGTCCGCGACGATTTTTGTGCGGCCAGAAACAATGCACAAGGAGCAAAATTATGAGTTGCAAAAATAGCAGAATTGAAGGCTGGCATGTCTAGGGCAAGATGGTGAAATTTGTTGGAAGACAAAAGTCTGGATAGTGCTCCAAATATCGAAGCAAAGACAATGCGCAAAAATATTAAATAAAATACAGTAATTAATTAAAATCTCCAAATATTAAATTCTAAATAAAATAATAAAATCCAGAATTCTATAATTCGGATAGGGGTTCGTCTACTGGGCTTCTAGGTCTAGTCTGCTAGCTAAAACAAAATAATAACACTGCATATAATCATATATTTAATTACACATCGCACAAAATTATTTAAATCAAATACACTATCATGAAATTAATTAATTGTAAATAACCTAATATTAAATATTGTAAAAATTCAAAAATACCCCTGTTTTCGGAATGTGGTAGTGACATTTTTGACAGATGGGGAAAAACGAAACCGAGCCCTAATTAACCAAATTTTAGCGACGTTTAGCGACGTCAAAGAAGGACGTCGCTAAATTAAATTATAGCGATGTTACGGTCGTCGCTAAACACGTTGCTAAATATTTCTAATATAAACGTCGCTATTTGCATCGCTAAACGTCGCTAACTTAAATATATTAGCGACGTTTAGCGACCAAAATTGAACTTATAGCGACTAATCTTATAAAAACTGAATAAAAGTCGCTAAACGTCGTTAAATATCGCCAATTAGCGACGTCTACCGAGGTTTTACATGGAGTCGCTAAATTAGCGACGTTTTTACCTGGAGTCGCTAAAAAACGTCGCTAATCTCGCTTATTCTAGTAGTGGCCAGCACATAGTGTACTTAGAATGAATATATGTGGAAAGGTTCGTTGGCATGATCTCGAGATACCGTTCCCTCCAAATGTTACTAATACTTTTAATTACCAAATTAGCCCCATATTGTGTTCGAAATCTTAAGGCGTGGTCACATGAGAATTTTTCTTAAGATGTCATACAAAGTACAGGCACGCTACATATGTATCCATGAAAGTTCAATCTGGATTCACCCGAGCGTGTATGCAACATTGAATCAATATCCTAGCCACGCATTAGTTGTTGATTCGCTTATTATGCCCGTGTTGGAGAAACAATATGTAAAACCCCTAATCCTAAAAACTATAAATTTTGTTTTTAATTAATTATTTAATTTAATTATAGTAATTATGAGCTAAATTGAATAAATAGATTTTTATTTAATTTTTATTTTAGGTGTTTGTGCATTTAGGAGATTTATGGAGCCAATATAAATTTTTCCTAATTTATTCCATGTCGGAGACCCCGTGGACAGTTGCTAGCTTACTAGTATAGAATAATATAAATTTTAGAATTTTTCTATATATATATATATATATATATATATATGTATTAAATAGAAATAAGAAAAGAAAGAAAAAGAAAGGAAAAAGGAAAAAGAGAGAAAAAAAAAAAAATTTCCTAATGGGTATTAAACCCACAACCCGGCCCTTAGTCTACCCGCGTCAACCCATAACCCATATGCAAATAGAATAAGAGCAGCAGCAGCAGTCCTTATATACCGAACTCACGATCTCTCACCCTCTCTTATATATATTCACATCTCTTCAAGCAAAACCCTAATCCTAATTCATCCTCTACTCCTTCCCATCTGACCGTCGAGACTGCCGCCGAGACTACCGCCCACCTGACCGCCGTTCATCGCAGCCGTCAGCCGTCAAGAACCGCCGCACGACGACCGTGACCTCGCGTAACCCCGCGCGCTGCAGTTTTAAACAGCGAAGTACCTGTCTTCCAGTCCCGTTTCCCGTCTCCTCGCTCGACCAAACTAGACCCCGTCTTCGCAGGTATAATCCCGACCTATCCCTCTTCCAATAATGTGCTTTAGTTTATCTCGAACAGTGTGCGAACCTAGGTAAAAATTGACACCAAGTCGATGAAAAACTGCGACATATTAAATCTCAGAAATCTGTTGCAACCACCCCTGTTCACGGATTCGTATCTCCCACCACAGAGATCCGAATTCAGTTTTTCTTGTTGGTATGCGAAGACTACTTGACCTAGTTTATTTTCTGTCAAATACATTAATTTATTAATTACTGTGTGTAGAATAAAATTAGTTGGAAAACCCCAAAAACATACTTTTTCCTAAATTCGAGAAATTGTGATATGGAGCACGCCCTGTCAATCGGGACCGCCCCGTCGTGTACCAAGTGTACTAAAAGGTGCACACAGTATACCCGGACGTGTGATATTTTGCAAAAACTGATTTGGATGCCTGTGCGCGTCGAAATCAGCCCGTATCCGCAGCAAATCCCCCGTGTCGTAACTTTTACAAAAGTCATGCGCATTTAGTGCATGCTCGCCAGAATGCGACGAAACTTGTGCCATTGGACTCGTGGTAACGCGCAGGTCCTGTGACCCAAGTTTTACGCGATTCTGAGGTAGTTGACCAAGTCGCCTATTGGCGGGCCCTACGGTTGACTTTTTGGGCGAAATTGTGTTCGGCTCACCGGAATCCACATTTGGACATACCGTTGAGTTCGTACTGACTTTTAGAGTTTGTTTGACCTATAATTTGTCCCATTTGGACATACCGTTGAGTTCTATTCTATTACCTCTCCCTTGAACCATTTATTATTGATCTCCGTCTTTCCTTATTTCGGAAAGACGAAACATCATGCTTAGTATAAGTTTGATATACATACAGTACTAGATATACCCCATAGGCCAATCACAATACTTGATGATTATTTTTCGTAATTAAAGGCATATCATATATGATATATTTGGTGTTAAAGTTCTGAGGATTGAGTAACATGATTAAGTAAATTTGAGGAATAAGTTTTCTTAAATGTAAGAGCCTTATGTGATAGATGGGTAAATTATAAGTTAGGTAGCAGTGCAGTATCAACTTGAGGGGAATTTCTTTTAGATTGTGATCAAGCAAGATTAGATTGGGAGATTCAAGTCATTTTAATTTTGAATTTTTTTAAAAGAAGGACTACGATGATGAAGATCTAATGAATCATGAAATCTTGAAAGTGAGGACCAAATATTATACATTCAGCACATGATTTAAAGTTTGAATGTGGAAGATTCAATCATCGATTTAAACCTTGAGGATAAATATAAAATTCTAGGCTTGAGAAATTGGTGAAGTAGATATAAAATCTTATAATTGGATGATTTGAATTAAAAGTAAAATTTTGATTGCTGGATTACCTATTGGAAATACTGAGGATGTGAATTGAATTTAAAATTTTGAAGGATGCAAAATTCATAAGGGACAATAGGAATAATATTGGATTAGAATTGTTTTCTTCTAAAGGACATTATGATAGTTGGAGATCGTAATGTGAAAAGCGATGTAGACTATTTAAAACTTGAAGCTGTCGTATAGATCTAGCATAAAATTGGATATGATTATCGAGAAAAGATTATAATATTTTGATTAAACAGAGGTTACCTTAATTTTGAAAGTGATTGCGATGGATTAGAATATATTTTAAATTTTGGAAGAGATTGTGATTGACTTGTCTTATATGCGAATGTGAGAGAATTAACAAATTATGCCTTATTTTAATTTCGAGCAAGAAATTATTTTTTAAGTTGGGTAGATTGTAAACCCTCCCTCACCCAAAATTTAGCCTACTTGGCTTAGAAAGTGAAACTAGGGCTAATTTGTATCCAACTGGAGATAGGACACGACATTTCTATTTAATTTTACAATAATTATATCACATAGTACACCTTACCGTTGCTTCGATAATTGGAGCACTACACTAGCCATTGCCTCCCTACAAATTTTACATCCTTATCCTAGACATGCTCGTCTTCCATTCTGATCTTAGTATAACTTATAATTATGCTCTCTTGTGCTACACTTTAGGTGCACAATATTCATTGCGGACGCTTATATTTAATTCTATAATTCCAACTTTGTACCTTGTGCGTTCTAATTGAAATTGGAGACACCAGCTTGACCCTTTTTGTACAACCTAAATTAGGATAATATTCTATTCGGAGTCTCCTATGCCCATGACCCTTGTGTCCCACCTAATTTTAATCCCATGTACTTCTAATTAAGTCAAGAACACCCTGCGCATTAATTTTGATTAATTTAACCCAATTTTCATCTTTGTGCAATTTTTTAATTGTTGGGTGCTTTTATGCAAAAGTGCATTAAGGTGTCCACACCATTGGACATGACACATGGAGAAACCTATTTTTCGTTCATATGGATTTTTTTCATGATTTTCGGAATATGGAACGCGCAACATCGCCCACTCTAGCCTTGCATTTTAAACAATGCAAATTATAGACCTCTGAACATTCCCATGGCAATTGGAAAAGTCATGCAGGTTAGGATGGAGGAAGGTACAGAATAAGCTGTAAATCCCTATCTTATACCATCTTTGACTTTCTACGTGGCTTAGTTTTAATTTTGAGGACGAAATTTTTATAAGTTGGGTAGAATATAAAACCCCTAATCCTAAAAACCGTAAATTTCCTTTTTAATTAATTATTTAATTTAATTATATTAATTATGAGCTAAATTGAATAAATAGATTTTTGTTTAATTTTTATTTTCGGTGTTTGTGCATTTAGAGGATTTATGGAGCCAGTATAAATTTTTTTGTGTATATATATGTACATATATATATATATATATACATATATATATATATATATTAAATAGAAATAGGAAAAGAAAGAAAAAGAAAGGAAAAAGGAAAAAGGAAAAGAGAGAAAATAAAATAAATAAATAATAAAATTCCTAATGGGTATTAAACCTACTACCCGGCCCTTAGTCTACCCGCGTCCACCCATAACCCGCGTGCAAATAGAATAAGAGCAGCAGCAGCAGCAGCCGCCCTTATATACCGAACTCGCGATCTCTCACCCTCTCTTATATATATTCACATCTCTTCAAGCAAAACCCTAACCCTAATTCATCCTCTACTCCTTCCCATCTGACCATCGAGACCGCCGCCGAGACCACCGCCACTTGACCGCCATTCAAATCAGCTTTCAGCCACCCAGAACCGTCGCACGACTATCGCGACCTCACATAACCCTGCGCGCTGTAGTTTCAAACAATGAAGTACCTGTTTTCCGATCCCATTTCCCGTCTTCTCACTCGACCAAACTCAACCCCGTCTTCGCAGGTATAATCCCGACCTATCCCCCTTCCAATAATGTGCTTTAGTTTATCTCGAACAGCGTGCGAACCTAGGTAAAAATTGACACCAAGTCGATAAAAAATTGCGATATATTAAAACTCAGAAATCTGTTGCAACCATCATTGTTCACGGATTCTTATCTCCCACCACAGAGATCTGAATTCAGTTTTTCTTGTTGGTATGCGAAGACCACTTGACCTAGTTTATTTTTTGTCAAATACATTAATTTATTAATTGCTGTGTGTAGAATTAAATTAGTTGGAAAACCCCAAAAATATACTTTTTCCCAAATTCCAGAAATTATGATACGGAGCGCGCCCAGCCAATCGAGACCGCCCCGTCGTATACCAAGTGTACCAAAAGGTGCGTACAGTATACTCGGACGTGTGAGATTTCGTAAAAACTGATTTGGAAGCGTGTGTGCGTCGGAATCAGCCCGTATCCGCAGCAAATCCCAGTGTCAAAACTTTTATAAAAGTCCTGCATATTTAGTGCACGCTCGTTAGAATACGACAAAACTTACGCCATTGGACTCGTGGTAACGTGCAGGTCCTGTGACCCAAGTTTCACACGATTCTGAGATAGTTGACCAAGTTGCCTATTGGCGGGCCCTACGGTTGACTTTTTAGGCAAAATTGTGTTCGGCTCACCGGAATCCACATTTGGACATAACGTTGAGTTCGTACTGACTTTTAGAGTTTGTTTGACCTATAATTTGTCCCATTTAGAGACCTTTACCCTTGGCACGCTTTTTGGTGCAAAGTGGCCCACATGTAGAGCCAACTTTGTCCCAAAATTACTATTTTGCCCTGTGTCCAAATTGGACGAAAGGGTAGTGCGTTCTAGCTATTTTTCTTATTCTGGGAACATTGGTGATATCTATTTCAGCATCCGGAGACATTTGTTCTGAGTCCATAGCTTCCGGTCCTGTGTGTTGGACATCTGGACGTTATATTTTGCAGCTTCTTGCCAAGCAAGTATATCTTGCCTTTGTTGTACTGTTTAAATTAAGTTATTATTTAGTTTCATATTTATTTAATTATAAACTATGCGCATCCGAGGGAGACTCGGGTGCAGTCAACAAATGCGTTGACGATAGGACTTGTGTCAGACCTAGTGTCTAGTAGACCCATCTAAAGTTGTGGAGTTATCGGTATGACTTCCCAGGCTTTGACACATTTCTTACACGTGTTGTGAGTCTCATGTAGGGCACGAACTTGCATATGTGGTTGGCCACCTATAAGTGTAGGCGTGCGACGGATAGGGAATAACTGCTATTAGTAATGCATGTTAGAAGACTTAGCAGTTATTAGAAGTCGGAGCATAGACTATTGTGGTACGAAGGTCCAATCCTTGTCCTTGTTTGGTTGAAGGTTGGGCTATTGTTCTAACGATAGACTATGAGCCAAAGTTACGATGCCTCGGCGTTGTAGGTGATGCGTGTTATGGATACAACATGATTAGATCATTGGACGGGGAGGACGACTAGTAGGCGTATGGGACACCCACTTCCTCTATGCAGATTTCACACTTGACGGAGTGATATAGACGTTATATACTATGCAGATTCCACGTTCTTCGGAGCGATATGGACATTATATACTATGCAGATTCTCCGTTCTTCGGAGCGGTAGGACGTTATTATATACATGCGCCCTTGTATTGGGGGCATATGTGGCATATAGTAGCTAGTTGTCATGATTGGTGAATTAGGTCAGCATATGTCTAGCCTACAATTTCCCATACTCTCAAGGTTGTCCTCAAGTTGTATTTCACTTAGATGGTTAGGTCACCCTGGAGTTTTTACAGTATTTACTTTATGGCATACTTTTATGCATCTTGTTATGTCCCTCTGAGGACCTGGTCCCTTTCCAGCTGTATTGTTCATGAATATTTGCAGGAGTGTAGATCCGGACTGGATACTTATATTGCGAGAGATCTTCTCTTCGAGCCTCGTGATTGCTAGAGGTTGTATTTATATTGTATTTGTCTGGTTTATTCTTTATTCTAGTTCGGCAGTGGATTTGTTTCCATCTGATTGTCATCTTTAGATACTTCATTTTAGGATCTGTTATAGATGTTGGTTATTCATTATATTTGATTTTCTGTGGATGAGATTAGATTATACCCTGTGATTTATGATAATTTGTACCACTGGTGAATTGTTATTTATATTACAGCGTACGTGTGTTTTGGTTTCCATATATTGGATGCCATATTCATACGGCTGGCAAGCTTACGTGTCCTAGTCCTATGTATTTTGGGACTGGGCATGACACAATATATATAATATATCTCTTATTCGCGAGATTTGGAGGAATTCTCGATGCACAATCTAAATATAAATTATTTAACACATTATACGGTATGGGTACCTTAGCACACATCCGATTATATACACTTTCAGGCAATAATTTGTTTCAATACGGATACAATATTCAAGTCCAATTACCAATTGTACATTGGGGCACATAAATAAAGATCATATTGTAACACGAAACTTATGTCATGCACATATCCGGTTAGTTACTATCCACTTAGTCTACTTCATAGCCAATCTTAGCACTTGGTCATGTCTAGCATGAGGTCAGGTTACTAAATCCGTTCTTCCTCAGAATCATAACACTAACATTAACTCAATTATAAATCATAAAAGAATAAGAAAATATTCAATCAAACAATCAGGCCCGCATGGATCTCTAGGCCGTAAATGAAGTCCTGGCCACATATGTCTCTAGGCCGTAGGGGAAATCCTGACAATATATGAAGTCTGTGCCGCATATAATATCAAGGTCGTATGGACCACTTGGACGCATATGAAGTCATGGTCGCATGCTCAGGGTTAAAGTCTACTCCTTAGGATAAGTGTTGAAGTGACGGCCAATAAATAATGTATTAGTGAAGTGACATAAAGTGATTGATATGGCAATGCAATAAAGTGTGTCAGAGAGAAAAGACAAAGTCATAAAAATATGTGACATCGGTTCAAAGTCATGTGTCCAAGAAAGGTGACCGCATGCTCTGGTTGCCGTATATGAATCATGCCGCATGGATTACCTCTTGGACTTAGCGAATTTCTCATTCGTTCAGCTAGTTAAAACACAAGAATATCATAGACACTTGTGTAAAATAAGCAGTCAAGCATCCAACAAGATGGATGAATGCTGGTCAGTATATGCGGCACAAATTTTAGGTCACATTGTACTCTGGCCGCATAAAACTCTCTTCCACATATGATGCTGGTCACATGAACACGTCATCTTCTCCAACAGCAATTCGGCCATGATGGAAGCCCCAAAATCAAAAAAAAATTGTTTTGACCATTAAATTCTTATTTTAAATCCAAATCAAGTGAACTAAAAGCTAAGATGCTTGAAATTAAAAGCTCTATCATGTAGCAAAAATTAGTTTTCAAAATTACTTGTTAAATAGATAAAAACCTAGAAAAAAGTCATGAAGCCCATAAAAACCGTTAGTTAGACATGTAGATCTACACTAATCCATCCACCAAATTCAAAAACTCCAAGTTCTAAAAGTGTGTAAAATCATGAAAAGAACCTAATAATCAATTAATATAGTGTTTTTTTAATTTCTCATGCAAGGTGTACTAGTCTATTGAAAGGGGACAGAAAACACAAGAAAGAGAAAGAAAATAAAGTTGTGGAGAGAAAGAATGAGAGGTTGTCTTATATATGGTAGGGTTTGAGTGTTGAACCAAGGATAATCATGACTTGAACGAACCTATAAAATGAACCATGAACAAGGTTATACAAAAGAATAGGTCCAGTCTCTATGCACATGCAACCATGCTAAAATAAAATATATTTCAAATATTTATATCAGGAACGGGGAGTGAAAGTCGAACATGAATATTGGCCAGTTGTGCACATATGTCAAAATTGTAGGGCTTTTCAAGTCCTTGGGGTACATTCTTCTTCGGAGATTTGTCGAAGCGTACTTCCTTTTGTTTAGCTTTGAACGACCAGGTTCTGTTGTCACCGGAGCAGCAGGAGTTGGCGAAATAGGAAGAGTGTCAGGAATATCTTCTGGGGCAGAATCATAAGTTTGATGATAATCTTTGCCGGACCTGGTACCATCCTTGGCTTCTTCTTTTGGCATCGGGGAAAAAGTACCATGCTACAGGACTTGAGTTTCTTTTTATCATGCTCCTTCTTAAAGCGAGTCTGTGGGCTGGTCTAGTCGTATCCAATTCACAACAGGATTTATTGGACTGTCCTTAGAGTTGTAGATGAATGTGTCGTCCCTTTCCAAAGTTTAAACCTTCAGCTTTCTTGAAATTATATTCCATATTTTGCATCAAGCGTACATATTATTAATTGTATCGATAAAATTAGGGGGCGATCCTCCTCAAGCACTTGAGTTGAGGTCGATTTTCTAAAGGTTGTAGTAGGATTAGGAAGAATTTGTGTAGGAACACCTTCATAAGCACTGAAGATTTGTTGTGCCCTATATAGCAGAATGCTGCCAATAATGGACCATTGCTGGTGCGTCAAGCAAAACTTTCGAGTAGAGCTTGGTGGAATAATGTTCAGATTTTCAAATCTAATATCGAGAGATACATGTTCTTGATGTTGGTCCGGATCTCCGTCTTAATGAGGATCCAAAGAAATTATATTGCATGATTTATACTTCTTACCCTTCTTAGATTTTGAATTAGAAGATGCTACTCCCTGGTCCCAATTTGACAGCAGGTCGGGATGAATCCACACAATCTTGCCATGGTTTATGGTAAGAGGCACCAATTTCTCTGTTTGACTTTTAGGCAACAGAAGATTTTCCACTTCCATCGTAGATCAAGGTATTGGGACGACGCCGTTCGGGACATCTTCTGCTGGAAACTCGCCGAATTGAAGAGACACCAAATTGGCAGTGACTGTCTTCTCTATGTTGTGAAGGGTGATACCTTTAGCATCAGTAAATTATTGTATCTTCCTTTTCAAGATATTACAAGCCTTGGTAGGGTGATGTATATATCGGTGGTACAGGCAGTAATTTAGGTCGTCTGCTTTACAATCCTCATTTGCTCGCTTGACATCAGGCAATGGCAACTTGTTGGTTTTTATCAAGCATTCAAAATTTTTGGGGATATCACAATCGTCAAAGGAATATACTTCCATAGGCCTGGAAGACTCTGTAGGATTTTGTGTTGGAGGAGAGGTGGGTCGCTTTGACAGATTTATTGCCAAGGCCTTCTTTCCTTTGTTGTTACGATTATTCGCACAATTGGAGGGACGCTTCCCTTCCACATTAGTCATTAGTAACCACAAATTGTGTGCCTTCAGCAGCTTTGTCCCCGATAATGAACGCCGACCAGTCTTGAAATTGAGTTGGACCTGTCTAGAGCCCTATTATAGGCAGTAGGTTCTTTTTGCAAGTATTATTGAATGAAAAGTCTAGAATATCGTGGGGTAACTTCATAGTTGCCTGCCTGAAATACATAATGAATTTATGAGCAGATTTCTTCTCCTTCTGTTTGATCTTGGTAATGTGACGATGGATACCGAGTACTGTAGTAACTCTTTTACTCCATTGACGGTCCGACGAGTGAATGAGGGATGCTCTCTTCTCTTCTCTCTCTCTTGAGCTTGTGTACACGTACGTAGCTTATCTAGAAGGGTATGGTCTCTGAAGCAGAAAAAATCAGCCAGCCTTTGGTACGTCTAAGTTGCTTCTATTTATAGCCATAATGTTGGTGGACTATAGATGCGATATGCTCTTGTTTGGTGGCCGCAAGGGGCTACTTCAACAGAATACGGTTATAACTGTAGGTTCATATGATGGGAAGGTTACCATATGTTCTTCATCCTTAACATGATGTAGTTGGGTCAGGCCGAGCTATCACGTAGATATTTATTAGGATTTGTTGTTGTTGAAGATTTGGGCGGTTCTCGTCTTTTCTTTTCGTGACTTGGTCAGCTTGACACGCGACCCTCATTTAATTGGAGAGAATAACTTCAGTCACAACTGAAATATTTTATCTAAGGGAATCCTACCACATTGGATGCTAGGATTCTAGGACGCCTATGACGCATGGAGTCTAGAACGATTAAGGCCCGAGATGCATAGAACTCATGGAGTCAGGAATGCATAGGGCCAGAGATGCATGAAACATATGGAGTCTGGAACTAATGGCCAAAGATGCATGGAACACATAGAATCTGGGACGCATAGGGCTAGAGACGCATAGAACGCATGTAGTCTGGGACGCATCGGGCTAGAGTCTCATGGAACACATAGATTCTGGGATGCATGTGGCCTCATACACGTGGCATTGTATGCCTGTCAGAAGTTATTATTAATTTGACGAGAGATTCTTGTCGGTTATGTCATGCCCCGATCGTCCTCGTACGGGCGTGATGCCGTGCAAGCCTAAAGTGTACTTGTACAAGGCCAAAGATTTGAAACAAGGGAAAGTAAGCTATTCAAGACAGGAGCAGCGGCACATGTATTGCAGAAAAGTAAAGAACACAATGGCATATGAAAAAAACCTCTTTATTGATAATCAAAAGTGTTACAAGCGGCGCTTGGCCGAGGTTACAGTTCACTCAACCACTTTATTTCTCTCAAATACAATGACACCGTTCCATACATTATGTCCCTCAAAATAAAAGCAGCTCCAAGCAATCATGATACGGCTCAAGGCATCGACTCCAGATTTTCGGGTCCTTGGGATAAGAAACGACTATCGCTTCCTCAGACGGTCGAGCACCTGAGAACAAGCAAACTGTTGGTGGGTCAGCACTTTGGAGAAAGTACTGGTGAGTATAAAATCAACTGAACAGTAGCAACACCCCCTAAAACCCACACTAAGTAAGCATGTGGCAAAATATTATATTACTAGTGATCTTGCTACTTTTACCTAAGTTTATTTCATGCAGCTCAAGATTATAGTCAGTTTACATCTTTTTCGAAAATATAGCTTGGAAATAATTTTGCATATTCGAACAATAAGCATATAATTGGGACAGTGTTCTATCGTGCAGTGTGCAGCATATATCGTGCACCATATTCTAACTCTTAAGAACAAAAGTTATCTCTAGTGGACTGTTTATATCATATCAAAACAAGTATTCCAAGTGGACTATTCAATTGGATTCAATAGGGACAACAGTATATTCAATGTAAAACATATATTTCACCTTTAGCATAAATGATAAGGGACATAATAAAATACAAGTGACCATGTATTCAGTGATCCTAACCCATGATAGAACATTTATCCATGCAGCAGACATACAAGTTAGCAATAATTTGCATAAATATATATGTACAAGGTTCTCCTTTCCTGTCCGTCTCTACATCAAACAATTAGGTATGCAAGGAGGCTAGCCTAGCATGTGCCATAACTATATGATGATCCATGAGTCTATTTCCCAATGAATAGCAGCAGCTGGGACTACAAGCCTAGGCTCACTATTGGACAGGATACCCCCCTAATCGCGAGGACTACAAGCCTTAGGGTGTTTCAAAAATATCCCCCGGGAAGAACGATTTCCAGTCCCCAGGAATCCGTTCGAGAGATAGAACCTTGTGCACAAGTTGTCCAAAGACCGATGCAATGCATACGATTCTATCAGATAAAAGACTATAATGCACATGTCCAAAAAAAAGCAAATATCATAACAAGCGATAGAGCCGGAGCCCTCCATATCAAACGATAGAGCCGCAGCCCTCTATTCCTTTTCTTTCAATTGAGTCGATAGGTTCTTTTAGTTTAATCCATTCGATAGGTTCAATCTTCTTTCTTTCTTTATTTCTTTCGATAGGTTCAATAGAACACGATACAAATGGTTCAAACAGTTCTATCTCTAATCAATGCGATCAATAAGAACTGTTCAAGCAATCTATTTCTTTTAACAAGTAAGAAGCAAGAGCAGTTCTATATAAATCTAGCAAGCAATTTTAATCTTTAGCCTAGCATATGATACAAAGATAAGTGTAAGCAATCTTTTACTCATTCTTATTAGCATGGCAGCAGTTCATTCGATAGCGATGTCTGTAACGCCCCGCTCCGTGCCGGCGTTATGTATCAAGGTGAGTGGGCAGAACTTCGTTCTCTGATTCTTGTACGCCTTAATAATAACCTGAGTTTTTGCTTGCAATATTTTCTTAAGAGAATGATAGAACCTGCCTTGCATGTTAATGAAAGAACTCACCTAGCTTGTCTTTGAAACAATGCCTGCTTAACGAGAATCCTGAATCGCCTGCTTAGAGTGCATGAACATGTTCACTATCGTCTATGCTTCGAGAGAACCATACTGTGCCTGAACGTGTTCAAGTGATAAGTCGGATTGCCCCGCAACAACGAGTGTATTCTGATGGTTCTTCTCGTCTGCATACTAGAGTTTATTTGATAGTGTTCCATGCATTCGCATGCGGTCGGACAATAGCTATTGGTGGAGAGCTGAACTGCATGTGTCACGGCTGCTACCATGATAGTGCAAAGCAACCATGAGTCACAGCTGCCTCTAGCATCAGATAAAGAGTCATTGGTATGCTGTTCCACCAGCTGCCGATCCTGAGAATCTCGGGGACCGCCCTGCATATAGCTAAGTCATTGTGTTGGCTTGGATAGTGACTGCCCCTAAGAATGTGCATTGTGTGTCTAGCTTTGCATCTGACCCTGGAGTCGCACAAGACACGCTGCGCACACCCTGAAACATGAACGGTTTGCTTGCTTGCATATTCAATATGAAACTCTGTTTCCAAACATGTTTCCAAACAAGTAAATCGACTCTGCTAGAACTGCATGAAATGAACCTAGGTAAAACTAGAAAGATCACTAGTAATGTAATGTTTTATAACATGATTACTTAGTACCTGTTTGAGTGAATGCTTGTTTCTGTTCAGTTGATTTATCTCACCAGTACTTGTATAAAGTGCTGACCCACCAACAGTTTACTTGCTTGCAGGTACTGGATCGTCCGAGGAAGCGATAGGCGTGCCACAGTCCCTAAGACCCGGAATCCTGGTTTCGATTGTTGCCCCGAGAATGCTATCGTATAAGAGGGCATAATGTATGGAACGAACGTGTGCCTTTGCTAAAGGAAACCCAAGTTGCCTCGATTGTCCCGAACACTCAGTTGGCTAATGCATTGCATTGCAACAAGTCCCTTTCCGCTGCTTACTCGATAGATGCGATGATAGCCAACTCTGAACTTAAACGATTGGCCTTCCACGGGCGCAACCCCAGGCCCGTGCGGCATCACGTCCCCCGAAGGCTCGAACGGGCCTTTCACTTGGCTCCCTTCCTCCCTCGCACCCGCGGGACGGGCGCGGTGATTCGTGTCCGGCGCGCCGAGGCACGGTGATACGTGTCCGGTTCGTTAATCCCGGCCGTACGGGGCGGGGCAGGGCGGAGCGGCGGCCCGGGCGGGGCCAGGGCATGACCGAATGGTATCAGAGCGGAATCGATTCTCTGGCCCAAACCGTTGCTATGACTCTGAGATATTATCGATATGGTTTTGCAAAGAGTGTTCCATACAATAAGTCCACAGATATTCTCAAAGTGCAAAATGTTTCCTGAACTTGAATTGCTTGATTGTTTCGATTAAGTACGGCGAGGAACGGCACTATCGCTACTCGGGATATCGAGAAGTTCATCCTTGAAGTTTCGAGGATGAAACTTTTTGTTGGTTGGTAAGTATGTAACGCCCCGCTACGCGTCGGCGTTATGTATCAAGGTGAGTGGGCAGAACTTCGTTCTCTAATTCTTGCACGCCTTAATAATAATCTGAGTTTTTGCTTGTAATGTTTTCTTAAGAGAATGATAGAACCTGCCTTGCATGTTAATGAAAGAACTCACCTAGCTTGTCTTTGAAACAATGCCTGCTTAACGAGAATCCTGAAACGCCTGCTTAGAGTGCATGAACATGTTCACTATCGTCTATGCTTCGAGAGAACCATACTGTGCCTGAAAGTGTTCAAGTGATAAGTCGGATTGCCCCGCAACAACGAGTGTATTCTGATGGTTCTTCTCGTTTGCATACTAGAGTTTATTTGATAGTTTTCCATGCATTCGCACGCGATCGGATAATGGCTATTGGTGGAGAGCTGAACTGCATGTGTCACGGCTGCTACCATGATAGTGCAAAGCAACCATGAGTCACAGCTGCCTCTAGCATCAGATAAAGAGTCATTGGTATGCTGTTCCACCAGCTGCCGATCCTGAGATACTCGGGGACCGCCCTGCATATAGCTAAGTCATTGTGTTGGCTTGGATAGTGACTGCCCCTAAGAATGTGCATTGTGTGTCTAGCTTTGCATCTGACCCTGGAGTCGCACAAGACACGCTGCGCACACCCTGAAACATGAACGGTTTGCTTGCTTGCATACTCAATATGAAACTCTGTTTCCAAACATGTTTCCAAACAAGTAAATCGACTCTGCTAGAACTGCATGAAACGAACCTAGGTAAAACTAGAAAGATCACTAGTAATGTAATGTTTTATAACATGATTACTTAGTGCCTGTTTGAGTGAATGCTTGTTTCTGTTCAGTTGATTTATCTCACCAGTACTTGTATAAAGTGCTGACCCACCAACAGTTTACTTGCTTGCAGGTACTGGATCGTCCGAGGAAGCGATAGGCGTGCCACAGTCCCTAAGACCCGGAATCCTGGTTTCGATTGTTGCCCCGAGAATGCTATCGTATAAGAGGGCATAATGTATGGAACGAACGTGTGCCTTTGCTAAAGGAAACCCAAGTTGCCTCGATTGTCCCGAACACTCAGTTGGCTAATGCATTGCATTGCAACAAGTCTCTTTCCTCTGCTTACTCGATAGATGCGATGATAGCCAACTCTGAACTTAAACGATTGGCCTTGCACGGGCGCAACCCCAGGCCCGTGCGGCATCACGTCCCCCGAAGGCTCGAACGGGCCATTCACTTGGCTCCCTTCCTCCCTCGCACCCGCCGGACGGGCGCGGTGATTCGCGTCCGGCGCGCCGAGGCACGGTGATACATGTCCGGTTCGTTAATCCCGGCCATACGGGGCAGGGCAGGACGGAGCGGCGGCCCGGGCGGGGCCGTGGCATGACAATGTCCGTGTAAATAAGCATGCACATTTCTATCTTTTCTTAGCATGGCAATGGTTCTATGTTTCTTAGATAAGCATTCAAGTTCTCTAGTGTCACTACCACATTTCCAGATAAGGGCATTTGGATAATTTTACTATTTTGAATAATTATGGATTTAATTAATTTATTGAGTTTTATAAACTATTATATATGTTGTAAGTGATATTTGGTTTTAGGTCAAACCCTAGAACTCATTAGGACAAACCCTAATGACTAAACCCTAAATTGAGAACCAATTCTAGAGAAACCCTAGAATTTAGATTTTAGGTTGGACCTCAAACCCTAGACTGACTAAACCTTAGTTAACTAGGTTCTACATGACCTAACCTGGGGGTTTAACCTAAAACTATGCACTGGAAACCCTAAACTAGCTATAATATAAAAGGGAGCCTTCCCCAAAGCCATTCTTCATGTAGAAAGAAGAAACCCTAGCCTCCATAAGAAAAACCATCTTTCCTCCACCACAAATTCAGAATCAAACCCTAGGGTTCCCATTTTTCCTCCTTCAAGGCAAAGGGGACAGGGAGCTTGGGTCAGGGAACCTTGGGGAAGAAGAACTTTCATAGGGAACCATCTCCCTATAGGTAAAACTTTTATTCAATTATATTCTGTTTTTTCTTTTTTTTTGGCCATTAGGAAACCTACCTTGATGTTTAGGTTTTGATTTCTGAGACTCTACATGAAGACCTAGGTGAACTTGGGTTTTGATGACCTATGGGAGTTTTTCCCCTAATTTCTGGAACCCAAACCCTAGGGATCTCGTGTAGGCACATTACCCCTCCAACGTATGAGTTTAGATCTCAGTTTTTAGGTTTTGATTGGGGATTCATGATGTTCTTGAGTATACCCGTTTTTCTGCACACAAGGTGTTTGGTGATACGTTTCTTAGGGTTTTTTGCCTATCCCTGTATTTTAATTCCTGCATATTGATATACCTATCTATATTTATATATAAAATTGCATTGTGGATAGTCTGTGCACAGTTGGGATCTTTCTGTGCAGTCGGGCATCAGCAGGGGTATGATAGTATGGTGTAGGAATTGGCTCTGTGTATATGTACCAGTATGGAACCTATGAGAGTGTAGCCTGTGTAATTCCTGTATGTCTGTGTGAGTGATCATTAGGTAAGGTATGGAAATTACAGGTTCAGTATGCATCTGTGTAGATGTGTTAGAGGAGTGAACTGAGATTCGGGTTCACTGTGAGGGAATGTTGGACTGTGTGTGAGAATACCTGTGTTCAGTGAGTATCATGAGTTTCAGTTCAATACATCAGTGTCTAGGTATTGGAGTGGAGAGTTCTCATTTTCAGTGAGTTGTATACCTGTGAATTCTCAGCCTTGTGTGTATTAATTAGAACCTGTGAGTATGAGTTAGGAAATTAACATCCAGTGTGTGTGCTGTGTATGTAAAGTGAAATTTCCAAGTTCAATAGTATGCTGAATTCAGTGGGTGATTTTTTCCAGATTCAGTGTGGTTCTGTGTGTTTGTAGGTAATTAATTTCAGTGTGTTGTACTGTGCTGTACAGAATTAATGTATCAGATAGATCACAGTATGCAGGGTGAATCTGTATGTAGTTGTGAGTGTAGGATCCTGATCAGTATGTGTTTCTGCATAAGGATTTTTGGGCTGTGTGTACCCAGATCAGGGAATGCATATGTGTATATGTAGGTGTGTGTCTACCTATGTATTAGATACCTATGTGCCTATCTGTGTGTGTGAGAGTGAACTTAAGTGACTGTGTGATGTATCATAAAACCCAATGTGACAGTGTTGAGTATTCTGTGTAGCAGTGTAGGGAATTGTGTTGTGTTGTATTTCTGCAGCTAGCAGTGTGTGAAGAGTTCAGTGTGTCTGCCTATGTGTTTAGTTCTAGAGTGCTAGTGTTAGATAACTGTGTGTGTGTGTGCAACCCTGTTAAATTTGTGTCTGTGTATCAGATTTGGGGGAGAGAGTGTGTAGCTGAGTATTATGTGTGTCAGTTAGGGGAGGATTTCAGTAGGTGTGTATCAATAATTTTCAGTATGTTAGATAGCTGGGTATGTATGTACCTGTGTGTCTTGGTGTCTGTGAGTTAGTGTGTGTATGTTCACAATTGGGTATTAGTGTGTGCATTTGGGGATGAACTGTGTAAGTTCATCAGTGTTACATGAACCAGTGTGTATGGGTGACCTATTATGTTGTCTCAAGGTTTAAGCCATGTATGTGTGAAACCAACAATTTCAAATTGTGAAACTGTGTCAGTTCACTGTGCCAGTTCTTGAGGGACAGGTAAGTGCAAGTATAGTGTAGGTAATAGAGTATTAGGTATTGGTATGAATGCTGGTATGGGTAGATTGGTATGGTAATGTTAGTTAAGGGTAAGTTTGGCATGGAGTGGGGAAAGTCTTAGAGTATCAGTATGAGTTGAGGTTCGAGTTCGAGAACTAGTTAAATTAAGAGTTAACAGTTTAGGTAATACCTTAGGATCTATATGGGAGTTATATTTATGTTAATTGCCTAGTATGTAAAAATGGTTTGGTATCAACACAAAGCCTAGAGTAACAAGGTTTAGACCTAGTATGGTCCTAGTTAACCTAGTATGGACTTAGACATGACCTAGAAGACTCGCATTTAATTAGTTAAACATGTTTATTTCCTTATTTCAGTATTTTGACATGAAATTCCATAATTAGGTCATTGTGATCCCACTTTGGACATCGATTCTCACACTCTGCTCAGGACCACAGGCGAGTACATTCTCTGACAGTTTTCATTGTTGATTATTTCTATAATGCAGTTGTATTACATACTTGATTCCGACACTATGGATACACGGGTTAGCACCCTAGATCACCATCATGAGGAGTCGTGATTGGAATCCATCGTGCTAGCTAGGGGATGGGGAACTATTAGTAGATTATGTGATTATATCCAAATCCTTTACATGCATCATAGCTCACCCCACTTCTCACGTCGGGTGCGGCCTGACCATTTACATGCATCATAGCTGTTATATATGATTAGCCTGACCACTACATGCATCATAGCTAACCATATGGTTAGCCTGACCTACAAGAATCACAGCTAATCATATATAACCAGCCTGATCAAGTCCCAAGCCGATCACATAATAAACTGATAATTCAAACACTTAGCTAGATGTCCATTTTATTCAGATTCACTTGTTCTAGCATTCACTGTCTATTGTTCATTGCTAGATGCTCTATTGCCTATTTCCATTTTCTCCAGTACTTTACATTTCCAGCATTTATTTCCATCTTGTATTTCTTACACTGTTTATAGATTTTGTCAATTTAATGAAACTGCTGTTAGTGCTTGTGCTTCGCTCCAATCCTGACTGGATAATATTTTTTAGAGGACCTGGAGGATCTTTACCCCACTCATTACGGCCCAGGATTAGAGGGTGATTTCACTCCAGAAACCCCAAAGGAGTTTCCTAGCCTAGAGGAGAATTTACCTGGCTGTTCTTAGATTATTTTTCTGCATTTATTATTTTTGACTGAGACTGAGTTGTATTTATTATTTTGTGACTTTGTGAGGTTTTAGACCCAGGATTTGAGTCGGATTATTGTGGTTGTTTTTCTTTGAACTCTTTTCTATTCCCATCGTGCCATTATTTCTTATAGCTTGTGATTGAGTATATTATAGAACTGTGGATTATTATCACTGTCCTCCGTGCGGAGTTGAGACTATTGACAGGATATATTATATGTTGAGACCTAGACATCGTTCTACCGCCGATGCTGCGGCGTAGGCTGGACGTACCCACGACTCATGCCCAAATTCCGGGTGCGGGTCGTGACACGTTTTAGTGGTGGCCCATGCAGGTCGTCCAATCAATAGATTCGTATTAGAGCGATATCGTAGTGGTGCTCGCTTAGAGTATTACTACGAGCCTGTTTTAGGAAATAGGAATTAGGCCAAGGATATGCTCAATCACAATTAGGAATTTCTGATTCTTATAATACTACTCTTAATGATTTTTTCCTTTAGAAATTACTGTCCTTCCTTGATGATATCGTATCTATTGCCTTAATTAAATCTTTCGATCTGTCTTCAGGATGCCGCCGAGGAGGTCCCAGAGACTCAGAGCAGCAGATTCAGAGAGGTCTGCCACCTCTCGCCCTGCCGACAGACATCCGCAGCACCTCCTACATCTCTAGTACATGTGGGAGTGTCTGCAGCATTCGGGGGTCCTCCACCACCTGTTCAGAGGGTCCCCTCAGCTACGACGGGGCCTCTACCACCACCACCAGCCGTTTAGCATCCAGGAGGTGTGCCCGTCGATGGGGCACAGATGTTCGCCTTAATTCAGGGCATGGTCGATGCCCAAAGGACGTCGGCAGAGGCCCAAAGAGTGCAGGCTGAGGCACATCAGGCTCAGACACAGATGATAAGGGTGAACATGGAGAATGCTCATCAAGTGGCTCTCCAGGCTATGGAGAGAGTCACTCAGCAGCAACAGCGTCCTGATCACCACCACCAGAGGCCGGGCACCATTGTGGATTTCAAGAGGATGATGCCTCGGGAGTTCAAGGGGACAGAAGGGATACTCTACGCCGATGATTGGCTAGAGGACATCGAGAGGAACTTGCGCTTAGCGCAGCTTCCGGAGGCCCTCCAGATCGAGGCCGCTGGCAGCCAGATGTTCGACATTGCCTTGACGTGGTTTCGCACGGAGCCGAGACTCTTGCGCAGGGGACCCACTTGGGAGGATTTCAAGAAGAAGTTCTTTCCTGATGTTGCCCTGGGAGCTTTGGAGAGTCAGTTCCATGACTTAGCCCAGGGGAGCTTGTCCGTCGATGAGTATGCCGCGAAGTTTTCCCGCCTGAGCCGCTTCGCACCGTCGATGATTAGAGTTCCGGGGGACAGGGCCCGGAAGTTCAGAAAGGGGCTGGCAAGGGAGATCAAGTCTCGCACGTCGGGACGTCGCACAGCTACCTACGAGGGCATATTGATGGATGCCCAGATAGCCGAGGACGACTTGGGCCTTAGGCCCAAAAGGGGACGCGACGGTTTCGGAGGAGCAAACAGTAGTGCGGGACCGGGCAAGCGTCCACCCTTTCAGCAACAACAACAGAGACCCTTTCAGCAGCAGCATCAGGCACCAGCCCGAGGGCAGTTCCAGCAGCAGCAACAGAGATAGACTCAGCCCGCCATCCAGTGTGCGTACTGCAGGAAGATGGGACATACTAGAGATATCTGCAGGAAGAGATTTGGCTCATGTCTGTCCTGCGGATCTACGACACACCAGCTGAAGGATTGCCCTACCATTCGTCCAGGTCAGGGTGGAGCAGCCGCCCAGAGAGGACCAGACAGGGTACCTGCCATACCAGGAGGCCAACAACAGAGGGCACCACTTCCACCACAACATCAGAAGTTCGCCCAGCATCAGCAGCAGAGAGGTGCACCCCAGGGGTGAGCGTACGCCATGGCAGTCGAGGAGATCGAGCCAGCAGGAGACTTGATCACAGGTTCGGTTCTTCTCGATTGTATTCCCGCATTTACCTTATTCGACTCTGGCGCTTCCCATAGTTTTGTGTCTGTATCTTATGCACTTCGACATCATTTAGACACAGAACCATTAGCTAGGACTTGCAAGATCATGACTGGTGGAGGTATTATCCTAGTCCGTGATCACTGCAAGGACCGGAGAGTGTCAGTAGGAGGCCGAGAGTTGAGCGTGAGCTTACTCGTCATGCCACTTCCGGGGTATGAAATTGTACTCGGAATAGACTGGTTGAGTAGGCATCATGCTACTATAGATTGTTATAGAGGCAGAGTTTTGTTTAGACCACCAGGAGAGCCAGAGTTTGAGGTCGTCAGAGGAGCAGCGGAACAGAGGAAGAGCACATTTTGCAGAGCCCGGGCGGAAGAAGAGGAGTTGCCACATCCTCTGATAGCGGAGTTCCTGGATGTATTTCCAGAAGAGTTGCCAGGCTTGCCGCCAGACAGAGATGTTGAATTCTCTATAGACTTAGTTCCAGGAGTGGAGCCCATTTCGCAACATGTCTATAGAGTCAACAACAGCGAGCTGGCAGAACTGAAAAAGCAAATTGAGGAGCTGCAGGACAAAGGCTTCATCAAATCCAGTTCATCACCATGGGGAGCTCCGGTATTGTTCGTACCGAAGAAGTACGGCACGGTGCGCATGTGCATTAATTATAGAGCTTTGAACAATATCACTATCAAGAACAAGTACCCGCTGCTGATGATAGATGATCTTTTCGATCAGTTGAGCGGGGTGAGGGTGTTTTCAAAGATAGATTTGAGGTCAGGCTATCACCAGGTAAAGGTGAAGAGAGAGGACACGCCAAAGACAGCTTTTCGGACCAGATACGGCCAGTTTGAATTCATGGTGATGCCATTTAGTTTAACCAATGCACCGACAGTATTCATGAACTTGATGAACAAGGTATTCCACCAGTACCTTGACAAGTTCGTAGTGGTGTTCATCGACGATATTCTTGTGTATTCCAAGACCCCGGAGGAGCACGAAGAGCACCTGAGGTTGGTCTTAGAGACTCTCAGGAGGGAGAAGCTGTACGGGAAACTCTCTAAGTGTGAATTCTTCCTTGACAAGGTTGAATTTCTTGGGCATGTGGTATCGGGTGATAGAATCTCGGTTAACCCACAAAAGATCGAGGTAGTGAAGTCGTGGGCTACCCCCAATTCGGTAGCTAAAATCAGGAGTTTTCTCGGGCTAACAGGATACTACAGGAGGTTTGTACAAGACTTCTCCAGGATTGCAGCGCCAATGACCAGATTGACTAGGAAGGATGTAAATTTTGTCTGGACGGAGGAGTGCCAGGCTGCATTTGATGAACTGAAGAAGAGGTTGACGACAGCTCCAGTTTTGACGTTGCCAGCAGGGACAGGTGGTTTCACCATCTACAGTGATGCTTCAGGTAAGGGTCTGGGATGTGTTCTTCAGCAGCACGGAAAGGTAATTGCCTATGCTTCCAGGCAGTTACGCCCTCATGAAGAGAACTACCCCACCCACGATTTGGAGTTGGCAGCAGTTATCTTCGCTCTAAAACTTTGGAAACATTACTTGTACGGAGAGAGTGTAGAGATCTTCACAGACCACAAGAGCTTGAAGTACGTATTCACACAGAAGGAGCTGAACATGAGGCAGAGGAGATGGTTAGAGTTGATGAAGGACTTCGACATCTCATTGCAGTACCACCCAGGAAAGGCCAACGTAGTCGCCGATGCCTTGAGCAGGTATCCGATGGCTATGTACTTGACAACAGATAGACATTTGTTGGCTGATTTGGAGAGCTTGGAGATTGAAGTATTAGTTTCCGGTACTGAGATTCAGATGTGGGGATTGCAGATACAGTCCGAGCTGATGGACAGGATCAGAGCTGCGCAGTTTGATGATGAGGCTCTGAGGAGTATCAGAGCACAGGTTCAGACAGGATTGTCGAACGACTTTACTATCACAGATGATGGTTCCTTACGACACGGCACGAGGATATGTGTGCCGAGCAGGGAGTTGTGCGAGGAGGTTTTGCAAGAGGAATACCGCTCTCAGTACTCGATGCATCCCGGTGCCAACAAGATGTATCAAGACTTGAGGGAGCACGTATGGTGGTATGGAATGAAGCGCGAGGTAGCACGCTTCGTATCCCAGTGTCTAGTGTGCCAGCAGGTAAAGGCAGACCGGTAGAGGCCAGGTGGTTTGCTTCAACCTTTACCGATTCCAGAGTAAAAATAGGAGCACGTGACCATGGATTTCGTTTTAGGGCTTCCACGTTCTCCAGGAGGGAAGGACGCGATTTGGGTCATCGTGGACAGGTTGACCAAATCAGCCCATATCTTACCTTTCAAGGTGGGCACGTCGACAGAAAGGCTAGCAGAGATGTATGTACGACAGATCATTAGACTTCATGGAGTTCCTGTGAGCATCGTCTCGGATCGGGATAGCCGTTTCACTTCCCACTTCTGGAGGAGTCTGCAGGCTAGCTTGGGCACTCAGCTCAAGTTCAGTACCGCATATCACCCCCTGATAGACGGGCAGTCTGAACGGACTATTCAGACTCTCGAGGATATGCTACGCACTTGCGTTTTGGATCTCAGAGGTTCTTGGGAGGATCATCTGCACCTGGTAGAGTTTGCTTACAACAACAGCTATCAGGCCAGCATCGAGATGTCACCATTTGAGGCTCTTTATGGACGGAGGTGTCGTACACCGTTATCTTGGGACGACGTTGGAGAGAGAGTCTTGTTAGGACCAGAAATGGTCGTGGATGTAGCAGAAAAGGTTAAACTCATTAGAGACAGACTGCGAGTGGCGCAGGACAGACAGCGGCATTGGGCCGACAGCCACCGTAGACCCCTTGAGTTCCAGGTATAAATTGTTATTTTTCTGGTTTGTGTTGTTTGTTTAGACTGCATGTTGAGACTGTTTTGTTTTAGGTTGGCAATCTAGTATTCCTACGGATTTCTCTGACGCGTGGCACGATTCATTTTGGTCGAGGCGGGAAGCTTAGTCTACGCTACATCGGACCTTTTGGCATTCTTGCGAGGGTAGGTGCAGTGGCGTATAGACTGGACTTGCCGCCTGTATTAGAGGGAGTTCATGATGTGTTCCACGTGTCGCAGCTGAGACGGTACGTGGCAGACCCTAGTCACGTACTTGACCACTCGGAGATTGAGGTTGGTCCGACACTCAGCTACCCTGAGCAGCCCGTAGAGATCTTGGACCGCAGAGAGAAGGTGTTGCGGAACCAAACTATTCCGTTGGTTCGTGTTGCATGGAGACATCACTCTCCAGGGGAGTCGACCTGGGAGAGAGAGGACGAAATGGGCGAGCAATACCCGTATCTCTTCTAGACTTGAGGTATATCCCTTTCTGATTTTTTTTCTTGTTCTGTTCAGTCCAAATTTCGAGGACGAAATTTCTTTTAGGAGGGTAGACTTGTCACTACCACATTTCCAGATAAGGGCATTTGGGTAATTTCACTATTTTGAATAATTATGGATTTAATTAATTTGTTGAGTTTTATAAACTATTATATATGTTGTAAGTGATATTTGGTTTTAGGTCAAACCCTAGAACTCATTAGGACAAACCCTAATAACTAAACCCTAAATTGAAAACCAATTCTAGAGAAACCCTAGAATTTAGATTTTAGGTTGGACCTCAAACCCTAGACTGACTAAACCTTAGTTAACTAGGTTCTACATGACCTAACCTGGGGGTTTAACCTAAAACTATGCACTGGAAACCCTAAACTAGCTATAATATAAAAGGGAGCCTTCCCCAAAGCCATTCTTCATGTAGAAAGAAGAAACCCTAGCCTCCATAAGAAAAACCATCTTTCCTCCACCATAAATTCAGAATCAAACCCTAGGGTTCCCATTTTTCCTCCTTCAAGGCAAAGGGAACAGGGAGCTTGGGTCAAGGAACCTTGGGGAAGAAGAACTTTCATAGGGAACCATCTCCCTATAGGTAAAACTTTTATTCAATTATATTCTGTTTTTTCTTTTTTTTTGGCCATTAGGAAACCTACCTTGATGTTTAGGTTTTGATTTCTGAGACTCTACATGAAGACCTAGGTGAACTTGGGTTTTGATGACCTATGGGTGTTTTTCCCCTAATTTCTGGAACCCAAACCCTAGGGATCTCGTGTAGGCACATTACCCCTCCTACGTATGAGTTTAGATCTCAGTTTTTAGGTTTTGATTGGGGATTCATGATGTTCTTGAGTATACCCGTTTTTCTGCACACAAGGTGTTTGGTGATACGTTTCTTAGGATTTTTTGCCTATCCCTGTATTTTAATTCCTGCATATTGATATACCTATCTATATTTATATATAAAATTGCATTGTGGATAGTCTGTGCACAGTTGGGATCTTTCTGTGCAGTCGGGCATCAGCAGGGGTATAATAGTATGGTGTAGGAATTGGCTCTGTGTATATGTACCAGTATGGGAACCTATGAGAGTGTAGCCTGTGTAATTCCTGTATGTCTGTGTGAGTGATCATTAGGTAAGGTATGGAAATTACAGGTTCAGTATGCATCTGTGTAGATGTGTTAGAGGAGTGAACTGAGATTCGGGTTCACTGTGAGGGAATGCTGGACTGTGTGTGAGAATACCTGTGTTCAGTGAGTATCATGAGTTTCAGTTCAATACATCAGTGTCTAGGTATTGGAGTGGAGAGTTCTTATTTTCAGTGAGTTGTATACTTGTGAATTCTCAGCCTTGTGTGTATTAATTAGAACCTGTGAGTATGAGTTAGGAAATTAACATCCAGTGTGTGTGCTGTGTATGTAGAGTGAAATTTTTAGGTTCAATAGTATGCTGAATTCAGTGGGTAATTTATTCCAGATTCAGTGTGGTTCTGTGTGTTTGTAGGTAATTAATTTCAGTGTGTTGTACTGTGCTGTGCAGAATTAATGTATCAGATAGATCACAATATGCAGGGTGAATCTGTATGTAGTTGTGAGTGTAGGATCCTGATCAGTATGTGTTTGTGCATAGGGATTTTTGGGCTGTGTGTACCCAGATCAGGGAATGCATATGTGTATATGTAGGTGTGTGTCTACCTATGTATTAGATACCTATGTGCCTACCTGTGTGTGTGAGAGTGAACTTAAGTGACTGTGTGATGTATTATAAAACCCAATGTGACAGTGTTGAGTATTCTGTGTGTAGCAGTGTAGGGAATTGTGTTGTGTTGTATTTCTGCAGCTAGCAGTGTGTGAAGAGTTCAGTGTGTCTGCCTATGTGTTTAGTTCTAGAGTGCTAGTGTTAGATAACTGTGTGTGTGTGTGTGTGTGTGCAACCCTGTTAAATTTGTGTCTGTGTATCAGATTTGGGGGAGAGAGTGTGTAGCTGAGTATTATGTGTGTCAGTTAGGGGAGGATTTCAGTAGGTGTGTATCAGTAATTTTCACTATGTTAGATAGCTGGGTATGTATGTACCTGTGTGTCTTGGTGTCTGTGAGTTAGTGTGTGTATGTTCACAGTTGGGTATTAGTGTGTGCATTTGGGGATGAACTGTGTAAGTTCATCAGTGTTACATGAACCAGTGTGTATGGGTGACCTATTATGTTGTCTCAAGGTTTAAGCCATATATGTGTGAAACCAACAATTTCAAATTGTGAAACTGTGTCAGTTCACTGTGCTAGTTCTTGAGGGACAGGTAAGTGCAAGTATAGTATAGGTAATAGAGTATTAGGTATTGGTATGAATGCTGGTATGGGTAGATTGGTATGGTAATGTTAGTTAAGGGTAAGTTTGGCATGGAGTGGGGAAAGTCTTAGAGTATCAGTATGAGTTCTAGTTAAATTAAGAGTTAACAGTTTAGGTAATACCTTAGGATCTATATGGGAGTTATATTTATGTTAATTGCCTAGTATGTAAAAATGGTTTGGTATCAACACAAAGCCTAGAGTAACAAGGTTTAGACCTAGTATGGTCCTAGTTAACCTAGTATGGACTTAGACATGACCTAGAAGCCTCGTATTTAATTAGTTAAACATGTTTATTTCCTTATTTCAGTATTTTGACATGAAATTCCATAATTAGGTCATTGTGATCCCACTTTGGACATCGATTCTCACACTCTGCTCAGGACCACAGGCGAGTACATTCTCTGACAGTTTTCATTGTTGATTATTTCTATAATGCAGTTGTATTACATACTTGATTCCGACACTATGGATACACGGGTTAGCACCCTAGATCCCCATCATGAGGAGTCGTGATTGGAATCCATCGTGCTAGCTGGGGGATGGGAAACTATTAGTAGATTATGTGATCATATCCAAATCCTTTACATGCATCATAGCTCACCCCACTTCTCACGTCGGGTGCGGCCTGACCATTTACATGCATCATAGCTGTTATATATGATTAGCCTGACCACTACATGCATCATAGCTAACCATATGGTTAGCCTGACCTACAAGAATCATAGCTAATCATATATAACCAGCCTGATCAAGTCCCAAGCCGATCACATAATAAATTAATAATTTAAACACTTAGCTAGATGTCCATTTTATTCAGATTCACTTGTTCTAGCATTCACTGTCTATTGTTCATTGCTATATGCTCTATTGCCTATTTCCATTTTCTCCAGTACTTTACATTTCCAGCATTTATTTCCATCTTGTATTTCTTACACTGTTTATAGATTTTGTCAATTTAATGAAACTGCTGTTAGTGCTTGTGCTTCGCTCCAATCCTGACTGGATAACATTTTTCAGAGGACCTGGTGGATCTTTGCCCCACTCATTACGGCCCAGGATTAGAGGGTGATTTCACTCCAGAAACCCCAGAGGAGTTTCCTAGCCTAGAGGAGAATTTACCTGGCTGTTCTTAGATTATTTTTCTGTATTTATTGTTTTAGACTGAGACTGAGTTGTATTTATTATTTTGTGACTTTGTGAGGTTTTAGACCCAGGATTTGAGTCGGATTATTGTGGTTGTTTTTATTTGAACTCTTTTCTATTTCCATCGTGCCATTATTTCTTATAGCTTGTGATTGAGTATATTATAGAACTGTGGATTATTATCACTGTCCTCCGTGCGGAGTTGAGACTATTGACAGGATATATTATATGTTGAGACCTAGACAGCGTTCTACCGTCGATGCTGCGGCGTAGGCTGGACGTACCCACGACTCATGCCCAAATTCCGGGTGCGGGTCGTGACATCTAGTTAGGCACTCAGATTCGTTTCAATGACAAGCAATAAGAGTTCTTTTATTAAGCATGCAGAGTCACGTTCTATCATTCTTCTTATGAAACTATCTTCTTAGAACAAATATTCAAAAACTTAGATTTATTATTAAGGCATGCAAGAATCAGATAATGCAGTTCTGCCCACTCACCTAGATCAATCGTCTTGGGGTTCGAACGAAGACTCTCCAAGAAGACTTCCGCTCGAGCAAGCAAAGCGATATCACTTATACATAGTGCCTACGTGGAGCGGGGCACTACAAGTGTGCTCATATTTTTTGAAGTGTTCAGCAAATCATTTTTGTCAAGATTCTATGTCAGACATAATCTTTGTGTCAGGCCTTTATGCGCCATTATTTAGGGCGCATGGATGTTGCTTTTTCTTGGCCGCATGGTCATCCTTCGGCCTGATTTCTTCTAAGTCGACCTTGGGGCTCATGGTTGTTGGACGCATTGATCCAGATTTTTCATGCTTCTACAAGGACTTATTCCAACAGAATCCAAACCATGAGTTGGAATGATTCTCGTTTATTCGTCCGCCAAGATTCAATGCCGAAATGGTCATTTTTATATTAAGTTCTTATTTTGAGTAATACTAACTACAAGCCATTACGTAGTGCGATCGGATTGGGGATGGGTTACTAAACTTACTACGAATCCAACATCGTCCTCCAACCATTCCGCATCGACCCCAGTTTTCTCCAAACCCCATCCCAGGGTGGCCCCTGTAGTAGGGATCAAGTTGGGAGGGGTTCCTCCTAGAACAAAAATGGCTCCTGATGAGATCTCTAATCACAATGCTAGAATATGGGAAAGCTCCCAATGGTATATATGGGCAGAAAGAAGACATCTTGCTAAGAAGAGATCTAACAAAGCTCTCTCATCTAGGGGTGAGGGCACACACGGTAGAGTTTTGTAGCCATTTGGCATGGGCAATACTATGCCAACAACCAAATGCTTACAACCTTCTTATAACCGCCACGTGGCGGCCGTCTATTGGAGAACGGGGAAGAGGTGGAGCCCGATGTCCAGTCGGCTTTTGTTCATTAGAGGAGAGGTGGGGCCGAAAATGGCCAACATAGCAGGGGGGTTTGAGAGGGTAGTAAGAAGGTTGTACGCATTTGGTAGTAAACTTAGCATTATTGGTTTGGCATTGGTGGGTGGGCTTCCCCTCCTTTCCTTTTATTTTGTATTTTAGCCTGTCTTATTTAGGCAACCGTGGAAAGGCTATCTCCCTCCCACATGTTACAGTATAGACTATCTTCCTGTTCCAATATTCCATTTCCTTCTGCTTTCAATGAAGACGACCGCCACCATGGTCTACGTGGATATAAAAAAAAAATTGCACTGGTGTAGTTTTAAACTACAAGAAGAAATACAATGGTATAAAATTTAACATGATTAATTCATAGATGTTTGTCCTAAATTCTACACAAATTATTTATTATTATGAGAGATACAATTGAATAAGATTTAAGTCATATTTATTTAGTGCGACTATATTTACTGAATTATCGTTAGTAATGTATGAATCGAACTCATTCTATTCATGTAAGAACTACAGACTTCAGTATATTATTTGGATGTGGATGTACAACAAAAAAGAAATTAATTAAAAATCTAATTAAAGCTTCACAATCACTAAAAAAAAATTTGTCAGTCATCCTGGATTGTTCTTATATTATATTAAACTTCCTGTCATGGCAATAAAACACTATATTGTTGGAGAGGGTAAATATTTATCATCCCCACCTCACACGAAAAAGTAGGCAAGTGGTAGCAATAAGATTAGATGATATGTTTCATTTGTTACGTTAGGTTCTAGTCTATTTTTTGGTGTCTTAGTTCTGTCAACTAAAAAGAGTAATGTTGTCTAATACATAAATCTAACCGAAAGAAGTGATAGGAACCTAAACTATGGATTGCCTTTGTGCAAATGTCTCCATCTTCTTTTCAATTGTGTAGACCAGACACCAACTACAACTAGACGTGGATATTCTTCAGCCCAGGACAAGGATCACGCTATGGCCCCCAAAAGCAGACCGAATCCTCAAATAGGTAAGATTTTATTAGACTCGGTTCCGATATTTAAAATTAAAGTACTAACAAATAATTAAAATTTTGTTGCATTTAGGGCCAGTTTGGTTCAACGCAATATAATTATAATCGTAATAGAATTGAATTTGTAATGTATGTCATTTTGGAGATGGATTGGCTTGCTGGTTGCTCGGCCACTATGGACTGCGCTGTTGAGAGAGTCGCATTTTGTCTGTCCGGAGAAACCGAATTCTTCTACTCAGGTGGTCATACGTCGAAAGCATGTATGGTGATTTCTGCAATGTCTGTTTTTCGGATGCTACATTCCGGCTTTGAAGGATACTTAGCTTCTGTTCGAGACACCCGAAATGATGTTGCAAACACGGTACAAATTGATGTTGTGGCAGAATTTTTTGACGTTTTTTAGACAAGCTACCTGGCATGCCTCCGGATCGAGAGATTGACTACACCATCGATACCTTTTCAGACACCCGATCGAATTTCAAAGCTCCGTACAGAATGACCCATGCAAAATTGAAAGAGATGAAGGTTCAGTCACAAGAATTGCTCGACTGTGGATATATTCGTCCTAGTGTCTCCCTGTGGGGAGCGCTAGTTTTGTTTACGAAAAAGAAAGACGGGTCGATGCGACTGTACATAGATTATCGAGAGTTGAATAAGGTCACTATCAGGAACGAGTACCCATTGCTAAGAATTGATGATCTCTTCGATCAATTACAAGGTAAGTTAGTATTTTCGAATACATACCTTTGTTCGGGTTACCATCAGTTCAAGATCAAGCCGGAGGATGTGCCGAAGTCACTATTCGCACTCGCTACGACCACTATAAGTTTTTTGTAATGTCATTCAGTTTGACGAATGCCCCAGCCACCTTCATGGATTTGATAAATCGAGTATTCTAATCGTTCCTCGTCAAGTTTGTGGTAGTATTCACTGATGATATTTTGGTTTACTCAAAGAGCAAAGAGGAGCACGCGGAGCATCTGCGGACCGTGCTTTAGAACCTTTGGGAAAATCAGTTATACGCGAAGCTGAGTAAATATGAATTATGGCTGAGTAGTGTAACATTCCTCGGACATGTAATATCTGTAGAATGCGTCTCTGTTGACCCCAAAAAATTGAAGCAATAGTTGATTGGAAGCGACCTGCGTCAGCCGGTGAGATTCAGAGCTTCCTTGGCTTGGGCAGTTTCTATCGGCGGTTTGTAAAGGATTTTTCAAACATCGCATCACCTTTGACTCACCTCACTCAGAAAGGAGTCGTATTTGAGTGGACGAATGACTACGAGGCTTGATTTCAGGAGATAAAGCAACGACTTGTGTCGTCCCTAATACTTGCACTTCCAGATTGGACTAAGGGATTTTAAATTTAGAGCGATGTGTCAGGCCAGGACTTGGAATACGTGCTGATACAGAAAGGAAGGGTGATCTCATACATCTCGAGATTGTTGAAGTTGCATGGGTGTAATTTTTCTACTCATGATTTAGAGTTGGCAGCGATTGTGTTTGTATTAAAGTTATGACGGCACTATTTGTATGGTGAGTCGTGTGAGATTTTCACCGATCAGAAGAGCCTCAAGTATACATTCATGTAGAAGAAATTGAACTTGAGGCAGGGGTGATGGCTAAAACTCATCAAAGATTATGACCTAACAATTACGTACACACCAGGTAAGCTAGACAAATGTTGTAGCGGACGCATTAAGCCGTACATTTGTTGGCGCACTATCTATAGCGCCAGAGCTACTGAAGAACTTAGAAAGTATGAGCAATGAGCTTCTGTTTCGTAGTCAAAATGTTCAGTTAGCCCAACTTCAGCTTAAACCGAGTCTTCTTGAGTGGATCAAAATGGCATAGAGGTCCAATGAGTTCCTACAGAAAATACGTCGGCAGATGTCATAGGAAAATGTCGTTGTGTAACCACCTATTTCCTGGAGAGAAATATTTTTGTCATTTTTATAAATTGCTATTGTATTATATAAATAGTTCTAATATATTTATTTGTCATGAGTATACTAGCAAGTTAGTTTAGACTAAGTATTGGTTCAACCCATAACTAGACCAATTCAATCAACTAGACCAACTAGACTAGTCCTGGTTTAATTAGTATTTTTAGTGAAAGGATATAATATTCTCTTACATTATTAGATACATTCCTCATAATTAAATATTCCTTCATGACAACCAATAGGGGCATCTTGGACTTTTTAAATGGACCTAAACCTAGGAATATGTGGTTGACCCTAATAAAGGGTAAGGAGCCCCCTTTCATTTATCATTTTTTACTCATTTTAACCCTTAGTTCTTTCCCAAATCGAGACAAATCCCTACCAAATTTCACTCAAATTACTCACATTCCTAATCAAATTCATTCCCATGGAGGTCTAGGTATCACGACCCGTACCCGGATGTGAGGGCACGAGTAGAACGTTGTCTACGTCAACAATACTATTGAAATATCCCACACAATGTATATAAGGTACATGTCATGCTACCTCAACTCCAAATGGAGGTCAATATGATATATGATAATCAATAATCAATCATAATATAAAACTAAATAAAGATTGTAAACCCCCTAAAATTTTAAATTTTATTTTAAGTATTTTTTTAAATTGTTGAATTTCTTAGAGTATTTTTATAGTTAATTAGAAAATAAATTTTATTGATTTAATTATATAAATACTCATTTAGAATTATTTCACAAAATAATTTTTATTATTGAATTTTTGCTTAAAAGTGATAAATTTTCTAGAATTTATTTTGTGTGCAAATATATATAAATATATAAATATATAATAATAATAATAATAATAATAATAATAATAATAATAATAATAATAATAATAATAATAATAATAGAAATAAAAAGGAAAGGAAAAGAAAAGAAAAAGAAAAGAAAAAGATAACATAAACCTTAACTAACTAATTCTAAAATCTACTCCTAATTACTAACTAACCCAAAACTATAACTAAATCCTATCTACCAAATAGAACCCCCCTGTGAACCAGTGCACCCCCTCCCCCCTTTCTCTCTCTCTCTCAATCTATATACATACATATATTAAAACAAAATCCTAACCCTAACCCTAGACCTCGACCCCAATGCCGACCACCCCGCGTCGACGACCGACCGCCGTCCGCCCCTCAGCGCCGCCATCCCTCGCCGCAGCAGCAGCCGTCCGTCTCCGCCCGTGCGCGGCTGACGCGCGTGCACATCAGCGCAGTTTTGTCCCTACCTTAAGATATCATATCTTCCTCATCTTTGATTCTTTTTGTGAGCGGTTTATCCGTGTACGTTCACAACCTAACCCTCTAGGATTTTCCTTCAAGCGAGACACTTTTTTGTGCCCTGGATTGGTCGAAAAATCGACCGAAAGTTGGCCGAAAAAATTAACCAAAATCAGTCCAAAATTTCAACACCAAACCCCCATGTTCATGCCTAATTTGCCACCAACCTGTATAATATTTTTAAAATCTAATTGAAGAGTTTTCTTCTCTATATAACCGAGAATTTAACTGTTCTTTTACTTTTTATTAATTTGTTTTATTTGTTAATTATTCGACCTCCAAAACGACCAAAAACTAGATCTTTTAAAATTAAAATTTTGTGATACAGAGTACGCCCCGCTAAATTGCACCGCCTCGTCCCGTACCAATTATACCAAAATGAGCGTATGGTATATCCGGAATTGTAGGCTATCGCGGAAGTTGATTCGGACGTGTGTGCGCGTCGGAATCTACCTGAATCCGTAAAAAGTCTCCATATCGTAACTTTTGTAAAATATAACCCTATTTTGTGTACGCTTGTCAGAATGCGACAAAACTTACGCTATTGGATTCGTGGTATCATATTGGTCCTATGACCCAAGTTTCACGCAATTCTGATATAGTTGACAAAGCTGTATATTCGCGGGCCCTACGGGTTGACTTGAAGGACGAATTTGTGATCGGCTCACCGGAATCCAAAATTAGATATATCGTTGAATTTGAATCGACGTTTAGAATTTGTTTGACCTATAATTTGCCCCATTTAGAGACTTTTACCTCTGGCACGTATTTCGGTGCAAGATGGGCCACGTGTGGACCCCGCTTTGACCCAAAATTACCGTTTTGTCCCTGTGTCCAAATTGGACAAAAGGGTAGTATTTTGTAGCTATCTCGCTTATTCTGGAAATGTTGGTGATGTTTATTTCAGCATACGGAGATGTTCATTCTGAGGTCATAGTTCTGAGCCCTAGTGCTTGACATTTGGACGGTTACACTTCGCAGCTTTCTTGTTAGGCTAGATATCTTGCTAAATTGCTTATAGTAGTTTGCATGCTTATCATATTTTATATATTCATTATATATGTGTTTTCTTTCAGTCATAATTATATACTATATATGTTGACACACACTTGACACACTGTATCATTGGAGGGGAGGACAATCAGTAGGCGTATGTGCTATATCCACTCTGCTAAACCGTAGTAACTAGCACGTACTATGGTAGTTGTATCGCGCAGGTCACTACCTCGAGGTATGTCAATTTCTGGTGTCGTTATGGTCGCTACCCTCGAGGTATGACGGCTTCTGATGTTCATGGACGCGTGTGTGAGTTATGAGATAGATAGAGTATCCTACACTTACCCATACGTCGAAAAGGTTGTCCTCATTATGCATTCATATAGATTGTCTAATACAGCGTACTTATATATTTTCTGTCTATTATGCATGTTTTACTGTATTCAATTGGCATGCTTCTATGTATCTTGTTACGTCCCTCTGAGGACCTGGTCCCTTTTCAGGTGTAGACGATCTTGACTATTCGCAGGAGCATGGATCAGGACTTGCTACTTCTCTCTCTTTCGAGGAGGTCTTCTCTTCGAGCCTCATTTATCATTAGATGTACTTATTTTGTTTTTCTTATATTCTAGTTTGGTAGTGGATTTGTCTTTACCCAACTACTCATTCTTATCAAGCATTTTATACTTGATTCAGTTATATAGTTGATTGGTTATTTGATTATGTGGATAAGATCTAGTTATGCCCTATGACTTGTGATAATATATATACAATATGTGATTTAATATTCATATTACAGTGTACGTGTGTATTATGGTATCCATATATTGGAGTTGCCATATATATATGGTTGGCATGCTTACGTATTCCTAGTCCTACGTATTTTGGGACTTGGCATGATATGTTTTTGTGGGGGCCTATGTAGGTCGAGAGCATATTGTCTCGGTTATGTTACTGTACCGAGTAAGCCTGCTAATAGTATTAGGGTAGGATCTCATCCACTTATTTAATCACCTCCCTTGATTTTATTTCGTACTCTTATTTGATTACTTGCATTGCATCTTGCTTGATCCTTTCTCAACGTTAATCTTATCTTTTCTTTCGTGCTTGATAGGGGTTAGGAAGATGATTGGTACTAGGTATACACACTCTATTATTCAATAACACTATTAGTTAAATTTTTGTAAGTTTGGTAGTATGCCTCATAACCTAGTATCACACAGTCCTTTTGAACCATTAATGAATTGTAATTGAATAACACCAACTGTAAGCTTGCATAAGAAGATAGTGTTTACCCAGACTGTAGAACTTAGAGGCTCATACCCTCATTTGGTCGACTATAGACCTAGACAAGGAGTTAGTATGGAAACTGTAGAGACACAACACCAGTATTCTTGGTGAACTTAAATTATTTTGTACCTTCCTTCATCACAATCCAGTGTACTTATATTTTTTTGGACTACCTCCGCTTATGCTGTTATTTTATAGCCTAGTTTTGCAAGCTTATTCTTTATCGAGCTTGTTCATGACATATGTGTTATTAGGGATGCCTACTAATACAATGTCTAAATCAGAATCAGTGTATTACGGTCTGATCAACTTTAATACACTTGGTTCGCTCTTCGCATAACTACTTTACGTGGATTGAGATATAGTTGACTCAGCTTGTTAGACGAATATACTTTTCCTCTAGACATGTTCGAGCATATCATATCGGTTATATAACTATACTAATATGAGTATGCAAATAAGAATTTACCAAACTAAGATTTCAATCCACAACTGTCCTGACAACTCTCTTTTTGAATTCTTTAATCACCTTGAACCCCGTACTTGTATTATATCACCTCCTCCTTGAATTCTTTATTATTGTTTTTTTTGTCTTTCCCTATTTCGGAAAGACGAACGCTCGTGCTTGGTATAAGTTTGATACACGGAGACTACTAGATATACCCCTTAGGCCAATCACCTTACTTTGTGACTATCTTTTGTGATTAAGGGCATATCACAATATGATATATTTAGTGTTAAAACTTTTGAGGATATGTTAATATTTTAACTAGATGACATACCCACGATACTAATGGATGACACGAGAAGCAGTAGTAGTATTCTTTTTCCTATCACCATCTCGTCCCCTTGGCTTGCTCATCTTCTCTTCCATATCCATTCCTTATCCCGTGCTTAATTCGTTCTATTGTAGTTGCATCCCTTCGTGCCATCCTGAATTGTTTGATTACTTCAACCTCACCCTTATTTTGTTAGTTAAAACATAAATGGGTTAGTAATAATTAATAACTAACAAGATGATTTAATGATAACCCTTAGGTATATGCACTATAACAATATCCATATCCTCTTATTATTTTTAAACCATGAGTAGCATCCTTTAGTCTAATAGGAATTAGTTGGATTGTTGAAATAGATAATACTTCTAATAATTTTATAAGTTAGTCAAGACCTTAATTGCTGCCCTAAAACTTAGACTAAGCTAAGGAAAGAGTTGAAGAAACTTGTTACGAACTAATGACTATGACAAATCATTGGCGAGGTAGCGACAGCTGCAGCTAGACCATTATAGTAGAGTAGTCAAATATTTGCAGACATACTGGCCAGGTGGCGTGGTAGTATTAGACTACGATACTTGACGGTTACAGATAAAAATCATGGGTATGAGATTCCAGACAAGTATCCCAAATTTTTAACCCAATGAATAAATTTGTTTTACAACCTAGATAATAGCCTCAAAGAACTTTGTCTTCTAGTAGAATTCTTGTAAGTTGGGTAGTGTAGATGAGTTAGAAGATAAAAGAATTATGTATAGACAATAAAGGAGAAAAGTGTTAGGGTGGCTGACCATAACCTTTTAGGAAGCGCTACAAAGTAGCAATGAAGTGATAATAGTTATAGTGATTTATTACGAATATGGGTTAGTGTTAATTTTGAGGACGAAATTATTGTAAGTTGGGTAGAATGTAAACCCCCTAAATTTTTAAATTTTATTCTAAGCATTTTATTAAATTGTTGAATTTTTTAGAGTATTTTCATAGTTAATTAGAAAATAATTTTTATTGATTTAATTATATAAATACTCATTTAGAATTATTCCACAAAATAATTTTTATTATTGGAGTCTTGTTTAAAGGTGATAAATTTTATAGAATTTATTTTGTTTGCAAATATATATAAATATATAATAATAATAATAATAATAATAATAATAATAATAATAATAATAGTAATAGCAATAATAATAATAATAATAATAATAATAATAATAATAATAATAATAATAATAATAATAAAAAGAAAAAGAAAACAAAACAAAAAGAAAAAGAAAAAGGAAAAGAAAAAGAAAAAGAAAAGAAAAAGATAACATAAACCTTAACTAACTAAATCTAAAACCTACTCCTAATTACTAACTAACCCAAAACTATAACTAAATCCTATGTACCCAACAAAACCCTACCGTGAACCAGCGCACTCCCTCTCTCTCTCTCTCTCTCTCGATCTATATACATACATATATTAAAAAAAAACCTAACCCTAACCCTAGACCTCGACCCCAACGCCGACCACCCCGCACCGACGACCGACCATCGTCCGCCCCTCAGAGCCGCCGCCCCGCCCCGCGCTACAGCAGCCGCCGTCCGCCTCCTCCAGCGCACGGCTGACACGCGTGCACAGCAGCGCAGTTCTGTCCCAACTTTAAGGTATCATATCTCCTCTATCTTTGATTCTTTTTATAAGCGGTTTATCCGTGTACGTTCACAAGCTAACCCTCAAGGATTTCCCTTCAAGCGGGACGAGTTTTCGAGCCCTGAATTGGTCGAAAAATAGACCAAAAGTTGGCCGAAAAACTGACCAAAATTAGTCCAGAATTTCAACAACAAACTTCCATGTTCATGCCTAATTTGCCACCAACCAGTTTACTATTTTCAAAATCTAATTGAAGAATTTTCTTCTCTATATAATCGAGTTTAACTGTTCTTTTAGTTTTTATTAATTTTTTTTATTTGTTAAATTATTCGACCTCTAAAATGACCAAAAACTTGATCTTTTAAACTAATATTTTGTGATACGGAGTGCGCTCTGCCAAACGGGACCACCTCGTCGTGTACCAATTGCACCAAAAGGCGCGTATGGTATATCCTGACCTGTGGGCTTTCGCGAAAGTTGATTCAGATGTGTGTGCGCGTCAAAATCAACCCGTATCCGTAAAAGTCCCCGGATAGCGACTTTTGCAAAATATCACCCCATTTTGTGTACGCTCGTCAGAATACGACAAAACTTGCGCCATTAGATTCGTGTTATCATGTTGGCTATGACCCGAGTTTCACGCAATTCTAAGACAGTTGACAAAGCGGCCTATTTACGGGCCCCACGGGTTGACGTGAAGGATGAATTTGTGATCGGCTCACCGGAATCCAAAATTGGACATACCGTTGAGTTCGTATCGACGTTTAGAATTTGTTTGACCTATAATTTGTCCTATTTAGAGACCTTTACCTCTGGCACGTATTTCGGTGCAAGATAGGCCACAAGTGGACCCCGCTTTGATCCAAAATTACCGATTTGCCCCTGTATCCAAATTGGACGAAAGGGTAGTCTTTTCTAGCTATCTCGCTTATTCTGGGAATGTTGGTGATTTTATTTCAGTATCCGAAGACATTCATTCTGATGCAATAGTTCTGATCCATTGTGCTTGACGTCTGGACGCTTACACTTCACAGCTTTTTGCCAGGCAAGATACCTTGCCAAATTATTTATAGTAGTTTGCATGCTTATTATATCTTTATATATTCATTATATATGTGTTTTTTTTAGTCATAATTATATACCATATATGTTGACACACACTTGACACATAGTATCATGGTAGAGAAGGACAATCAGTAAACGTATGTGCTATATCCACTCTGGTAAACCGTAATAACTAGCACACACTATGGTAGTTGTGTCGCACTAGTCGCTATCCTCGATGTATGTCGATTTCTGGTGTCGCGATGGTCGCTACCGTCGAGGTATAACGGCTTTTGATGTTCATGGACGTGTGTGTGAGTTGTGAGATAGATAGAGTATCCTACACCTACCCATACGTCGAAAAGGTTGTCCTCATTATGCATTCATATAGATTGACAAGTACAGTGTACTTATATATTTTTTGTCTATTATGCATATTTTACTTTATTTAAATGGCATGCTTCTATGTATCTTGTTACGTCCCTCGGAGGACCTGGTCCCTTTCCAAGTGTAGACGATCTTGACTATTCGTAGGAGCACGAATCAGGACTTGCTAATTCTCTCTCCTTCGATGAGGTCTTCTCTTCGAGCCTCATTGATCATTAGATGCACTTATTTTGTTTCTCTTATATTCTAGTTTGGAAATGGATTTGTCTCCACCCAACTACTCATTCTTATCAAGCATTTTATACTTGATTCAGTTATATAGTTGATTGGTTATTTGATTATGTGGATGAGATCTAGTTATGCCATGTGACTTGTGACAATATATATACCACATGTGAGTTAATATTCATATTATAGCGTACGTGTGTATTATGGTATCCATATATTGGAGTTGCCATTTATATACAGCTGGCATGCTTAAGTATTCCTGGTCCTACATATTTTGGGACTGGGGCGTGACAAAGATATGGAACGATATGGAATAGAGAAAAAGAAATACAGAGTCGCAATACAAGACAAGTCCAAAAACAAAAGTCTAAGTACAACATCATAGTTTCTAATATGATAGATGCCAAGAATGTCTAACTTGGAGACAATACAATATCATAAATGAACTAGCTAAGTCTTCTCGACAGCTGGCACTACTCAATGTGCACTTTGGTGCTATCTCAACGGCATCGCCATCCTGTGGCCCGTAATAGATTGGATACATCTCATCTAGCTAAGCATCTGAAAAATATATCTAGTCAGGAAAGAGCATGTATAGCCCTAACAGCAGTTCCAATATATGGTAGAAACTATAATATTGTAAATAGCAATAACTACATGATGAGATAAACAATACAACATCAAAGCAGAATAAGCAGTGGAAATGAGTAGACTGATACCATATGACAATGAGTAAAATTTAGTACATAGATACAATATGCAAAAGACAATAATGTTAAACATACCGAAAATACTGAACTAGATTGACTGTGTCTTTGAAGTACTACTTTCAATATATGATCAATCATCCATGATACTATACAATGTCTACAATAATACGCCTCAATCATACCGGTAAGGTATGATCAGCTATCAAATAATGTCTGCGATGGTACGGCTTAATCACATAGAGATTAGCTATCATACAGTGTCTACAATATCTAAAATGGTTGATCACATATCTACTTAGCCCTCCCCCGCCCTGACTAGTACAATGGATCCAAGTCACGATACGTCACTACACGATAATCATTATACAAGGTCTAAATACGAGCATGATGATCACGAAGATATACAAGTTAGTCACTATATATTAATTTATGTAACCATCATGTCAGGAATCAAGTAAGATATCACTAATACATGCATTATAATAACTATCAAGTAAGAAAACTGTTACAGAATATAATCGCCTCTAGTCCGGTACAAAAGATGTTACTCGGTGTCCGAGCTGGTGCCACACACACCTTGATATTAGTATCATATAAATTTGGTGAAAATAAATGATAAATGAGCTAAAATGTATTAAATATGCTTTTATAGGCCATTTCTAGGTCAGTTTAGCTAAGTTAGGTCAAACTAAGTCAACCTTAGTCAAACTAGTGAAAACTAGGTCATACCTATATTTCTAGACTAATACTAGTTAATCTAGTCAATACCTTGGGGTATTAGTTATATCAGTCATTAATAATAAGGTATTCACATACCTACTCATGAATACTAACTATCATCTATATTAGAGTATCTTAGTATCTATACTCTTACTTAACTGACACTAATATCTTAATATCTCATATATACTAGTGGATTCTAATACTTAGTATTAAAACTCAACTAACACTAACAATACTTGTTTACTTACACCCTAAACCTTATGTTAGATAATAACAAATACCCTTCACTAATCCCTACTACCTAATACAAGTATAAAAAGATACCCACAACTCATAACTTACCCCCAATACCCATATTACATTAGCAACCCTTACCTAACTGATAGTATCAACTCCAACACCACTAATCTCCCCTTGCTCTTGATGAGCTGTTGTACAGCTGAATAGACCAACCTATTAACCATACTGCAATACATCCTAGCCTCAACTCAATCTCCAACACTAACAACCCCCATCATTGCACAAGCAACATGGCAACAACTTCCCAGTGCATCAGGTAACCCTATACCAACCTCCCTCCCTCTCTACTATTCAAACCAATAATAACAATCAACCAATAACTGATGTCCAATCTGAACCGTCACTCACATGTACAATTGTACAAATGTACAGTGTTGTGCTACTGCTATTGCTTTTAATGTAAGTATAGTGCAACCCGACTCCCTACACAAAACTTACATAAAAATACCCTCAAATCTGAAATACCCTCTGATGCATAATTGTTTATCAAACACTCAACACTACCTAAACACTCCCACCCCTAACATCTGATGTCACGTCCTCGTCCCAAAATATGTTGGACTAGGAATACGTAAGCATGCCAGCCGTATATATATGACAACTCTAATATATGAAAACCATACACATACGTACGTTGTTTTATGAATAATACTAATTCATAAGTGGTATATAACTTCACAAGTTTCAGGCAATATACCAAGTAGAAACAATCGAGAAGAACTAATAGTTAGGTGGAGATAAATCCACTATCAAATTAGAATATGAAAGACAATAAAATAAGTACATCATCTAGTGATCAAGAATCTCTAAGGAAAGACCTCCTCGATAGAGAAAAAAGTAGCCAATCCTGATCCGTGATCCTACAAATAATCATGATCTTATATACCTTGAAAGGGTGCTAGGTCCTTAGAGGGACATAACAAGTACATAAGAAATTGATATGCTTAAAGGCAAAGCAGTAAACAATAAATAGTGTAACTAACCAACTATGTGAAATGCACTTGAGACATCTATAGTGTCGCATGATGGGGGACAAATAGAATAACAGTCGTCCCCCCTGGAGTTTCGTAGAACTCGGGGGTTACACAGTTGCACCATTTTCACAGTACAATAAGAAATAGAAATCTCATATGCTCAATAGCAGATTCTTCTCTCCTAATGAACGATCCGAACCGTATACGCGGTACAAACATAATGCAACGACGTCAATAAAAATCTAGAACTCAAACTAACACCAACTACTAACACAAGATGCGAACTCACGTACCGATTGCCAGTCAATACTCTAGTCCATGCACTCACTGACTCAGACAGTGAACGTGTTTGAAATAGTATCAGGTCGGAAGATACCTCATACCTTCACAATAATCCAACCCCACAACCAGACAACAATAAGGGTTGGACCACCATACCATATGTCAGGTCAGAAGATACCTTATATCTTCACAAGATACTGGGTAAGTCTTCTACTCTAAGATGCGTGCACACAACTAAACAAATAAAAACTAAGCATATGTAAACTGAACAATACAATCAAGCAAGGTCTACTTGCCTTCCAAGCCAAGTCGCGAGCACAACAAATCTAGTCCGGAGCTCTCCACAGGAATATCTCGAACAACTACAAATTAATTATTACACTAATTAGACTCTTATTCTTCTAGTCAAATTAAGTTATTTTCTAGTTAATACTCCTACGTTGGTTGCACATGCAAGTAACTCCACACCAAAACATTACTAACCATCAAACATTATAAAAAACCAATTTTAAAATATTATTTAATAAAAACTATTATTCTAGAATTTATTGAAAAATAGGGTTTTCAGTGAAAGGGTCGCCCCCTATAAATTCTATGAGTCCAAAATCGATAAGAAACCAATACTAGGTCATGACGGTTTACCTACTAGTCACAAAAATTAATTTTTTGATAAATAAATAAACCTTGAATAAATAATCATAAATCAAAATTAAAACATAATAATATAATTTTAAATGATTAAATAACGGTTTTTCGTCGAGGTTTAAGTCTGAAACTGTCGGGGTCAACTTTTGTCAAAACTAGGTGAACTTGCTACACAAAACACCAAGAATTCAAATTTTTACAAATAGAATAAATCTGAATATATTTGGTAAAAAATCAGTAATAAATACAGTAAATACTATTTCTTTTATCTATACAAAAATAATTAGTGTTTCACCATCTACAAGTTGATCCTATTAGGGTTGGAAATCAAACTTGCTAGTATACATGTCAAAGGATGGTATATCAATGATGGAGTTTAATTACTAACAAAATTATTTTTTATTTAATAATAAAAAAGTATTTTATATTATAAAATTAAATATTTAATTTCTAAAAAAATTATTTTAATAATAAAATATCAACATCCAACAATACTAATTTAATATGATCACGATATTGCCAAGAATTGGTTTTGTGTCATCTAAGAGTTTTTGTAAAAATTAGTGTTTCACATGCATGAGGGTTTTCTTATTTGCCATCTAACATATTTATGAGTTCTCACAAGGGTTTATATATGAAAAATAATTATTTAAAAGAAATTCCAAAACTTACTAGATTGTGATTACGACAGAGCTTTTTCTTACGACACGGACCTTTTGGAGCACCAAAAGGACTCCAAACTCCACGAAACTTGAGGGGGCTCTATATAAATTCTAACAGATAAAGAATATAAAATTTTGGGCATAGTTATACTACTCTAAGTAGTCCGTATCTGTTGCAGTAGCAGTCGGCCTCAAGGGGTATTTTTGGTCGGCCTAAGGGGTTCGGCCAGGGCTTTGGATGGTCGGCCTAAGGGGTTCGGCCAGGGCTTTGGATGGTTGGCCTTGAGGAAAAAGATAGAGGGAAGGAAGGAGATAAAAAAGATCGAAGGGAGGGATGGGGTGGGGCTTCTTGGTCGTGCATTTGAGAGAGGGAGAGGTCGGCTATTATGTTTAGGTGTTGGGGGGTTGATAAATATAAGTAGTTTAAATAGGTGGGTGGTTAGGATTTGATTTAGTATTTTCATCTATGGATATGATTTAAAGAGGCTAAAATAGGATGAAAGGATGCTTTAGAATCTTTAAATTAGATTTTAAAATTTTTATTTTAGATTTAATTTGATATGCAACAAGATTGCATAGGGGTCTTTCCTAATTTGGAAACTACATATTTAATTAAGATCCTAATTTGTAGAAAAATAAATCAAAGATTTGATTTATGAATTTAAATAGATGGATGCTAAAAAAAGGATGGATGAAATACTTAAAGTAGAGGGTTTCCAAATATGGAAACATTAGAATTGGATTGGCTCTAAAAGTGGATAAGGTGCAAAGGTTCAAATTCTATCCTCCAAGAATAAATTCTACATAATATATATATATATATATATATATATATATATATATATATATATATATATAATTGTAACGACCATTTTCGTTCAAGCGGACAGCCGATTCAAACAGCATAAGTGCAACAACCCGACCCATTTTGCTCAGCGAGAAGACTCGTTTGTCGTAAAGGATTTCCAGACTTGGCCCTTCAGGTGTTCAGACTTAGACTTTCAAAGGTTTGCTCATAGTATCGCTCGACCGAGGCAAATCATCGCTAAGGTGGGTTGCTATGATGAACTTGTTTTTGCTTTGCCAGCACACTTAAAATATGGACGATACATGCTAGTCACTAGGTGAATCACCCATTATATGCTAATAAAAATATAACGCACCTAGCTAAGGGAATAATCCAAACTTGTATTGCTTGTATTAGAACATGGAAATAAATTTTGGCTTTTAAATGGACCCTCACATGCTACACTTGCCTTATGCAGGTAGACCCCGCTGTGCCTCGAGTAGATCGATATATATACTCTTCATAGTGCACTGCTTCACTTGTTTATACTACATGTCCCAGAGATTATGTCGCTCGATATGCCCCTTTATGGTAACACCCCTCGTACTACCCCTTAGACCGTTCTAACATAAATGCTTATGTTTCATATAAATGCATGCTTGCCAGCTTACAGTGTAGTTTGTATTCGTTGCCTCATTTCAATGATTGCTACAGAAATTTATGCCACAATCAAGTAAATACTATCTTGCCTTACATTAATCTATATTTTCCGAAAAATAATCGAATAGTCATTCCGTGCAAGTATGAACCTAAAAGCATTTAGGACCGTTAGGTCGCCAAGGCAATTCCCGAATCGGAGGATTTGCACCAAGTCACTAATCCAAGAAATCATCGCTCGTGGAGAAATACTCTTCCTATAATTAATTAAATACCTACAGAATCGATATATAATTGTGAACAATTATGCCTGAAACTTGTACCTGATATATCCTGCCTTGAACTTGTTCATGTACCGGACCAGAGGCCATGAAGATTCAAGACTTGCATGTCGCGGACAACTTGTGCACAAGGTATTCATGTTTAGGTTCCTCCGGAAGGTCGCCGGGGCACCGGGGCCGATCCGATACGGACGAAACTTTTCGATAGTCGCCTGGTAGTGGGTGACATGGAGTGAACGCCCCCTTAGCCTCACATTATACTTTGTACCATCCCGAGTGAAGGTGGGGTGTAGCGACTCCTACCTCACGCATCTAAAATTGCCCTGAGGCTATAACCCGTCCTTTATGGCTATGCCAGTAACTCATGTTAATATAGATAAGTCATCCTCACTTAGCGATAACCCGCGTGCGAGTCATTGCATCACATCCAGTAAACTGAATTACCTGAACGATCAGGGGTATCAGATACTTGTACAAAATCGGGCACTTGAACATCTTTTGCAAACACCTAATAATCCGTGTAACTCGTGCACCCAAAAATAACCTAATTCACGATACTTGTGTTCGTATATGCTATTGTGCCTGGTTTTCATTATATATATAATATGCTCGTATTTGATTTAACTTGGTTCCCTTGGACAGGAAAGGACGAATGGTAATTGATAAGTATTGTCGTATTTCTTATATCACACGGCACACTGTCACACGAGTTATGCTTTTCATTATGCCAAGAAACTGATCCTAAGGCAAGACTAGAAATATAACTTAATAGATGGTGCACAGAATATATATAACATGTTTGGATTTGTCGAGCGGACGAGAAACATCCCTACCAGTGCATTCATGTACTGATAATCCACAAGATTGCTTGCAGGATGAGGAAAAACCTCATTCGGTACGGATGCCCCGTTAGTGCGTGCTAAGACGTAGATTTCACTCTGGAGCCTTAGAGCATTATGTCCGGAACTGAAGCACATATAAAAGACATAATGTTGGAACATCGCCTATTTATCATTCCATAAATGTAGCCACTTGGCACACTTTTATCATTTCTGAGAGAGAGAGAGAGAGAGAGAGGCTTGAGCGACTTGTATTCTCGGTCTAGCGCCTCCTGTAACACTTAATTCAATTTCAATAAAGAGCTTGTTTTACTACTATACTTGTCTTATTCAATTCTTTCGCTATTGAAGACCTTGTTAACTTGTTACCAATCGCCTATGCGTTTCTTATTTTGCTGTACTCAAACTATCTGTGTGACTATATGGCTTAGATATTTTATCGCATTTTTGGATCATAGCCTTGCACGGGTGCAACTTATACTCGTGCGATATCACGTCCATATGGGAAAGATCGTCCCGCGGGAGCGCTGACCCGGTAATTCGTGCCTAGCGGGGATAGCTAATTACCTGCGGGAGATCGGGGCTTTACGCCTTTGGACTTCTTATCGATTTTTTCAGTTTCAAAAGCTCGTTCGTGGGTTATATGCATACACTCTCTCGTTGACCCGATGGGATGTTCCATACAATGAGTCTAAATTATTTCAAAAGTGCTTGTGAATGATATGATTGCTTGTACGAAATTATGATGCGAAGGCCTTTGTGCCGACCTATGTTAGGCTTTGTAGGAATAGACTCATGCTAGAAATTTGCAAGTTATGTGAAAACCAGAATACCTATACGTGTTTACCCAGTTGGTTAGTGTGCGAGATATAATATCGTTAGAACGGTTAGCTATGCACACCGCCTTTTGACTAAGTGGTGTTGAGTATTGTGCGCCAAGACCTTTTGGTGCTAGCTAGTTGCAAGCGATATAGGGATATAGTTCAGAAAATATAAGTCAGGCTTATAATGGCGACCGATAGAAATATTATCAGATTATTGCTAAGGTGAATATAGAGAATAGTGCTTGCATTTTGAGAAATAGCCTAAATGATATTTTATGTCAGAAGATGCAAATCAATTATGGTTACTTAGATGACAATCAACAGGATATATATACGAGACTAATATTTATCAGGCGATGCTTAGATATCGTGCATAAATTATAAGGAACGACTTGGTGAATATGCTAGTGAGTGATGCGAACACGATTAAGAATTTAATTGGGTGACTCGATTCCTGAGTGGTGTATAGTTTATTTTAGAAATATTCCAAAGAATTCATAGGTCTTGTGCGATAGTTGGATCGGACGATTGGAAAATGTCTTGAACAAATGATAAGGCTTATATCGAATAGGGATTCAAGAAAATAGAAATTAATATCTAGGTCAAGAAAACTTGTTAAAAACTTGGAGGATCGTACTAGCGATTTCGGATTAAAACAAACAAATTAAAGCTTGAATAGAATATCGCTCGAATAGAAGTTAGCCCGAGAATGAATATTGTGGTTCGATGAAAGAAATAAGCGATAATGGATTTGATCTAGAGTTTGGAAGAACGAACTTAAAATCTAGTTCGAAAAAGATAACCTTCGAAATCAGTCCCAGCCGAGAACGATTATCCTACGTGAGTACCGGCGTAGTAATTTCACGTATGGCGGGGATAATCGAATTCACGGGAACATGTTCGGTGATTATTCTAAACGAACTCGATGAAATAGAACGTATCAAAAGTGGATAGACTTTGGCTTGAATATTTGAAACTTTGTTGTTTGAGGAATACTAGAAGTAGACTATGGATTTATCAAACGGTAACATTGAAATTAGATGATTTTGCTAGACAAATTATAATCACTGCATGAACGGACATGACTTGGTGGATAAATATATATAACTTGGACGAAGTAAAGAGTAATAATAAGGTATCTCGATCGTTTCGATGATAACTATAATGTTCGACGTTTTTGTCTTGTGCGAGCGTAACTCTATGCTCGTACATGTGTCATGCTCGGATTAGGACAATTATCCAGCGGGAGCATTGGCATGGTAATTTTACGTCCAACGAGGATATCGAACTTGCGGAAGACTGGAGCGTGACAACTGATGGATCGTCTTTACTTTTGGTTCGACACGATAAGATGAATTTAGAAATGCATGTGAATCAAAAGTGTTTCAGGGATAAGTTAGCCAAGAACCTGGAGTAAGTCACGCTTGATGGTTTCAGAACGGATACATAAATCCTGTTGGACGACTTGGAGTCATAATCAAAGGTTTAGAACTGAATAATGTCTTGGTGGTCTAGACTTAGAATGGATATATAGGTTCTATCAAAATATGCTTAAGGAAATAGACTATGCGAATTGCTAGGCTTGTCCTGCAACTTGGATATATCATGGATTTTACTGAATGGACTCAAACCTTGTAAAAATAAACGTATTAATATGTGTAGGATAATTTATGCTCTATATTTAGAAATCTGAGTGAAACGAGCTTAGGTGGAATAGCCCGTGCAAATGAACAATGGTTTGACCTTAGGAATTGGGGCAAGCATCGTGTGACAAATTTGCACGATGAATCGTGTGCTTGAACTTGTACCGATAACTTTGTGAGCTGACATAGTAATTAGGCAGACGACCCGGTACCGAGTGAAAGAACTTGTGTAACCAACTTTAGAACATAGCTTGAGCAAGCCATAGAACTAGGGCAGCAAGACTTGGAGTTAGACTGGGAACGATAAGTGTGTGCTATGTTTGACCCGAATAGATGAACGATAGTCACTTAAATTAGATAGATCGTGCTTAACGGTAGTGCAAAACTTGATTTGAGTTTAAATGGAAATGACTTAGAATTTTGGTTGACCCTGTTGGAAGTATCATTGTGATTCATAAGACGAGAACCCTTAAGATTTTCGCAAGTAGATTGTCTGGATTTGCTATCACTAAGTTTGGTTGAATGAATATATTTAAGGGATGTCTTGAATATTTGCAATATTCAAGACCCAGTGATATGTTGAACTCGAGTGCAAAGACTTCGCTATCGTTAAGTTGGTTGACATGCATATGTTTGAAGGACGCTTTGAATATGTGCGCGATTCAGACTCATGATATGCTGATCTCGAATGTTAGTACAATTGAATATGTTAGACTCGCATGGACGAGTATATCGATTTATATAAATTTGCCTCAGCCTTAGATCATCATTCAAGATGGATTATTCTGGACCGCTTGTTAAGAGATATATGTTCCGCGCTAAGGTACAGTAGAGACTGAGTCAGAACTTGGATTGAATGATAGAGTCATTCAATGAGACCGACCCAGCAAACATGTGACATGGCATACTGGTACCAATTGTGATGCTTAATATAGATTCAAAAATACGATAGGACATCTTGCGCTCAGGAAGTCTTGAGGACGAGACTTTTTCTGAATGGGGTATAAAGTAACGACCCATTTCGTTCAAGCGGACAGCCGATTCAAACGGCGTAAGTGCAACGACCCGACCCATTTTGCTCAGCGAGATGACTCATTTGAGGCAAAGAATTTCCAGACTTGGCCCTTCAGGAGTTCATACTTATACTTTCAAAGGCTCGCTCGGAGTATCGCTCGGCCGAGGCAAATCATCGCTAAGGTGGGTGGCTACAATGAACTTGTCTTTGCTTAGCCACCACACTTAAAATATGGACGATACATGCTAGTCGCTAGGTGAATCACCCCTTGCATGCTAATAAAGAATACAACACACCTTGCTAAGGAAATAATCTCAGCTTGTATTGCTTGTGTTAGAACATGGAAATGAAATTTGGCTTATAAATAGATCCTCGTATGCTACCCTTGTCTTGTGCAAGTAGACCCCACTATGCCTCGAGTAGATAGATATATATACTCTTCGTAGTGCATTGTTTCACTTGTTTACACTGCCTGTCCCATAGATTATGTCGTTTGATATGCCCATTTACGGTAATACCCCTCGCACTACCCCTTAGACCGTGCCAACGTAAATGCTTATGTTTCATATAAATGCATTCTTGCCTGCTTACAGTGTAGTTTGTATTCGTTGCCTCATTTCAATGCTTGCTATATAAATTTATGCCACAATTAAGTAAATACTATCTTGCCTTACATTCATCTAAGTTCCCCGGAAGACTATCGAATAGTCATTCCGTACAAGCATGAACCTGAAAGCATTCAGGATCATTAGATTGCCAAGGCAATTCCCGAACCAGGGGATTTCCACCAAGTCAATAATCCAAGAAATTATAGCTTGTGGAGAAATACTCATCCCATACTGAATTAAATAACTAGGGAGTCGATATATAATTGTGAACAATTATGCCTCAAACTTGTACGTGATATATCTCGACTTGAACTTGTTTCTGTACTTGACCAGAGGCCCGAAAGATTACAGACATTTATGTGGCAAATAACTTGTTCGTAAGGTATTAATGTTCAGGTTCCTGTAGACGGTCGCCGGGGTACCGGGGCTGATCAAATCCGGGCGAAACTTTCCGATAGTCTCCTGGTAGTGGGCGGCAAGGAGTGAACGCCCCCTTGGCCTCGCGTTGTACTCCATACCGTCCTAGGCGAATGTGGGGTGTAGCGACTACTACCACACACATCTAATATCACCCCAAGACTATAACCCGTTCTTTATGGCTATGTCAGCGACTCATGTTCGTATAGATAAGTCATCATTGCTTAGCGGCAACCCGCGTGCGAGTCATTGCATCTCAACCAGTAAATTGAATCACCTAAACGATCATGGGTATAAAATACTTATACATAATCGAACACTTGAACATCTTCTGCAAACACCTAATAATCCGTGTAACTCGTGCACCCGAAACATAACCTCGTTCACGACACTTGTGTTTGCATATGTTATTACCCTTACATTTCATTATATATATATATTATTCTCGTGTTTGATTTAACTTGGTTGTCTTGGACAGGGAAGAAAGAATGGTAAGTTGGTCAATATCCTCGTATTCCTTATATCACACGGTGTACTGTCACACGAGTTAGGCTTTTTATTATCCCATAAAACTAATCCTAAGGCAAGACTAGAAAGATAACTTAATAGATGGTGCCCGGAATCTATATAACGTGTTTGGATTTGTCGAGCGGGCAAAAAGTCTCCACCAGTGCATTCATGTACTGATAACCCACCAGATTGCTTGCAGGGTGCGGGGAAACCTCGTTCGGTGCGGATGTCCCCTTTGTGCGTGCTAAGGCATGAAGTTCACTCTGGAGCCTTGGAGCGTTGTGTCCGGAACTGAAGCACATATACAATACATAATATTAGAATATTGCCTACGTATCATTCTATAAATGTAGCCACTTGGCATGCTTTTATCATTTCAGAGAGAGAGAGAGGCTTGAGCGACTTGTAATCTCGGTCTAGCGCCTGTAATACTTATTCAATATCAATAAAGAGCTTGTTTTAGTTATATACTTATGTTATTCAATGCTTCCGCTATTAACGACTTCCGCTATTAACGACTCTGTGAACTTGTTACCAATTGCCTCTGCATTTCTTATTTCGCTGCACTAGGACTATCTATATGACTATGTGGTTTGTATATTTTACCGCCTGTTCGGATCATGGCCTTGCACGGTCGCGGCTTACGCTCGTGCGACATCATGGCCAGATGGAAAAGATCGTCCAGCAGGATCGCTGGCACGGTGATTCGCCATAGCGGGGATGATCGATTATCTGCGGGAGATCAGGGTGTAACAATAATTACCCTATTTTAAGCTACTAGTGTCCAATAAGTTAATTCATGGCTTTGGGTTGGTTATTTGGATTAGAAAATAACAATAAATAAATTATATATTTAAAAATCTCTAAATATTAAATACAAGAAACTACAGTTGTTATACTAGTATCATACTAATGTTAAATGATCAAATTTTCTATCACGCGAAGATCCTACGGGATGTTTCTCTCGTGTAGGCTACTTCCTATGAACGGCGATATAGATTTAGGGGTCGTCCTACATTACTAATGTCCAATCTATGGTGAAGTATCCTAATAAAATAATTAGATTTTAGTTGATTTTAAAATAATCTAAAATAAATACAATAAATATAAAATACACACAAAATACCTATTTTGGGTGAGGTGGTTTACATCTGATACCTGAGAACTAACACCTTATTGCCCCTTAACTTCCTTTACTTACTTGCATCACAAACTTCTCATAACGAACTCACCAAATTGCTCTTAATCTTGCTGTCACAAAATCCCCTCACTTACCTGACACTCACTCTAGCACACACAATCTCACTTGGTCACTGATGCATATATCTACACAAGGAGATACTAAACATGCGTACTAAATTGGGTATCCCTCACTAGACTTGCAATCACTCATAACTCAAGATAACTCTCACATACTCAAATTAGAACTTAACTGATACCTAGTAAAAGTTCTCTCCCAAATGAACTCATCTATAAATTATCCACACACATACAGAGATACACTCCACCTTTCTCCATCAAGCTCTACTTGCTGTGCCAACCTAAATACAGCACTCTTGCATTGGTTTGCAATAAACTCAGGTACACTCAAACAAACAACTGCTAATACTTTATCTCACTTACACATTCGTGCACTTCTCAACTTGTTGCATCACTAAACTCACTGAACGAATATGAAAACATAGCATGCCACCTTCTTTTAATAACCTGCAGTCCACTGTTTCATACCATCACACTCACTTGTATCTTCCTCATTGAAAACCCGATCCCCTCACTGTGTTGGAATACCTTGCACTTGTAGTGCAGATCAACAACCACCCCACAGTGCATTTTTACTTGCCTCACTCACCACACATACAAGCATATGTATACCCCTATTAACATGTGCACAGTCCAATATACACAAAGATACACTCTTACGTGGCCTATGCACTGAAATAACAAGTGATACATGTGCCCCTATCATACAGGCACTCCAAATTACAACACACACACACACACTCACACATAATATATATATATATATATATATATATATATATATATATATATATATATAAAAACATTTATTTTATCTTATAAAGATAGCTATATAATACATGAGAGACATTTAAGCAAACACCTATAGTATACACTTAGGGAAATCATGATACACACCTCAACCAAAGAATCAAAACTCCCAATTCCCTATAATTATCAATCACACACACACACACACACACACACACACACACACACACACACACACACACATATATATATATAATAAAACTTATTACAATAGAAATTAAAGAAAAATTGCACAAATCACCCAAAATGAGCCCCGTATGACACCGTATCGTGATACGGCCTACTTGTATCTAATTGTGGATACTTAGCTGGTCCCTCAATCCCGATCTAAGTTCAATTAGACTAAATAGTCTTATGACACACACTTAATGTGTCAATCTCGTAATTCTTCCTAATTGAACACAAAAATCTATGTAGAAGTCACAATAGGGATCAATTGGACCTAGATTTTTTTCCTATGGGTAGCTCTAAGCTAAGAAAGGGTTTCTAAAAGTCAAATTTATGAATTAGAGTCTAGATTAGAGAAAAAATTCAGAATTATACCTATTGGGAGATGGATTTCCAATAAATTGCTCAAATGGACACGATTCAGACACAAGCTCCTTGCCAATTGCTTCTTCTCTATGTTTTTCTTGCAATCCAAGCTCTAATGCTCCGTAATTGATGAAAATAGAAGAGAATGAGAGTGAATTTTGTTGAATTTGGTGGAGGAATAAAGTAATTTGGAGAAAAACATAATTGGGGATCTAGAATGAGTGAATTGTGAGGAGGAGAGAGAGAGAAATAGAGCCTTTATATGGCCTCCCCCCTCTCTTCCCCTCTAAGAAATAACTAATGACTAATGTGCCCCTACTTAGTTAGTTATGAAGAATAATTAGGGAGGGCTATATTGGGAAGCTTCTAAACTAATGCAAATTAATCTACTCACCTTAATTAACTAAAGGAATGGGTCTAATTGGGTCTAAGTCCAATGTTGGGCTCAAAGTGTCATGACTAATCTAATTGGGTCCACTATTGTCAAGTCCGAATAAATAGGCTAGCCCACTAACTATAAAATAAATAGCACAACACATTAATTAATAGCACACTAAATAAATATTAATCACTAAAAATAAAATAATACGCAAAATGACAAAAATACCCTCATCTTAAAATGTGAGGGTGACAATCCTACTCTCCTTAGAAATTTTTTTTACTCAAAATTTGAAGATGGTCGCATCTCCTCTAGATCAAACCCCCAACCCATCTAGAATCATACAAGCATGCAATTAAAATAAATCACTTACTATGGTCATATGTAGTATTTTGTTCTCTATTTATCATGGTTTTGCTGTCTCTGTCAAGGTTACACAACTAACTACACTAACTATATAACACAAGCAACTTTAAGGTACTAAGGAATCCATCAAATCAAATGGATGGAAAAAGGTTAGGAAGGAAAAACAGAACTTTCTAACACATCACTTGTTGCGTCGCCTCCTCGACCGTTATCGCAAATGCTCTTCCCTGCTAGGGTGGCTCCATTCGCGGGTGCTGAGCAATCTACGGTGCCACAAGTGGCCTAACTCCACCTCTCCTGTTTGGGGCTAAAATTTAATCCTTCATCTGATGCTCAATAGACCCACAGTACATGTATGCCCCAATCTTCTTCCTGCAATCATCCCAAGTATGTACGACCCTCTTGCGATAAGCACACGTGGGAGTGCACTATATTTGCCCCTGAGGTTACTGTATTATCTACTAAACTGGGGCTCGAATTGGAGTCCAAAACTGCTGCTGAAATGCTCTCAGCTGTTGGAAGTGGGGTCTTTTAGTTGGACCCGAACTACTGCTAGCTCCTGAAGTGTCGTTCATCCTCTTCGACCCGAGCCATAAGTCATCCTCCGCCTGTTGGGCATCCTCCAGTATCTCATCGAATATCGTGGTGCGGTGACCCCTGGTGAGGGATTTGACTTCCCGCATCAAACCCTTTCAAAACTTCCTGGCTCTCTCTAGGGGATTCTGCCCCTCCAAAAATTTGCCTTGTCTATAAAACTCGGCGCCGTACTCATCCAGTGTCATACATCCCTGGAGGAGGTCCTAGAATTGACTCTCCAAGGCACTCTGACCCACATCCGGAAAGAACTTTGCCTTGAAAAGCTCTTTAAAATCTTTCTAAGTCAATTCTGGTACCGCAATCCTCGGGTCTGTATGAAACAATGTTAGGGCAATATCGAACATCTGGCAGCCCGCTGCCTCCTGTCACGACTCACACCTGGTATAGGGGCACGAATATGTGGGTATGTCCAGCCTACATCGCAACATCAGCAATAGAATGTTGTCTAGGACATCACTATCTAATTATCAATCATAGTAATACAACTAGTGCTATCATGTACTCAATCATAATTATCTAAGGAAGAATAAAAATAAAAGATATTCAAAAGAAAGGAAACTAAACATGTTATGGAAATAAAAACACTAATATAGATCTCTATAATCGTCACCTCAAGTCTACAGGGTAAGAGCAGTCCAGTCTATAGCACCTTTCTGAGATACCGGAATGAAGAACACAACCATCGCTGAAAAATATTATCCAATCAGGAATGGAGTAAAGTACACAACTCTGAAAACAGTTTTAAATGCATGATAGAGCATATATGATAGATAATAGAAAAGAATACAAGCTAACTACAATTTGAAATAAACTAAAGTAAATAAGTAATGAACTACAAAGTAAAGAACATTCAATATGGAATGACTGTAAGTAATAAAATAGATAACACTAGATAATGTGCCTTGGAGTACAAGTTTGTTATGTGATCAGTTTGGGTTGAACACGAATATAAGCACACTGAACGCAAGCAGTGCGTGAACACGAATATAATAAGGTAACTCGCTTAAACGTGTGATATATAATCGGCATGTACACGAATATAAGAGGACTTTGATCACATAACCAACTCCTACTCTTCCATCCCCAACCAATACTCATGGATCCAATCACGACACGTTATAAATTCGAATATAAGCACACCGAACACCAGCAATGTATGAACATGAAGTACACTAAAATTAATACCCGATACAAATGATAAAATATATATGAAGGAGTACCCGCTGAATACGGTAGGGGACAACATCTCATGACATTATCCGTTTAGTACCAGTCCGTGTAGTCACTGTGTTAGAATCAAGTATACAGTTATAGAGCAAGTGATATATACACTATAATAAATAAAAACTAACAGAGATATGTGCTCGTCTGGAATACGGGGTAAAGTATCAACCCGCATCTGGAATGGTGCTCCGAAGTCCTAAATATGTAAAGTTATATAAATAGAATATTTTGGAAAGATAACAAGTTAAACTAGTCCATATCTAGGTTATTAGGCCAATTCTAAGTCAAAATAGTCAAACTAGGTCAACTCTAGGTCAAACTAGTCAAACTTTGTCAAAGTAGCTATTTAGTCTCTAGGATATTAGGTCCATATACTAGGTACCTAGGCTATACTAGCTATAATAGGATACTAGAGTATCAATACTATACCGTATCATAAGATACATAAAATATGATATAAGAAAGGACTATACAATAAATACAAATATAATATATATTAATATTCCCTAGCTAAAACTAGTACTAATGGATACCTTGGCTTTGAGCCAACACGATATCATACTAGCTATACCCATCTTGATACACAAACTAAATACCTTGAGTAACTCTAATACCTAGCAATTACTTTGGTATCACAAGGTAATACTAACTAACAATACTAACTTACCCATACTATTAATAACTAGCTAGCTAAGGTATATAGATATACCCATATATATATTTAACTCATACTAACTAACATCCCTATCTCACTAATACTTAACATATATACTAACACCAAGGTTCACTAATATTAACAACCAAGTTCACAACCTATTAACTACTAAAGTATACTATAACTAACAGTTAACTTAACATAACTTAACATATTCTACCAACCTTCCTAACAGTTAACATACAGAAATAACAGTGCAATACTAAACTTCTATCTACTAATATAACTAACAACTAACATTGCATCTACAACTACTAACTAATACATATCAAATATATACACTAACTAATCTCATAATACTCGAATATACTAACTGGTAACTAACAACATTAATACATTAACTTAACTAAACACTCAACTAATAACTAACTAACATGTATATCTTTATACTAACATATATACCAATCTGTATAAATATAACTCATTAACTCATAACCAAACTAACTAACACATATTGTTAAATAACTAACTAATCATTATACTCTAACTAAATACTAACATATTCTAACTATCATCATTAACTAGATGTTGTTAATAACACAAACTACATATATACTAGCTGATACCTTTTAACAGAGCTTCAGTCTTCTACTACTTGTACTGATACTTGATCATATACTAACAACTAACTCATTAACTCATATACACTAACTGATATTAGAACCATATATTAACTTAACTATTGCACTAACATACTAATTGATATATATATACACTATCAGTTGCTAACAACATTAACTAACCAATCTGACCTGCTCCTCTATCTCAAACCACCACAACCTCCTCAAGCCCGATACTTCATCAGTGTGCACTGATGCAACATCAGTGCACAACCACTGATACACACATCAAGATGCAACTACTCCTCCCTCCCCCCTTTCTACTGGACAAAGCAATAGCACCAGTTGCTGTTACTGTCTCCTCTTCAATACCACTGCCCAACCATCTAACTACTGTGTTGCACACAGTAGCAACCACACCAACCTACTATTGCTTCCGAGTATCAGACAGTGCACACAGTACACTGTTACATAATGCACTTCTCCCCTTATCTGTTATGGACTACTGTGCATACTCGTGCACAGCCCCACTTTGCCTGACTGTTGCTGTGTTGCTGTTTGAACAACAAACACTCATGCAACACTATGTTGCAACTAACATGTAGGCCTGATACTCCCTCTCCCATCCCTTCTACGGATCAGTTGAATAAAATCTAATAACTTACACTCTCCAACAGACCAAGAATCAGTCCACACACAAAACAGTCCACACATCTAGCCTACCTCTAAAAACACAACAAAACCAGCTAGCATAAAACATTGGAAATAGATATCTATAACCAATATAAATATATATATATATATATATCAATATATATATATATATATATATATATATATATATATATATATATACAATTCATATACAATCTAAAGTATATATACAAAATAATAGTATGATACACTACGACAAACACGTGAAGTGCTTCGCACCCGTATCACATTCAATCTATGGTACGCATGCGATACGGCTCCAACATACCACCAAACGTATCATGAAGGATACAAACAAGTCTATAATCATAATTATGAATAATACGAAGTGCTAAATACTCAACCACATGTCCGTGTTAAAATATGACATGTGCACACCCCCGTGTCGAATGGAAAACCCCAAAATCAACTCGTATAACCAAATTGTCATGATACGACCTACACGTATTCAATTATGGATACGACACTAGACTCACATAATCAAACACATATTAATTTGTTCTAATTGACCTAGTGACAAACACATGGTGCACCAATCTCGAATTTTCCTAAAATTGGGCATAAAACAAGCCATAACTTCCAAAATATGGGTCTCTAGTAGTCAATTCTTCTTCCTATAGATATACCTAGTACATAAGAGGGTTCCTAATGATTAAAATACATATTTAGAGTCTAATTAGAAGAAAAAATCTGAAATATACCTATTGGGAGATGGATTCCCAATACAAGTCTCCAAATGGACTCAAAGAAGCCTCAACTTGTGCAATCTCCTTCTCCTTCTAGATCCTTGCCTCCTCCTTGCTTCTAGAGTCTCCAATGGTGAATTAGGGATGTATTTGACATAGAATTTATGAGGTTTGGGTGTAGGGTTGAAGGAATTTGGGAAGAGAGTTTCTAGATCTAAAATTGGAATAAAAAGAGAAAGGAGGAGAAAGAGTCTCTACCCCATATCTAGTGGCCGACCCCCTTCCCTGGGGTTCAGGCAATGTGTATGGTCCATAATAGCCTTTGTAACGACCTATTCCGCTCAAGCGGATTGCGGATTAAAAATGGAAAAAGTATAATGTCTCGACCCGCTTTGCTCTGCGATAATAGCCGTTTGATGCAAAAGGAGTTCCGGCTTAGGCTTTAAGAGGCTCGCTTGGAGTATCGCTCAACCGAGAAGAATCATCGCTAAGGTGGGTAGCTACAATGAACTTGTCTTTGCTTAGCCAGTACACTTAAAATATGGACGATACATGCTAGTCACTATGTGAATCACCCCCTGCATGCTAATAAAGACTATAATGCACCTAGCTAAGGGAATAATCCCAACTTGTATTACTTGTATTAGAACATGGAAATAAACTTATATACAGAACCTCACATGCAACCTTTGCCTTGTGCAACTAGACCCCACTATGACTCGAGTAGAACGATATATGCATACTCTATAGTGCACTGTTCACTTGCTACACTGTACGACCCTAGATTATGTTGCTCGGTAAGTCCCTTTATGGTTTCACTCCTCATCTTACCCTCGGGAACGAGCAAAAGTAAATGCTTATGTTTTCTTATGAATACAATACTAGCCTACTTATATGTTAACCTGTACTCGTTCCCTCGATTCAATGCTTGTCATATAATTGCATGCTAATATCAAGTAAATGCTATCATGCCTTATTTCCAAACCACTGGAAGACTATCTAATAGTCGTTCGAAGACAAGTATAGAACATTGAAAGTATTTGGAACCATTAGGTCGCCAAAGCATTTCCCGAACTAGGGGACTACATCAATAGACAGTTCATCAAGATAACATCACCTCAGAGAAATTGATACTCGTCTTGTACTCAATATAACGCCTCAGGGAGACTATCCAACATAGATCATACTATGTGATTATCTCATGCTTGTATTGCCTTAGATTGCATTAAGTCAAGTGAACACCGAACAAGAATTATGTCATGTAAAGCAAGAAATCACAGCTCGTGGAGCATACTTGTCCTTAACAAAATTGAGTTATCCTGTGAACCGAAACCCAAGACCTGCATGGTCACGGACAACTTGTGCACAAGGGGAATTATAACATCCCATTATGTGGACGATCATAGGGTACTGGGACCGATCCGGTCTAGATGAATTTTATTATAGTTCTCTCCTAGTTTATGGGGACAGTGCGTAACGCCATTATTATTTTACCGTTCACACTATTCTGAACCCCATACTCATTGAGAGGCGTCTCTATTTGTTCGACGGAATGGCTTGCAAGTCCCTGTTCAAAGCATTTCAAATATTCTGCTAGTAAGACATCGTCCATTATGGCTATGCCAGTGACCCTCCTGTTCATATAGATAAGTCATCATTGCTTAGCGGCAATTCGTGTGCGAGTTATTGTATCGCATCAAGAACATCTGAAACACCTAAACAATCTTGAGTATAACACTTGTACATATGGAACACTCAACATCTTTTGCAATACTTTTGGATAACCTGTATACTCGTATACCCAAAACATAATCTCGCTCATAACACAGTATTTGAATATGCTATTGCCCCTGAATTTTATTATATGAATGCTTGTGCTTGAATTAACTTGGTTTGCCTTTGGACAAGAAAGGACAAATGGTTAGTTGGTAAGTCTCGCCATGTTTCCTCTTATATCGTACGACGCACTGCCATACGAGTTAGGCTATTCAACATAGCCCTGAAACTAATCCTAAAGCAAGGTTAGAAAGATAACTTAATAGTTGGTGCACAGAACCTTTATTATGTGTTTGGATTTGTCGAGCGGGCGAGTAGCCTCCCCACTAGTGCATTCATGTACTGATAACCCACCAGATTGCTTGCAGGATACGGGAGAAACTCGTTCGGTGCGGATGCCCCCTTCGTGCGTGCTAAGGTGAGGAGTTCACTCTGAAGCCTTGGTGCATTGAGTCCGGAATTAAAACTCATATACATGATATAATGTTGGAACATCGCCTATACATTATTTCATAAATATAGAAACTTGGCACACTTTTACTGTTTCAGAGAGAGTGACTTGAGCGACTTGTAATCTCGGCTAAGCGCCGCCTGTAACACTTGTTCAATATCAATAAATAGTTTGCTTTACATCAGTACTTGTGTTATTCATTGCTTCCGCTATTGACGACTATGTGAACTTGTTACCAATCGCCTATGCGTTTATAATTTTGTTGCACTCGGACAATCTGTGCGACTCTGTGGCTTAGACCTCTTACCGCTAGCATGAACCACGGTCTTGCACGGGCGTGACTTATGCTCGTACAACATCATGCCCAGATGGATCAAGTGATCGTCCTGCGGGAGCGCTGGCACGATAATTCTCGTCTAGCGGGGACGGCCGATTAGCCTGTGGGAGATCGTGGCATGACAGATTGCTATCAGAGCATGGCTATACGCCTTTGGACTTCATTTCAATTTTCTCAGTTTTGAAAGTTCATTCGTGGGTTATGTCCATACGCTCTCTCTCAATGTCCCTATGGAATGTTCCAAACAATAAATCTAAATACTTTCAAAAAGTACATTTGAATGGTATGACTGCTTGTACGAAAATTGTGATGCTAAGGCCTTTGTGCCGACTTGTGTTAGACCTTTTGGGATTAGACTCATGCTTGTTATACATGATATGTGCAAACCCGAAATGCCTATACTTAATTACCTAACTGGTTAGTGCATGAAATGGAATATTGCCCCGAATGGTTAGCTATGCACACAGCCTTTCGCGTAAGTTTTGTTGAGTATCACGCGCCAAGACCCTTTTGGTGCATGCTAGTTATAAACGAGAATGGAATATCGTTCAGGAATAAAAAGGTCAGACTTTAATTGGCAACTGATAGAAACATTATTAGATTTATCGCTTAAGTGAATATAGGGAATCGTACTTGGATTTTGGTAAATAGCTCGAACAATATTTTGTATCAAAAGATACAAATCGAATATGGATTTGATTGGGTGACTCAATTCCGAGTGGTGTATGGATCATTTAAAAATGTCCAAACGGATTCATAGGTCTCGTGTGATAGTTAGATCAAACGATTGGAGAATATCTTGAATAAATGATAAGGCTTATATCGAATTGGGATTTACGGAAATGGAAATCGATATCTTGGTTAAAGAAACTTATTAGAAACTTGGAGGATTGTGCAAGCAATTTTGGATTGAAATAAATGGACTGAACTTGAATACAATATCGCTCGAATAGAAGTTAGCCAAAAATGAATATCGTGGTTCGATGAAAGAGATGAGCGATAACGGATTTGACTTGGAGTTTGGAAGAAAGATCTTAAAATATAGTTCAAAACGATAACCTTCAAAATCATACCCAACGAGAACGATTATCCTGTGGGAGCACCGGGGTGGTGATTCACATACGGCGGGGATGATCGAACTCAAGGGAACATATTCGGTGATTGTTCCAAATGAACTCGATGAATAGAATATATCAAAATGGAATAGACTTGGGCTTGAATATTTGAAACTGGTTGCTTGAAGAATGCTAGAAGTAGACTATAGTTTTACGGAACGGTAATATTAAAGTTGGATAATTTTGCTAGATAAATTATAATAACTGCATGAACGGACATGACTTGGTGGATTTTATATATAACTTGTCACAACCCGCACCCGGTTTAGGGGCACGAGTGCGTGGGTACGTCCAGCCTACGCCACAGCATCGGCGGTAGAACGCTGTCTAGGTCATGTAACTATCTAATCAACTCACGTGAATACCCAACTCCATAAGGAGACGTGGATATCATAAAATAATGCTAGAAATACTCAATCACATAAACTAAAGCACGATGAGATATCAAGGCAAGCAAGAAATACAAGACAAGTCTAACGACAAAATATTCAAACCTGCAATCATTAACTTCCAATCCCCAAGTGTCTCGGAACCAAGTCTACTAAGCTCACAGTCTGGAAAAAATATTTTCCAGTCAGGAAGGAGCAAAGTACATCTCTAAATAGCAGTTCTATATTAATGATATAAACTATATAGCAGTTCTAGATGGAAATATACCAGAAGCATGCATGGGTACGAGAAATAAAAGAAATGCTGGAAATACTGTAAGTAAACGCAGGAGAAGAAACAATATGTCCATGAGCAAGAACCTATGACTAAGTGTGTGAGTACTAGCTTTAACATGTGATCGGCTTGGGAACTTGATCAGGCTGGTTACATGTGATTAGCTATGATTCATGTAAGGTCAGGCTAACCGTTGGTTAGCTATGATGCATGTAGAGGTCAGGCTAATCATACGTAACAGCTATGAAGCATGGAGATGGTCAGGCCGCACCCGATGTGAGATGTGGGGTGAGCTATGATGCATAAAAAGTTGGGTATGATCACATATCTACACTAAAATACTCTCCACCCCCGACTGGTATAGTGGATCCAATCATGGTACGCTATGGCACTGGATTCCCTAGGGAGGTAGCAAGTCTCCCCGGGAATCAGTGTATGTACATGCACAAGATAACAAGGAAACGAGTCTTGTACAAGCTACACCATGAATAAGGAATAACATCTCATGACGAGATCCGTGTATACCAATCCGTGTAACCAGCGTGTCAAGAGCATGGATATTTACACTAGATACAGTGAACATAGGAGATATCATAAATTAGAAACTAATCAGAGAATGTACTCGCCTTGGGTCCTTAGCTGGTAAAACTAATGTCCTGTCCCAGAGTATCGTCTGGAGGATCCAACAGTCCTAAAAACACATCACAATAACACTTGTATCAGGTGCTACCCTAACACACAGTCTATAAACACTGACCTCAGGGCCATGCCAGGCAGGGCACTAGTCAACTAGGGTCATCTAGTATATTCACCAATTAAACATATTGTTAATAATTAAACATAATACATATAGATTATTATTCCAAAGAATATACAAAATAGGTATAACTGTATGTACATAAGTGGAAGTATATATTTTATTTATGTGAAAAATTGTACATCACTCATACATATAAACTAGTATACATGTACCAAAATACATATTAACTTATATTATATATATATATATATATATATATACCAAAATAATACAATACTATATACAGGTAAATATACCAAAATATGTTTTACAAGTACATATATATCAATACAGTTTTTATATATATATACTATATATATTTATATACCAAAAATATGTTTTTACATGTATATATATATAGGTACACATATTTATACCAAAATATGGTTATATATATATACCAATTTACATTTATTTATAACATTTAAATACTGAAACATACATTAATATATATTATACCAATATGTATCTATACTAAAATACATACATATATATGTTTGTACATATACCAAATATGCATACTATATATAAATAAAAATACAATATATATAATATGAACATATACTAAATAATACACAATGCCTATTATACGTATACACCCACACACACATATACGTATATACGCACTTTAAAGCACATTTACTATACGAAAATATACGAAAATATACATGTATACATATGAATACACATATACGTATATATATACAATACATGGTATAATATACTAAGTATATACTTATACATGTTATTTATACTGATTTACATATGCATAATATTTACACTGAAGGGGGAAAGAGGAAGAGGAGGAACTCACGGGGTGGTTGGGGGTCGACTGGCCGGAGTAGGGCTGGCCGCCGGGGAAGAGCTCGTGATGGAGGTGGTGGAGGTAACAGGTGATGGAGTCGAAGGGAGTTATGGGGGTGATGATGGTGGTGATAGGTGATGGAGGAGGAGTTGCTGGACTGGCGGGGAACGGCCTGACTGAAGTGGCCGGAGTTGGCAGCGCCGACGGGTTGAGCAGCGAAGAGCTTCGGTGGATGGGCGGAGATGAGGGAGTCCGCCGGAGGTCAAACGTCGGAGGGAGGAGCCTCGAGGAGGAGTTGGCCGGCTGATGGCCGGGGTCGAACGGCTCGTGGAGCCGCGGGGTGAAGAGCAGCAGCGGCGGGGGAAGGAGCAGGCTGGGGGGTCGGTGCTCGGGAACAGGCCGGGGTTCACCGCAGAGGGAGGAGTCCAGGGGGTTGGCCTGGGTTGGCCGCCGGGTTGGAGTTGCAGCGGATGGAGAGGTGGAGGAGAGCTGGACGGGAAGAGCTTGGCCGGTCGGTGGGCTCGGGATGGCCGCTGGACCGCCGGAGGTCGGGGTCAGTCGGCCGGCCAGTGCACAGGAAGTCGGCTGATGGGGGAAAAAGTGAACAGTGGTTTGGTTTCCCCCCCCCCTCTATTGAAATTCAAATTTAAACCAAAGAAGAAAAGAAAGGAAAAAAATAAAAATAAAAGAAGAAAGGAAAGAGAAGAAGAAAGGAAGAAGAAGAAGAAGAGAAGAAAAAGGAAAATGAAAGGAAGAAGAATTCCTACGTTGGAGAGAGGAGAGGAGAGAGAGAGGTGGGGGCTTGGTTGGGGAAACCTAGGTTTTCTAGGGATTAGGGTTGATGGTGACATGACATAAATATGGAGAGAGGGTGTTGATGGAGGGTGGTGATGTACCCACTTTAATTGAGTGGCCAGGATTTGATATGGAGAAAATTATTTTCATGTAAAGTAGAGTGGGAAAAGTGCAATTTGGTCCACAAATAAATAACCCTTCCATTTGGTCTTGGCCAATGGGGTGATGACTCCTACAATTGAATAATTGCAACTTAGCCCCTTAAATTCAGGAAATTGCACAAACACATAAAATGACACAAAATTTGTGAAGAAAAATGTGTTTAGAAATTTTCATGGTGAGAGGGTGTTGTGCGTTAGGCACGGGTTTAATTAATTGGGTATTAGAATTAAATTAGGATTTATAAAATCAATCAAAATGTTATCCTCAATTTAATTAGAAAAAATGCAAGCTGTGTTCCAAAATTAATTAGGAGTACATGGGACCAAAATCAGGTCGGGTCATCAATACCAATAGTGAAAAAGACTCAGAATAGAATATTATCCTAGTTTGGGTCGTACAAAAAATAGGTCAAGATTGCCTCCGATTTTGATTGGAACGCACAACGACACAAAAAAAGGAAATTTAAATAACGTCCGTGACGATTTTTGTGCGGCCAGAAATAATGCACAGAGAGCATAATTATGAGTCGCAAAAATAGCAGAATGGAAGGCGGGCATGTCTAGGGCAAGATGGTAACATTTGTTGGAAGACAAAAGTCAGGGTAGCGCTCCAAATGTCGAAGCAAAGGAAGTACGCAATAATTAAATAATTTACGGTAATTAATTAAAATCTCTAATAAATAAATTCTAGATAAAACAATTTAATACAGAACTCCACAATTTGGACAGGTGGTCATCTACTGGGCTTCTAGGTCAAGTCTACTAGCCCAAAATAAATGAACACTGTATATAATTATATATTTAATTACACATCTCACATAATTAAATTAAATAAACTTATCATGCAATTATTTAATTGTAACAACCATAATTTAAATATTATGAAAAGTCGAAAATACCCCTTTTTCCGGAACGTGGTAGTGACATAACTTGATGGAGTAAAAGTGAAATGATAAAGGTGTCTCGATCGTGCCGAAGAAAACTATACATTCAAACGTTCTTGTCTTGTGTGAGCGTAACTCTATTCTCGTATATGCGTCATGCCCAGATTAGGATGATTATCCAACGGGAGCATTGGCGTGGTGATCTCACATCCAACGAGGGTGATCAAACTTGCGGGAGACTGGAGCATGACAACTAATGGATCGTCTTGACTTTTGCTTCGACACGTCTTTCCAGAGGAGTTGCTGGGGTAGCCACCAGACAGAGATATAGAATTCTCTATATATTTGGTGCTAGGCGCAGAGCCGATATCTCAGCATGTCTATAGAGTAAACAACAGCGAACTGGCAGAGTTAAAGAAGCAGGTGGATAAGTTGCAAGATAAGGGCTTTATCTGTTCAGTTCCGTACCATTGGGTGCTCTAATACTTTTTGTACCAAAGAAGGATGGGTCGGTATGTATGTGTATCGACTTTAAGGCACTTAACAACCCTACTATCAAGAACAAATACTCGTTGCTGCGGATTGATGACTTGTTTGACCAGTTGAGCGGAGCGAAGGTATTCTCAAAGATAGACTTGAGGTCAGGGTACCACCAGGTGAAAGTAAAGAGGGAAGACATCCCGAAGACAACTTTCAAGACTCGTTATGGGCAGTTCGAGTTATTGGTGATGCCGTTTGGGTTAAGCAATGCCCCGGTGGTGTTCATAAACCTGATGAACAAGGTGTTTCATAAGTACCTGGACCAATTTATTGTAGTCTTTATTGATGATATTTTGATATATTCGAAGACCCAAGAGGAGCATGAGCATCACTTGACGATAGTTCAGGAGACCCTCAGGAAGGAGCAGTTGCTTGGCAAGTTATCAAAGTATGAATTCTTCCTTGATAAGGTTGAATTCCTTGGGTATGTTATTACAGGAGATGGAATCTCGGTAGACCCAAAGAAGATTTCAGCAGTTGAATCATGGTCTACCTCGAGTTTAGTAGCAGAGATCAGGAGTTTTCTTGGATTAGCAGGCTACTACCAGAGATTTGTTCAGGACTTTTCCAGACTTGCAGAGCCGATGACTAGACTAACCAGGAAGAACGTGGAATTCGTCTGGACTGACGATTTTCAGTCAGCATTTGAGGAACTAAAGAGGAGATTGACTACATCTCTAATCTTGATTTTGCTATCAGGAGCAGGAGGATTTTCTATTTATAGTAATGCATCAGGAAAAGATTTGGGTTGTATGTTGCCGCAGCACGGAAAGGTGATTGCCTATGCTTCCAGGCAATTACGCCCACATAAGAAGAACTACCCGACCCATGACTTAGAGTTGGCAACGGTTATCTTTTCTCTCAAATTGTTAAAATACTACTTGTATGGAGAGAGTGGAGATCTTCACAGACCATAAGAGCTTAAGGTATGTGTTTACACAAAAAAAGCTCAACATGAGGCAGCGACGATGGTTGGAGCTGATGAAAGACTTTGACATTTCCTTACAGTACCATCCAGGGAAGGCCAACATAGTCGAGGATGCCTTAAGCAGGTATCCCGTAGCTATGTGCTTGACGAGAGACAAAAAATTATTGCCAGATCTTGACAGTTTGGGCATTGAGGTACTAGTTTCTGGAGTCGCAACACATATGTGGGGACTTCAGGTACAGTCAGAGATGATGGACCGGGTCAGAGCCGAACAATATAAGGATGAGTCTCTGAGGACCATTAGAGCACAGGTTTAGATGGGGCTGGAAGAGGACTTCATAGGCGCAAATGATAGATTATTGCTACACGGTACCGGGTTGTACGTACTGAGAGGAGCATTGCGCGAAAAGATTCTGCAGAAGTCACATCATTCTCAGTACTATATGCATCCAGGTGGCAATAAGATGTATAGAGAAATATGGGATATGTACGGTGGTATGGCATAAAGCGGGACGTATCTACCTTCGTGTCCAAATGCTTAGTTTGCCAGCAGGTAAAGGCGGAGAGACAGAAGCCAGGTGTATTGCTTCAGCCTTTACCCATTCCGGAGTAGAAATAAGAACATGTGACTATGGATTTTATATCGGGACTTCCGTATTCTCTAGGAGGTAAAGATGCGATTTGGGTCATAGTGGACAGGTTGACCAAATTAGCCCACTATCTACCATTTAAAGTGGGTACATCTACGGAGAAGCTAGCAGTAATTTATATGCGCTAGATTATCATATTGCATGGTATTCCAATAAGCATAGTCTTGGATCAGGATAGTCGCTTCACGTCCCACTTCTGGAGGTATTTGTAGGCTAGCTTGGGCACTCAGCTCAAGTTCAGTACCGCTTATCACCCTCAGACTGAAGGACAGTCGGAGAGAACTATTCAGACTCTCGAAGTCATGCTACACATATGTGTTTTGGATTTTGGAAGTTCTTAGGAGGATCACCTTTACTTGGTAGAGTTTTTATATAACAACAGCTACCAAGCCAACATTGAGATGTTACTATTTGAGGCATTGTATGGACGGAGATGTCGTACTCCGTTATCCTGGGATGATATTGGTGACAGATCTTTATTGGGACCAGAGATGGTAGTGGATGCAGCCGAGATGGTGAAGCTTATCAAGAATAGACTTCGAGTGGTGCAGGATAAGAAGCGGCATTGGGCCGATAGCCACCGGAGACCTTTGGAGTTTGGAGTATAGCTTTTGTTTTATATTGCTTGTGTTTGATTGTTTGTTTTGTTAGAGTGCTAAGGTTGTGTTTCGTGTTAGGTTGGCGGTCTGGTTTTCTTGAGAATTTCTCTGACACGTGGCATGATTTATTTCGGTGGAGGCGGAAAGCTTAGTCCGCGATTCATCGGACCTTTCAGTATTCTTGAGAGGGTCGGTGCAGTTGCATATAGACTACACTTACCACCTGCATTAGAGGGAGTACACAACATATTTCACGTGTCACAGCTAAGATGGTACATGGCAGATCCCATTCATGTGTTGGATCACTCGGAGATAGAGGTAGGCCCTACTCTTAGCTATCTAGAGCAGCCAGTGGAGATTCTGGATCGGAGAGAGAGGGTATTGAGGAACCAGACGATTCCTTTTGTGCGCATGGCATGGAGGCATCACTCGCCAGGAGAGAGTACCTGGGAGCGAAAGGTCGAGATGCGCGAGCGATATCCATATCTGTTCGAGCCGTGAGGTATAATTCTTTCTTTCATTATATTGTTTGATTTTGGTAGTTAGTTTCTTCCTTAATTTTGAGGACAAATTTTTTTTAAGGTAGTTAGGATTTTCACCCTCACTTTTTTATTTGAGGGTAGTTTGGTAATTGACTTGGGTATTTTAAATTTAGGATTTATTTATATTTAAATATTGTGCATGCATAATTATGAATTGTTGTATTATTTTTTGATTGCTAGTTGTAGATTATTTTAGACTTGTGTTGTGGACCTAACCTATTTAATTAGATGCATGAACCAATATTTTAGATGAGTTTAGTTTGAGCCCATGAATTAGGCCCATGGATTATGAGGTTGTATTAATTAGTGAAACCATTAGACTAGAACCTTACCTTCTTAATTAATTTCTTTATGAGAGGCCCCAAGGGATAATTAGGACATTTCATAGTTGCTTGGGGAGGGGGCTAGGGCCGGCCATAGAGGGAGGAGAGAGAGTGCCTCATTTTATTTCATTCCCAATTCCATTAGATCTAGTTTTTCCTCTTTCAATTTCCTTCATTCCCTCATCAATCCTCCACCAAATTCTTCACAAATTCCTTCCCTATTTTTTATTAGAGGCTTCTACATCAAGGGTCTATAAGAAGGAAGCAAGTAGCAACAAGGAGGAGGCCAAGATCTACAAGGAGAGGAGCTACTTCCATTTTGGGATTTTTTATTGGGAATCCATCTCCTAATAGGTATATTTCAGTTTTCCCCTTCTAGTAAACTATAAATATAAGATTTAACCATAAAAAACCATCCCATATGCATAGGCTACCCATATAAATTAGTTTTAGGTTCATAAGAGACCTACGGTGGAAGTTATGAGCAATTTGGTATAAATTTTAGGAGAATTCTAAGATTGGCACATGTGGTATTTGTTATATGATCTAATAGATCAAATTGACATATGATTAATTATTTGTGACTAGTATCGTATCCACAATTGGGTACATGTAGGCCGTATCTCATCGATTTGATGAAACGGATTGATTTTGGGTGTTTTCTTCGATACGGAGACTTGTGCATATCACATTGTGACACGAAAACATAGTTGATCTAATTACTATATGTATAGTTCATATTTAGTGTATTAGACTTGCTCGTGTCATCCGAGATACGTTTGGTTGTGTGTTGGGGCCGTATCACAAGCATATCATAGAGTTAGTGTGATACGGGTGAGGTGCACTCCATGTGTTTGGTGTTTTGCTCTTAATTCTATACATACATGTATATATATATATATATATCTATATGATATTTATATAATATATATATATATATCTATATGATATTTTATATATATATATATATATATATATATATATATATATATATATATATATATATATATATATATATATATATAAGTGTGTATAAGATTAAGTGTATTTGTGTGTATTTATATATGTCTGAGTATATATATATATCTATACATATATAGAGTGAGGGACCTTGATATTTCTATCTATGGGTGTGTAGATATTAATTATTATAGATAGATTGTATGTATATAGATATATAGATAGTGATATACATAGAGGAGTGGTTGTATAGGTATATGTGTATGTGTAGCATGTGTGTTATGTGTTGTATTGTGTGTGTGAGAGGGCAAGAGAGTTCAGCAAGTAGTATCCATGTGTCACTGCACAGAGGTACATCAGTGTGCAACATCCCAGTGCATCCAACAGGAAATGAGGGTACAGTAATTTATATCTCATCACAGTTCAGTCAACAACTGACGGATGCAGTGTGCATGAGGTATCAAGTTTAGCAACTGAGCATTCACTGCTCAGCAGAGGGGACTCGAGATGAGAGGCACTGCGGTAAAGCCCTCATCAATTCAGCTGCAGTTTCAGCAAAGGAAGGGGAGTGAGCAGCACAGTGCATTCATGCACAAAAGTGTACAAAGGAAAAATTGCAGTGCAGTTCAATCCTAGTGCAGCGACCAGGCTTTGTAAGCAACAACAACCGACACCAGCAAGCCAATGCACAGCAAATGCACTGCTCAGTGAGAGAACAAGAGCTCGGGTCACTGAGGTACAATCTCAGGCATCAGCAACTGTGCAATGCTGCACAGTATCAGGCAGTAGTATCAGTTCACTGTGCTTTGAGCACAGTTTCATCATTAGTGTTTTCTGTATCTTCTAGTATCAGTTTCAACTAGGTATCAGTGGCCTTGGGATAGCTAGATGGTTTAGTGAATATGAGGTTTAGTTTCAGATTTAATTAGTTTAGTGAGGTATTTGGTTTAATGGGTAGATATCTAATATGTAGTTTAGTATTCAGGTATTAGCTAATAATTGGTTTGTTGGATATTGGTACAACTTGGAGTTTTGGTAGTGGTTTAGTGAGTTAGTGTTTTAGTGTATTGTTAGTAGTTAAGATACATTTTATAGTTAATACTTGAGGTATTTGTAAGTTTAAATAGGTAGTAGTGATATACTTTACTAATATATAGTTAACTATAGATATATGTATATATGTATCTTGTAAATAGGTATGTTTGGTATTATAGTTAGTTCTATAATAGTATTGGTATATATTATAGTGTTAGCCTATATTAGTATTTTGGTTGGGGGTTTATATTTATGTATTAGCTATATGTAGAGGTTTCGGATTACCTTCGGATACCAAGGTAATACCAAGGTATTGGGTCGATACTCAAGGTATTGAGTTTGGGAATCGAGATAGGTGCGATACGCAATGTTGCAAGGCCAAGGTATCATAATTGCATTGATTTGTTATAGTATTATAATTATTGACTTGTATATATATCTAAAATACTATTTTCATATATGGAAACTTGCGTACTTAGGATACAATTTTTTTTTGAGTGTCTTGTAGTATACTAGTTTAGTTAAAATAGTTAGTTTCATAGTGTATTGACTTAGTGACCTAGTGTTAGACTCTTGCAACATAGATTTAATCGGTTTCACCTAGAAATGGCTTATTGACTTAGAATTGTATCATATTAACTTATTTTTATTCCTAAACCTTGTATTGATGCAATATACCATATATAGGTCTGTGTGATACCAGCTTGGGCATCGCGAGACACACCTTGTTCAGGACTTCAGGTGAGTACATTTTTCTGATAGTTTTTAATTCATAATAGTGTATATGTGCATGTTCTAGAACTATATACTTGATTTTAACACAGTAATTTTATGGACTTGTACTACATGGATCCCGTCAGGAGATGTTATCCCCTACCGTGTTCAGCGGGCACTCGTGTACATGTATTTCATCGTGTATATTGGTTATTAATTTATATTTTGTGTTCACACACTGTTCGTGTTCAGTGTGCTTATTCGTGTACACCCACTGCTCATGTTTAGTGCTTATGATATTAGTGTACACCCACAGCTCTTGTTCAGTGGTTATATTTTGTGTTCATAGCGTGTCGTGATTGGATCCATTGGTATTAGTTGGGGATGGGAGAGTAGGAGTTGATTATGTGATCAAAGCCCCATTATTACATCGTGTACATTCTGGTTACATACCTCACTTGTAATCATCTTAACTGATCATGTTCACCCAAACTGATCACATAATAAACTTGTATTCTGAGGCACATTAGCTGGATTGTAGTTATTTTATTATATTGCAGATATTCATATTATTGTTCTATATTCTCGTATATTACCTGTATACCTATTTTTTATTCATTCATATATTATTGATCGTGTATTTCATTTCTATTATTTGTTTTATATGCTCGATTATGTTATTGAAACGGCTTTCAGAGGTATGTACTTTGCTCCAATCTGGACTGGATATATTTTTCTAGATGACTAGCTTATAGAGTAGTATCCCACATTCTACGGGCCGCAGGATGACGTACCTATAGAGGATACTCCTATAGACCAGGAGGACTTAGTTGCAGAGCCCGAGGAGGTCTAGTTTATTTGAGTTGGCTTGTAAAAGACTATTATATTTGTTGAGATTCATAGTTGTATATTATTTTAGATTGTGGATCGTATCTTATTCTTTTCTTCGCTATTTCATTCGTGCTTTATCTTTCTTAGTTTGTTTGTGCTTGAGATTAGTCATACTTGTGAGATACCATATTGTTCCTCCGTTTGGAGTGAGATGATTGATAGGTACCATATTATATTATTGAGATATTTGATAGTTAGAAATGATCCAGACAGCGTTCTACCGTCGATGTTGCTGCGTAGGCTGGGCGTAACCACGTACTCGTGTCCGAATATCCGGGTGCGGGTCGTGATACATTTTTAGTGGTGGCCCATGCAGGTCTATATTTACAAGAAGTACGATATCGTAGTTGTGCTCGCCTAGAGTACTGCTACGAGCCTGTTTTAGGAAACATGATTTAGGCTGAGAGTTTACTCAATTACAACTAGGAAATAGTACAAAAATCTTTTTTGAAAATCCTTATCTATTGAATGTTTACTTTGCTTGAATAAAGTCCTATACTTCTTTGATGGTATCGTATCCTATTTAATATTGATTACTTATTTCAACCAATCTTCAGGATGTCGTCAAAGACGCGTTCCCAGCGCTCAGGTGCCGCTACAGCACGATCAGTCACTTCATCACCCTTGAGGGCAGCACCCTCAGACGATGGTCCAGCACCTACATTCTGGAGGTCAGCTTCACCGGTCTAGGTAGGCATATCGGCAGGAGCTTTCGGAGGTGCTCCACCTCCAGTACCGAGGACCGGATAGAGAGTTTTCGAGAATCTTCCACCCCCACCACCAGTACTTGATCAGAGGCAGATGTTCACGCTCTTCCAACAGATGATGGAGGCCCAGCAGCACCAGTCAGAGGTCCTGTGACAGAGCATGGAGAATGCTCACCAGATCGTACTTACAGCAGTTGAGACAGCTACTACAGTCCAACCACAAATGATACCTCCTCAGTTTATTCCTCCGCAGCTGAGGCCAGGAACCAACATAAACTTCAAGAAGATAGGCTCGAAGGACTTCAGATGCATATAGGGGATCCTTTATGTAGATAATTTGATCGAGGACATCGAGCGAAACATGTGGCTGGCGCAGATTCCAGAGATACTACAGATAGAGGCAGCGGAGTGTATGATATTTGACATTGCTTTCACATGGTTCCGGATAGACCCCAGGATTGTAGTACCAGGGCTCACTTAGGAAGCTTTCAAAGAGCTTTTCAAGAAGAAGTTCTTCCCAGATGTAGCTCTTACATGTTTAGAGAGCCAGTTCCAGTACCTCGTCCATGGAGATATGTCATTAGACGAGTATGCGGCGGAGTATTGTCGACTAGGTCGCTTCGTGTAGGGGCAGAACCCTAGAGGTAGAGCCAGGAAGTTCAGGAAGGTCCTGAACCGGGAGGTTAAATCCCACACCAATGGAGATCCTACCGCCACCTTCGAGGAGATTCTAAGACAGGCGTAGAGAGCGGAGGATGACTAAGATCTTGGCTCTAAGAGGCCGAGGGACATAGGAGGATCCAGCACCAACACGGGTCCATCAAAGAGGCCGTCATTTCCAGCAGCAGCACCAAAGGCATTACCAGCACCAGAGGCAGCAGTATCACGGGCCAGCTAGAGCGCCGGTACAATAAATGCATAAGATCTAGAGGGCAACAGTTCTTTGCACTTTTTGTAAGAAGCATGGACACCGGATGGTACGCATGCAGGATGAGGCTAGGCCAATGCTTATTTTGTAGATCGAGAGATCATTAGTTGAGGGCTTACCTAAAGTCCCAACACGTCCAGCTCAGGGCAGAGGACAGGCACAGAGGGTACCCGTTAGGCTACTAGCGAGGCAGCAGAGAGGACCTCTACCACCACAGCAGTTTGCTCAACATCAATAGCAGAGAGAAGCACAGCAATAGGGGCAAGCTTTTGCTTGATTATCGAGGAGGAGGAGCTGGTTGTCGATGTCATTTCCGGTTTATTTTATCTCGATTCCTTTCCAGCTCATGTTTTATTCGATTCTGGTGCTTCTTATGGCTTTGTATCAGTATCTTTTGCTTTGAGGCATCATCTTGAGTCTGAACCGTTGGCTAGGAATTGCAAGATCATGACCGGGGGTGGCATTATCCTGGTCAGTGATGTTTGCAAGAACTAAAGAGTTTATTTGGGAGGACGTAAGCACTTCTGAGTTACGATATAGTACTCGAGATGGATTAGTTGAGTAGACATCACACTAGTATCGATTATCGTAGAGACAGAGTTTTATTTCAGAAGCTAGGAGAGCCGAAGTTCGAGTTCGTCCGAGGAACAAAGCAGAGCGAAGGCAATTTCTATTGAGCTTTGGTAGAAGAGCAGGAGCCACCAAATTCGTTGATTACAGAGTTCATTGATGTCTTTTCAGAGGAGTTGTCGGGGTTGCCACCGGATATAGATGTGGAATTCTCCATAGATTTGGTGCCAGGTGAGAGCTGATATCTCAGCACGTCTATAGAATAAATAATAGTGAACTGGCAGAGTTGAAGAAGCAGGTGGATGAGTTAGAAGACATGGGCTTTATCTATTCCAATTCATCACCATAGGGTGGTCTAGTACTTTTTGTACTAAAGAAGGATGGGTCGGTACGTATGTGTATCGACTACAGGGCACTTAACAACCTCACTATCGAGAACAAATATCCATTGTCATGGATTATTGACTTATTTGACCAGTTGAGCGGAGCGAAGGTATTATCAAAGATAGACTTGAGGTCAGGGTACCACCAGGTAAAAGTAAAGAGGGAAGACATCCCAAAGACAACTTTTGTAAAACCCCTAATTCTGAAAACCGTATTAATTATTTATTTATAATATTTATGAGCTAAATAGAGGAGATATTGTCACGACCCGATCCCAATAATCTGGGTCCAGTCGGATCATGCCCAGCCTGCACCGTTGTGAGACGGCGGCAGTAAGCTGTATCAATCCGTAGTAACACACAGACATCTAGAATACATGAAGGAAATTCAATTTTATTGCTAAGTCCGAAAAAGAAATTCTTTTACAAGCAAATATCAAGCAAAACATGGTCCAGGGTTATTACTTCAACCCTGATTATTACAACTTGGAATTTAAAAGGGAAACAACTAAACATCGGCCTCCTGGCTAGGTTCAGCTAGACCTTCAGTACTCTGGTCCGGACCATAAAATGTGTCATACGCCTCATCGCCACCGTAATCACCTAAAAATTGTTAATCTCCAGTCAGGAGGGAGCAAGAACATATATCCAATTCCAGCATCTTAATGATAATTAAAATGATGCAATAAAATAGTTTTGAACAATATTTATATTTTGTATGCAACAAATATGAGACAAGAACAGTAAATGTCGATGAAGCAAATGATGACAACTACAATCACTAAAAGTGTTTTGAGAAAGGTAGCATACCGTGGCCGGTTGGGGTTGGATGCAATATGTGTTCTAGTGAACACGGTGCGGCGTCAGTCCAGTGAGGTTGGACTTCAGCTATCCACAATGAGGCAATAAGGGGGCTTTGACCACGGGTGCTAACTCTTACTCCCCAGTTCCCAAGGCAATAATCAATGAGTCAATGAGTCAATCAATCAGTCAATCAGTCGGTTCCGTGAAATCAAGTGTCGTCCCAATATATCTATATGACATTCAACATATTTAATTACAACTAAAATACAGGTTTTGAATTATATGAAACTTGCCTGGAGTTGGTTGGTGACGCGAGTGAGATGTCGCGACGGTCTCAACCTTAGTTACAGGAACCTACATTTATTAATAATCTGATTTTAGAATTAAATCAAAGGGTTTTAATCTGACTTGATTAGTTAACTAAGTTAATGATTTAATCCAACGATCGATTTTTTTAATAATAATTTGTAATAGCAATTTAGTAAAACAAAAACCCTTTTTAATAATAAAACTTATCTTATTATTTTATCGTAGAAAATATTACATTTTATTTTAAGGTAAAATATCGTATTTCTGCTTTTAATAAGGTAAATAAACGGTTTTCTATTTTATTAAAAGAAATAGCATTCATTTATATTTGTTTCGTTTAAACACTAATCTTTGGTAAAAGAAATAAAGATGCGAATACGCGAAAATTAATGAATACGTTTTAGATATACTTAAAAATATTATACTAATATTTTAAAAAATCATTTCGTTTTAGCAATCAATTTATTTCTAATAAACTAAGCTTAAGGGGAAAAATATTACTTAATTTTTATTTTGGTAATATTACAAATCAATTTGTAAGAGAATAATATTTTGGAAAAATTATTTTAAATACTAACGTATTATATTTTGAATACTAAAAATCATTTTAGAAATATATACTAAATAATTACTAATCTACGTAATATTTAATAAGGTTTTTATTATATATATAACTAATATATGTATTGAAGATCGTTATATCAAATCGTTAATTAATTAACAACCAAAAACTAAACTAACATTAATCTACTTAATTAACTATAAACCTATCAATTTCTAAGCTATCCCGGGATTGACAGAGCTTTATTCTGTCAGTCCCGGTCGGACAGGAGAATGGTTTTGGAAGGAACAGTACGTTCTGATAGTGGCACCTACCGGGAAGTTGATGGAGGAGCACCGAGGGGAGGCCTCGGACTCGGGGTCGGGCACAGACAGAATCGGGGACGGACGCGGGGGAGAGCCGGGACACGCGGAGAAGCCGCGCGGGGAGGCGTGCGCCGGCGAGGGCCGGCGGGAGGCGCGCGGGGCTGGCCGCGCAGGGGGCCGCGCAGGGGGCGCCGAGGGGCTGGCCGGCTGGCGCGCGGGGGCTGGCCGCGCAGGGGGCCGCGCAAGGGGCGCCGGGGGCTGGCCGGCTGGGGCGCGGGGGCCGCGCAGGGGGCGCCGGAGGCTGGCCGGCTGGCGCGCGGGGGCTGGCCGCGCAGGGGGCCGCGCAGGGGGCGCCGGGGGCTGGCCGGCTGGCGCGCGGGGGCCGCGCAGGGGGCGCCGGAGGCTGGCCGGCTGGCGCGCGGGGCTGGCCGGGGTGTGAAGGAGGAGGGAGGAAGAAGAAGAATGGGAAGAAAGTGTGGGGTTCTCCGAATAGTTCTCTGGGAGTGGGAATAAGTACGTGAGGGGGTAGTTTCCAGATCCGGGAGTGGGGAGGTAGTTACGGGGTTGGTTCTGACTTAGTCTAGTAGGTATGGGTTTGGGTATTGGGCTTTGGGTTTAAAAAAAAGAAAAGGGTTTAATATAACTTATGGGTTTTACAACCTTCCCTCCTTAAAGAATTTCGTCCTCGAAATTAACTATAATTGAAGGGAGAATAAGGGTAAACATACCTTAAAACAGATGAGGGTACTTCTGCCTCATCTCAGCCTCTCGTTCCCAGGTGGATTCGCCTGGGGAGTGGTGAAGCCACTGAACCTTGACCAGTGGAATCACGATGTTCCGCAACTGCTTCTCCATACGGTCTACGATCCTTACTGGCTGCTCTGGTACTGTAAGACTTGGTCCAATCTCCAACTCTGAATGATCCAGGATGTGGCTCGGGTCCGGAATGTAACGCCTCAACTGCGATACATGGAAGACGTTGTGCACGCCTTCAAGATTAGGTGGTAACGCCACTCTGTATGCCACCTCTCCAACTCTGCTCAATATCTCGAATGGGCCGATATACCTGGGACTCAGTTTCCCAGCTCTGCCAAAACGGATAGTTCCTCTGGTGGGGGAGATCTTGACGAAAACACTATCACCTGCTTCAAACTCCACAAGTCGGCGACGGCTGTCCGCCCAATGCTTCTGACGATCTTGAGCCACCCGAAGTCTGTCTCTGATCACCTTGACTTTTTCAGCCGCATCTGTAATCATCTCAGGTCCCAGCATGACCCGTTCTCCTACGTCGTCCCAAGCCAAGGGAGTACGGCAACGACGTCCATACAGAGCCTCAAAAGGAGTCATGCCGATGCTGGCCTGGTAGCTGTTGTTGTAAGCAAACTCTACCAAGTGTAGGTGGTCCTCCCATGACCCTCCAAAATCCAGGACGCAAGATCTCAGCATATCCTCTAACGTCTGGATGGTTCTCTCTGACTGTCCGTCGGTCTGTGGGTGATATGCAGTGCTGAACTTCAGTTGGGTCCCCAGACTCTCTTGCAAGCTCTTCCAGAAGTGAGAAGTAAAGCGGCTGTCTCGGTCTGATACAATGCTCACAGGAACTCCATGTATCCGGACGATTTGCCTCATGTATAGGGCAGCTAACTTCTCGGTGGATAAACCAACCTTGAAGGGAATGAAGTGGGCAGACTTAGTCAATCTGTCTACGATCACCCAAATAGCGTCCTTCCCTCCTTGGGATCGAGGCAATCCTGACACAAAATCCATAGTGATGTGCTCCCATTTCCATTCTGGAATGGGCAGCGGCTGAAGAAGTCCTGCTGGTCTTTGTCTATCTGCTTTCACCTGCTGGCAGATCAAGCATCTGGCAACGAATTTTGAGACATCCTTCTTCATTCCATACCACCATACGTGCTCCCGTATATCGCGGTACATCTTATTTGCTCCAGGGTGGATGGAATACTGTGAGTGATGAGCTTCCTGCATCAGCTGTTCCCTCAAATCACCAGCAGGTACACAAAGTCTGGTGCCATTCCTCAGTGTTCCGCCGTCTGAAATAGAGAATCCCTCCAGTGTGCCAGCTAACACCTGGTCCCTGAGCTTGCACAATGCTCCGTCCTCGAATTGAGTTTCCTTGATTTTGTCCATCAAGCTAGACTGTACTTGCAAATGCATCATGGGGAAGTCGGTGCCGGGTACTATTGCTTCCCGTCCAAGCTTCTTCATTTCTTCTGCAGGCAATACGAGTTCTAGTCCCAGCTTCTCCATGTCCTCCAGTAGGTACCGATCTGTCGTCAAGAACATCGCCATCGGATATCGACTAAGTGCGTCGGCGACCACATTAGCCTTTCCGGGATGGTACTGCAGGCTGATATCAAAGTCCTTCATGAGCTCCAACCATCGTCTCTGACGCATGTTGAGCTCCTTCTGTGTAAAGACATACTTGAGACTTTTGTGGTCCGTGTATATCTCTACTCTTTCGCCGTACAGGTAGTGCTTCCACAGCTTCAAGGCGAAGATGACTGCTGCTAGCTCCAGGTCATGCGTCGGGTAGTTCTTCTCATGAGTCCGTAATTGCCGGGAAGCATAAGCAATTACCTTTCCATGTTGCTGGAGCACACATCCTAATCCTTTGCCGGACGCGTCGCTATAAATTGAGAATCCTCCTGATCCTGAGGGTAGCGACAAGATCGGTGCTGTTGTTAGCCTTCTCTTCAGCTCTTCAAATGACGCCTGGCACGCTTCGGTCCACACGAACTCTTCGTTCTTCCTGGTTAGCTTGGTCATGGGCTCAGCAATCTTTGCAAAGTCCTTCACGAACTTCCTGTAATATCCAGCTAAGCCCAAGAAGCTTCTGATCTCTGCAACTGAACTGGGGGTATTCCATGTCTCCACGGCAGCTATCTTCTTGGGGTCCACTGATATGCCTTCTCCTGTGACAACGTGGCCGAGAAAGTCCACCTTGTCTAAGAAGAATTCACACTTGGACAGTTTTCCATATAGCTTCTCCTTTCTGAGGATTTCCAAAACTATCCTCAAATGCTGCTCGTGTTCTTCCTTGGTCTTCGAATAGATCAGAATGTCGTCAATGAAGACAACGACAAACTGGTTCAGGTATTTGTGGAAGACCTTGTTCATGAGATTCATGAACACTGCTGGGGCATTTGTAAGACCAAAGGGCATGACCAAGAATTCAAATTGTCCATACTTGGTGTTGAATGCTGTCTTTGGAATGTCTTCCTTCCTCACCTTGATTTGATGGTAACCCGATCTGAGGTCTATCTTCGAGAAAACCTTAGCTCCACTCAGCTGGTCGAAGAGGTCGTCGATCCGGGGCAGCGGATACTTGTTCTTGATAGTGATGTTGTTCAATGCCCGGTAGTCTATGCACATTCTGACTGTCCCATCCTTCTTGGGTACAAACAAGACTGGTGCACCCCAGGGTGAGGCACCGGTCCTGATGAATCCTTGCGCCTGAAGCTCGTCAATCTGGTCTTTCATTTCCTTGGACTCCTTGGGATTCACTCGGTAGCAGCGTTGGGAGATTGGTGCTGCGCCAGGTACAAGATCGATCGAGAATTCCACATCTCGATCAGGGGGTAGCCCTGGAAGATTGTCTGGGAAGACGTCTATAAATTCCGCTATGAGAGGATGAGGGGGTCCGGTTTCTTCAGTGATGGATGTGTAGGACACACACTCCACGCCTTCAGGTGCTCGAATCACTTTGAGTTTAGGTCCTCCAGGTGGATCTAGAGTTACGCAGCCTTCTCGACAGTCTATCAGAGCATGATGCTGACTAAGCCAATCCATGCCCAAGACTACGTCATAGTTTGGCAGAGGCATTATTAGGAACTGAGTCTGAAACTCATGTCCTGAGATAGTGACTGGGCAGCTACAAGTCTCACTAATGGGTATTGGTCCTCCACCAGTCATAACTCTACAAATTATCTTACTTATGCCAGTAACTAGATGGTGTGCAGAAATGAAGTTTGCAGATATAAAACTGTGTGATGCTCCAGAATCAAATAATGCTAAGGCAGGGTGCGAATGAAGTAGAATGGAACCTGCGATGACATCTCCTTCTGTCTCGGGTTCAGCTTCTGGCTCTTCCAGTGTCAAGGCAAAAGCTTGCCCGGCTCTGTGCTGGTTGTAGCGCTGCTGCTGGGTAGGCAGTGGACCTCTCTGCTGTCCAGCTCCAGTTTTGTTGTATGCTGTGGGGCAGTCCTTCACTTGATGGCTGGCAGATCCACAAGCAAGGCAGTGTCCCAATTTCTTCCTGCAGATCTCTGCGGTATGACCTGGCCTTTTGCAGTAGACGCAGTTGACCGCCTTTGGTTGGTTGTACTGATGCGCTTTGTTGGCCGCTGCTGGCTGTTGTTGCTGGGACTGCTGGGGATAGGAGGGCCTATTGTTGTTGTTGCTGTGCCTCTTGTTGTTGCCCTGATAGTTGTTGCTTGACCCTGGATGCTCCCTCTTGGGTCGGGCAGGTGAACTGGCCTCTACATCTTGGGCCACCTTCAACATCTTGTCATAAGTTTTCGCACCGTTAGCAGCTACTAAGGTGCGGATCTCTTCACGTAGTTCGTGCCGGAACTTCTTAGCACGTTCCACAGGGTTGTCCACCAGGTGACTTGCAAACCTGCCAAGCCTGTTGAACTCAGCCGCATATTCTTCAATTGTGCGGTCTCCTTGCTTCAGATCTTGAAACTGTCTTCCCATAGCTTCGAGGGCAGCCTCTGGAAAGAACTTCCGCTTGAACTGCTTCTTGAATAGCCGCCAGGAAATCCCTCCAGCTCAAAATCTTGGCTCGTTGTGGTACCAAATGTTAGCCAAATCTCTCAGCTGGAGTGCTACGGCCTCAACCATGAGGTCGTCTGGAAGTCGAGCGACGCTGAGGAGTCGCTCCATATCATCTAGCCACTCGTCTGCGTAGATGATGCCTTCGGTCCCCTTGAAGGGACGCGGGTCCAACTTCTTAAAATTTTCCACAGTTCCAACCTTTACCTGGATAACAGGTTTGTGGTTAGACTAGAAATTCATTAATGGAATCCAAGCTTTTAAATTCTTAATTACCTTGGCAGGCCCCTGTTCTGACTGGGATGTTCCTAGCGCTGCCATGGCTACATTATGGGCGTTCTCCATGCCCTCTTTCATAATCGCGGTCTGCTCGCGATTTGCTTCAGCTTGGACCCTCTGGGCTTCAAGAACTCCTCGTAGCAGGTCTACGAGTTCAGCGGGGTCCACTGGCACAGGTGGTGCAACAGGAGGAGTCACATCGGCTGGAATTGATGTGGTCCTGGGAGGAATGGGTGGAGCTGCATGCACTACTGAAGTGTAGGCAGCGCGGGGAGCTCTTGCAGCATGGGGGCGATCTGTGAGCTGCAACGGAGAGGGGTCGGACTGAGCTTGAGTTGGGGTGTGCTCAGAAGACGAAGCCTCTTCTTCGGCTGGGCCGGAACGGGTTATCTTTCCCCGTGCCATCTTCTGGAAGGTTTAGGAAGCAAGCATAAGCAAGGTAACCTATGTTCTATAAGCAAGCAAAAATAATTGTACATATGTATAGATAGAAGAATTTTGGTCCTGTGATGTGACAGATTAAAATTTTCTCAAGAATTCTAAGTGTTCTAATTGTTTCTAGAGTCTGTTTTCCTAAAGTCATACTAAACCTAAAGTCAAAGGCAAGTCGGTTGGTTTGGCTAGCCTAAGTTGACTAGACCAAAGGTTGTAAACTAGACCTGCATGGGCCACCACTGAAAACATGTCACGACCCGATCCCAATAATCTGGGTCCAGTCGGATCATGCCCAGCCTGCACCGTTGTGAGACGGCGGCAGTAAGCTGTATCAATCCGTAGTAACACACAGACATCTAGAATACATGAAGGAAATTCAATTTTATTGCTAAGTCCGAAAAAGAAATTCTTTTACAAGCAAATATCAAGCAAAACATGGTCCAGGGTTATTACTTCAACCCTGATTATTACAACTTGGAATTTAAAAGGGAAACAACTAAACATCGGCCTCCTGGCTAGGTTCAGCTAGACCTTCAGTACTCTGGTCCGGACCATAAAATGTGTCATACGCCTCATCGCCACCGTAATCACCTAAAAATTGTTAATCTCCAGTCAGGAGGGAGCAAGAACATATATCCAATTCCAGCATCTTAATGATAATTAAAATGATGCAATAAAATAGTTTTGAACAATATTTATATTTTGTATGCAACAAATATGAGACAAGAACAGTAAATGTCGATGAAGCAAATGATGACAACTACAATCACTAAAAGTGTTTTGAGAAAGGTAGCATCCCGTGGCCAGTTGGGGTTGGATGCAATATGTGTTCTAGTGAATACGGTGCGGCGTCAGTCCAGTGAGGTTGGACTTCAGCTATCCACAATGAGGCAATAAGGGGGCTTTGACCACGGGTGCTAACTCTTACTCCCCAGTTCCCAAGGCAATAATCAATGAGTCAATGAGTCAATCAATCAGTCAATCAGTCGGTTCCGTGAAATCAAGTGTCGTCCCAATATATCTATATGACATGCAACATATTTAATTACAACTAAAATACAGGTTTTGAATTATATGAAACTTGCCTGGAGTTGGTTGGTGACGCGAGTGAGATGTCGCGACGGTCTCAACCTTAGTTACAGGAACCTACATTTATTAATAATCTGATTTTAGAATTAAATCAAAGGGTTTTAATCTGACTTGATTAGTTAACTAAGTTAATGATTTAATCCAACGATCGATTTTTTTAATAATAATTTGTAATAGCAATTTAGTAAAACAAAAACCCTTTTTAATAATAAAACTTATCTTATTATTTTATCGTAGAAAATATTACATTTTATTTTAAGGTAAAATATCGTATTTCTGCTTTTAATAAGGTAAATAAACGGTTTTCTATTTTATTAAAAGAAATAGCATTCATTTATATTTGTTTCGTTTAAACACTAATCTTTGGTAAAAAGAAATAAAGATGCGAATACGCGAAAATTAATGAATACGTTTTAGATATACTTAAAAATATTATACTAATATTTTAAAAAATCATTTCGTTTTAGCAATCAATTTATTTCTAATAAACTAAGCTTAAGGGGAAAAATATTACTTAATTTTTATTTTGGTAATATTACAAATCAATTTGTAAGAGAATAATATTTTGGAAAAATTATTTTAAATACTAACGTATTATATTTTGAATACTAAAAATCATTTTAGAAATATATACTAAATAATTACTAATCTACGTAATATTTAATAAGGTTTTTATTATATATATAACTAATATATGTATTGAAGATCGTTATATCAAATCGTTAATTAATTAACAACCAAAAACTAAACTAACATTAATCTACTTAATTAACTATAAACCTATCAATTTCTAAGCTATCCCGGGATTGACAGAGCTTTATTCTGTCAGTCCCGGTCGGACAGGAGAATGGTTTTGGAAGGAACAGTACGTTCTGATAGTGGCACCTACCGGGAAGTTGATGGAGGAGCACCGAGGGGAGGCCTCGGACTCGGGGTCGGGCACAGACGGAATCGGGGACGGACGCGGGGGAGAGCCGGGACACGCGGAGAAGCCGCGCGGGGAGGCGTGCGCCGGCGAGGGCCGGCGGGAGGCGCGCGGGGCTGGCCGCGCAGGGGGCCGCGCAGGGGGCGCCGAGGGGCTGGCCGGCTGGCGCGCGGGGGCTGGCCGCGCAGGGGGCCGCGCAAGGGGCGCCGGGGGCTGGCCGGCTGGCGCGCGGGGGCCGCGCAGGGGGCGCCGGAGGCTGGCCGGCTGGCGCGCGGGGGCTGGCAGCGCAGGGGGCCGCGCAGGGGGCGCCGGGGGCTGGCCGGCTGGCGTGCGGGGGCCGCGCAGGGGGCGCCGGAGGCTGGCCGGCTGGCGCGCGGGGCTGGCCGGGGTGTGAAGGAGGAGGGAGGAAGAAGAAGAATGGGAAGAAAGTGTGGGGTTCTCCGAATAGTTCTCTGGGAGTGGGAATAAGTACGTGAGGGGGTAGTTTCCAGATCCGGGAGTGGGGAGGTAGTTACGGGGTTGGTTCTGACTTAGTCTAGTGGGTATGGGTTTGGGTATTGGGCTTTGGGTTTAAAAAAAAGAAAAGGGTTTAATATAACTTATGGGTTTTACAGATATATTTTAATTTTGAGGTATTTGTACATTTAGGGGATTTATGGAGCCATTATAAATTTTTCTTAATTTATTCCATGAAGGAGACCCTTTGGACAGTTGCTAGCTTAACCGTATGCACCAATATAATTTTTAGAATTTTCTATGTGTATATATGTATATATATATACATATAAATACATTCATATTGGATATCAAACCGAAACCCAAACCCACTACCCGCTTGAACCCGGACCCATTAGGAGAAGGAAATATCAACAGCAGCAGTAGCAAAAACCATCTTCCCTTTTCCTTCTCCGCGCATGTGAGCCTTCTCATTCCACCGCTTCTTATCTATATTATTACTAAACTCTCCTCAACCGAAATCAAACCAATGAAAGAAAGAAACAGCAGCGGTAGTAGTTCTTAACCACTAAGTTTTCCCACCGCCTCTTGATCTCTATATATATTACAACTCTCCCAAACCCTAACTACAATTCTTCTTTCACTAAACTTAACACTGTTTTGGACGTGCACTATACAGAACTTTTGCTCGACAAGTATACCTTGCCATCGTACTATTATTTACATTCCATATGATGTCTGCATAGTTTATTTCTGCTTATTTAGTTCTTTTATTTTAACTGCTATATAAATTGCGCGTCCAAGGAAACTTGGGTGCAACGACGGTATCGTCGTATTCAGTTTTTAATTATGTATTTGTATTGGACCTACTTTATGAGACCTCCCCATTATCATGAGGCATCTTATGTTTCATTGGCTATGATACTATTCTTATACGAGAGTGAGTCACATGTAGGACAGGAACTTGCATATTCGGCTGGCCACTGGTACGTATAGGTCGTGCGAAGGATAGGGATAACTGCCGATAGAAACTTTATATGCTAGTAGACCTGGCAGTTATATAGAGGTTTATCGTGTCATGGCTATGACATATTTAGAGCATGGGGTGGGGAGAACAACAAGTAAGGCGTTTGGGCTCCTTTGCACTTTTTTCTTGTTCGTCCGGACGCTCCGCCGGAGCGACGGGTGGTTTTGACCCTATATATTGCATGCGGCCTCTGTCGTTCAATAGAAGGTATGCTTATAGGCCCCTGATTCTCTGAGAGAATCATGCCAATCGCATTTATGGCCTGATATCCCACGTGTTGGAAAGTTGTTCTCAAACTGCATTCACTTAGACGGTTAGGCGACCCATTGGATGTTTATATTTTAGTACTTATTGGCATGTTATTATGTATCTTGTTACGTCCCTCTGAGGACCTGGTCCCTTTCCATATATGGACGAGCAGGAGTATCCGCAGGAGTACGGTCCTGGACCTGACGCTACGTACCTGACTGAGGAGGTCTTACCCTTAGAGTATCTGTAATTTATTTCTACTGTTTAGAGATTTTGTTGCTACTGCAGTATAGTCGTTTTGTAGTGGATTTGTTTCCACCCGACTATCAGACTTGATACTCATCTTAGATATCTGATTATTATTCAGCTCTTTATTCCTACTGATTATTTGTTCTGTGGATGAGATATAGATGGTGTATGACTTGTTGTGACAGTATATATTACCACTGGTGGATTGAATATTCATATACAGCGTACGTGTGTATATGATTTCCATATATTGGAGTTCGTATACATACGGCTGTGCGTGTTACGTATTCCTAGTCCTACGTATTTTAGGACTGGGGCGTGACAGCTTTCAGGACCCGTTATGGGCAATTCGAGTTCTTGGTGATGCCGTTTGGGTTGACCAATGCCCCGATGGTGTTCATGAACCTGATGAACAAGGTATTTCATCAATACCTGGACCAATTTGTTATAGTCTTTATTGATGATATTCTGATATATTCGAAGATCCCACAGAAGCATGAGCAGCACTTAAGGATAGTTCTGGAGACCCTCAGGAAGGGGAAGCTGTATGAAAAGTTATCAAAGTGTGAATTCTTCCTTGATAAGGTTGAATTCCTCGGGCATGTTATTACAGGAGATAGAATCTTCGTAGACCCGAAGAAGATATCAGCAGTTGAATCATGGTCTACCCCGAGTTCAGTAGCAGAGATTAGGAGTTTTCTTGGATTGGTAGGCTACTACCGGAGGTTTGTTCAGGACTTTTCCGGACTTGCAGAGCAGATGACTAGACTAACCAGGAAGGATGTGTAATTGGTCTAGACTGAGGATTGTCAGTCAGCATTTAAGGAGCTGAAGAGGAGGTTGACTACAGCTCCAATCTTGATATTGCCATCAAGAGCATGAGGATTTTCCATTTACAGTGATGCATCAGGAAAGGATTTGGGTTGTGTGTTGCAGCAGCATGGGAAGGTGATTGCCTATGCTTCCAGACAATTACGCCCGCATTAGAAGAACTACCCTACCCATGACTTAGAGTTGGCAGCGGTTATCTTTGCTCTCAAATTATGGAAATACTAGTTGTATGGAGAGACAGTGAAGATCTTCACCGACCATAAGAGCTTGAAGTATGTGTTTACACAAAAAGAGCTCAATATGAGGCAGCGATGATTGTTGGAGCTGATGAAAGACTTCGATATTTTCTTGCTGTACCATCCAAGGAAGAAAAACTTAGTCACAGATTCCTTGAGCATGTATCCCATGGCTATCTGCTTGACGAGAGACAGACATTTAATGGCAGATCTTGACAGTTTGGGCATTGAGGTAGTAGTTCCTGGAGTCGCAGCACAGATGTAGGGACTTCGGGTACAGTTAGAGCTGATAGACCGGGTCAGAGCCGGACAGTATGAGGATGAGTCTCTGAGGAGCATTAGAGCACAGGTTTATATTAGACTGGCAGAGGACCTCATAGTCGAAGATGATGGATCATTGCGACACGGCACCAGGTTGTGCGTACCGAAAGGAGCATTACGCGAGAAGATTCTGCAGGAGGCACATCATTCTTAGTACTCTATCCAGCCAGGTGCCAATAAGATTTATAGAGACATGAGGGAGCATTGTCACGACCCGCACCCGGTGTAAGGGTACTAGTCGGAAACAACGTCCAGGCTACGCCGCAGAATCGGCGGTAGAACGCTGTCTAGATAGTCTATCTAACAATATAATGAACCACCAATAATGATAGTATACTCAATCACAGAACTAAGATAGAAATAAGCACGAATCAGATAAAGAATAGAATAGTCACAATACAACTCATGAGTCTAAATAATACATCAATGAGTCTGAAGAACAATACAAAAAGCTGGAGACAAATCCAGTACAAAGAATACTACGAAGCTACAACTTCAGGGTCAACTGTCTCAGTTGGGATAAGTCCCTCTAGAGCCAGGGTCTCAGAATCTAAACCTACAATATCCTGGGGTCCATAAAAGGTAGGTTACCACTCCTCAGTATCATCTGGAAATATATATCCAGTCAGGAAAGGAGCAGAGTACATCTCTAACAGCAGTTCTAATTAATGATAAGAACTATGTAGCAGTAAATAGCTGTGGATAAACAAGATGCACAATAGATATAAGAGATATATGTACGATAAGAAAATACTGGAAATAAATACAATAATGAACAATATGCCAATGAAACAATAATACTAATGACTAAGTGTGTGAGTACTAGCTTAACATGTGATCGGCTTGGGCAAGATGCAATACGGCCTGGCTAATCATAAGTGCGGTTTATGATCAACACTATTCATTTAACAGTACTTTATTCAATAAGGATTTGATCACATATCTATACTAATACTCCCCACCCCCGACTGGTATAATAGATCCAACCACGGTATGCTATGGCACGAGATTCCCAAAGAAGATAGCTAGTCTCCCCGAGAATCGGTGTATGTACATGTACAAGATAACCAATGAAACAATACTTGCACCATATACACCATATACCAAGGAATAACATCTCATGACGAGATCCGGATATACCAATCCGTGTAACCATAGTGTCAAGAGAACATTGATATCTACACTAGATACAGTGAACATAGAGGATATCATAAATGAGAAACTATCAAAGAATGTACTCGCCTGAAGTCCAATAAATAGTCTCACAGATGTCTGACTCGGTGCCTCGAAGACCTAGATATGGAATACAACATCAATACAAGGTCCCGAAAAGAGAACAAGTTAAACTAGTCAACTTCTAGGTCAAAAGTCAACTATGGTCAACCCAAGGTCAACTATCTATTTCTAGGTTGTACAAGTCTAGCACCAAAAACTTGGATCAAAATACTAAGCTCTAAGTCATAAGACTACGTCCTTAAATATTAGGATACCGTATCTTCGGATACGTGAATCCAAAATAAACCTCACAATACTAATATTAATAATAATGCATAATATAGAATATTAAATACAACAATTTAGGAATCAAGGTTTTGAACCTAATTGGTATCCACACAAAGTAATGCTCAAGATACATATAGGTATATTATTTACTCTAATACATAATATATTATATATAAACTAATATATTATATATAAATAAAATAATAACAATACTAGTATTATACCTCACAATAACCCATATATATATATACATATATATATACAAATATAATATATAATATATAAACTAAATCTGCCCAATTGTCACTGAAAACAGTGTGCTAAAACACTAATTTTCAATAAACAGACTTATAGTGACAGTCCCAACTGTCACAGCAAAACCGTCGTAAAAACGCTGTTGTGCAACCGCACTGCTGTCACTCCTTTTGTGACAGTTTCCAACTGTCATCAAAGTCGGCGTCGCAACTGCTGCGAATTCCCGCTGCTGCATGGGGTTATTAATGACAGTGGCGGCTCTATCATTAATAACCCGCCGCCACTGCTACAGCGGCTGCTGTAACCGTTCTAACAATGACAGTTCACTGTCATTGATCCTACTATCACCAAAAACAGTAAATATATATATATAAATATATAAATCAATATATTTATATATATAAAACAATTAATTAAATATATACTTATATATATATACATAATCCTACACAAATAATTACTAATAGCTACAAAACACATTGCATGTATTAATATACATATTTTAACATAGCTAGAAGCACACATAAAATATATTCATTAATATACAATTAATTATATAATAATTATAATTAATATAATTACTCATTTAAACACATAAATATATTTTATAAGACATTTATGTATAATTTATTTTATTAATAAGTAGTAACATATATAATTACATGTAAAGAAAACTACATATATTTTTATACATCATAGTAGCACACATAAAAATATATAGATCTATGCTACAATAAATACCATAATAAATACACTAAAATAAATATATAACATATATATATATTTACTAATTATTATACAAGAATTAAAGCATAAATAATTAGATCTATATAAAAACACACACAATTGGAGAGTATCACACCGTATCCCACTAGATCTAGGATACACATGCGACACGAGTCCAACACACAACCAATTGCACCCCGAAGGACACAGACAAGTCACAAATAATATTTATGAACAAATCAAAGTGTCAAAAGTAGATCTATGTGTCCGTGTCAAAATACGACATGTACAAAGTCCCGTGTCGGAGGAAAAATCCCCAAAACGACACGTATCACCAAATTATTGGTATACGAACTACATGTACCCAATTGTGGACACGACACTAGCCCCAAATACATAAGCACATTCCCAATTGATCTATAGGATCAATTGACACACACAACAAAATATAAATTCGAAATTCTATCAAAATTGACACAAAAAGTACCATAACTTTCTCAATGGGTCTCCTATGAACACAAAACCAAGTCCTATGGGTAGTACATACATATAGGTTGATTTTACATGATTAAATCTCAGATTTAGAAGCTATTTTAATGGGAAAAACTGAATTATACCGATTGGGAGATGGATTCCCAATGAAACCTCCAATTGAGATGAACTTGCTTCCAAATTGTAGATCCTTGCTCCTCTCTGTAGATCCTTACTTCCTCCTTGTAGATCATTGCTTCTCAACTTTCTAATTGTGAATTGGGAAGAATTTGGAATGAATTTGGTAGGGAATTGGAATGAGAATGAAAGAAATTTGGGAGTGGGGAATTCTAGATCTAGATTTGGAATGAGAATGAGAGGAGAGAGAAATTTCCCCCCTCTAATATAGGCCGGCCATGCCCCCTTCCCCAAGAAATTATAAAATGTCCAATGTACCCCTTGGGGCCTCTCATGAAGAAATAATTAAGGAAGGAAGCTTCTAGTCTAATCATTTAATTAATTTAATCCATCTCCTTAACAATGGGCTTTCTAAATGGGCCAAGTCTAACTAATTAATTCATGTTGGTCCATTGGTCCAAACTAAACTAGTTGGGTCCACTAATATATGTCCAAAATAATTAAATAATATCTAACAACAATTAAATAATACAACAAATAATTATTTACAATACACAATATTTAATTAAATAGGAAAAGACTAAAATACCCTTTCCTAGAAATTGTGGTAGTGACAAGTCTACCCTCCTTAAAAAATTTCCTCCTCGAAATTCAACGATAAAAATTACCCCCAGAAAATCATAAAACAGAACTAAAGAATCACAATTAACTAATGAACATAACATAACTAGAAAATTACATACCTCAAGGTACAAACAAATATGGATACTCTTGCATGTCATCCTCTCTCTCCCAGGTAGACTCCCCGGGAGAGTGATGCCTCCATGCAACGCACACCAAAAGAATAGTCTGGTTCCTCAGCACCTTCTCTCTCCGATCCATAATCTCAACTGGCTGCTCTGGATAGCTAAGAGTAGGGCACACCTCTATCTCCGAGTGATCCAATACATGGCTAGGATCGGCCACGTATCGTCTCAACTGCTACACATGAAACACGTTGTGCACTCCCTCCAATGCAGGTGGCAAATCTAGTTTATAAGCAACTGCACCGACCCTCTCTAGAATAGTGAAAGGTTCGATGAATCGCGGACTAAGCTTTTCGCCTCCACCGAAGCGAATCGTGCCTCGTGTCGGAGAAATCCTCAGAAACACCAAACTACCCACCTAGAATAAAACACCATCTTAAGAACTTAATCTATAACAAACAAGAACAAGCACAAATAAAATCTAAACTATACCTTAAACTCCAAATGTCTTCGATGGCTATCGGCCCAATGCCGCTGTCTGTCCTGCACCACTCGAAGTCTGTCTCTGATCAACTGAACCTTCTCCGCTGCATCCACAACCATCTCTGGCCCAAGCAAAACTCTCTCTCCAACATCGACCCAAGACAAAGGAGTACGACACCTTCGACCATATAGAGCTTCAAAAGGTGACATCTCTATACTGGCCTGGTAACTATAGTTGTAAGCAAACTCTACCAAATGGAGATGGTCTTTCCAAGAACCCCCAAAATCTAGTACACAAGTGCGCAACATATACTCGAGAGTCTGGATAGTCCTCTCTGACTGTCCATCTTTCTAGGGATGATATACAGTATTGAACTTGAGTTGAGTGCCCAAACTCTCCTGCAAACTCCTCCAGAAATGAGAAGTGAAACGACTATTTCGATCTGAGACTATCCTGACGGGAACTCCGTGTATCCTAACGATCTGCCTCACATACATCTCTGCCAGCTTCTCCGTAGACAAACCCACCTTGAAAGGCAAGAAATGGGCCGACTTGGTCAACCTATCAACAATGACCCAAATTGCGTCTTTCCCTCCTGGAGATCGTGGAAGTCCGGACACAAAATCCATAGTAATGTGTTCTCACTTCCACTCTGGAATGGATAATGGCTGAAGTAAACCTCCTGGCCTCTACCTCTCAGCTTTTACCTGCTAGCACACTAAGCATCTGGATACAAACTGTGCCACTTCCCTCTTCATGCCATACCACCACACACTCTCTCGCATATCCCGGTACATCTTGTTAGCACCTGGATGCATGAAATAGTGAGAGCGATGTGCTTCCTGCAACACCTCCTCTCGCAACTCCCTACTAGGCACACACAATCTAACTCCATGCCTCAAAGATCCATCTGCTGCAATAATGAAATCATCCTCCAATCCTGCTCTCACCTGAGCTCTGATACTCCTTAGAGATACATCATCATACTGTGCTGCCTTGATCCTGTCCATCAAATCTGAGTGTATCTGCAATCCCTACATCTGCATAGCACACCCAGGAACAATCACCTTAATGCCCAAGCACTCCAAGTCCTCCAACAAATATCGATCCTACGTCAAGAACATAGCTACCGGATACCTGCTCAAAGCATCGGCAACTACATTTGCTTTTCCAGGATGATATTGCAAAGAGAAATCAAAATCCTTCATTAGTTCCAACCACCGACGCTGCCTCATGTTCAACTCCTTCTGCGTGAAAACGTACTTCAAGCTTTTGTGGTATGTGAAGATCTCCACACGCTCTCCGTACAAATAATATTTCCACAACTTCAGGGCGAATATGACAGCTGCCAACTCCAAATCATAGGTAGGATAGTTCTTTTCATGAGGACGTAATTGCCTGGATACATAGGCAATCACTTTCCCATGCTGCTGAAGAACACAACCTAAACCCTTCCCCGATGCATCACTATAAATAGTTAAACCTCCGGACCCTGATGGCAACGTCAAAATAGGAGCAGACGTCAACCTTTTCTTCAACTCCTCAAAATTAACCTGGCAATCCTTTGTCCAAACAAACTCCATATCCTTCCTTGTGAGTTTGGTCATCGGCTCGGCAATCCTCGAAAAATCTTGCACAAACTTCCTATAATACCCTGACAATCCCAAGAAACTCCTGATCTCTGCTACTGAACTTGGAGTCTTCCAAGATTCCACTGCTGAAATTTTCTTCGGATCCACTGAAATACCATCACCAGTCATAACATGCCCCAAGAATTCTACCTTGTCCAAGAAAAACTCACACTTGGACAAATTCCCATACAACTTCTCCTTCCTTAGCACTTTTAATACAATCCTCAAATGCTCCTCATGCTCCTCCGGTGTCCTCGAGTATATGAGTATGTCGTCGATGAACACCACCACGAACTTGTCAAGGTACTGGTGGAACACCTTGTTCATCAAGTTCATAAATACCGCCGATGCATTAGTCAAACCAAACGGCATCACCATAAACTCGTACTGACCATACCAAGTTCTAAAAGCAGTCTTCGGTATGTCCTCCGTATTCACCTTCACTTGATGGTAGCCTGATCTCAAATCTATCTTAGAAAATACCTTCGCACCACTCAACTGATCAAACAGATCATCAATCCGTGGTAAATGATACTTATTCTTGATAATGAGATTATTCAAAGCCCTGTAATCAATGCACATGCGCACCGATCCATCCTTCTTCGGTACAAATAATACCGGGGCTACCCATGGTGAAGAACTCGATCTGATAAACCCCTTATCCTGCAATTCGTCTACCTGCTTCTTCGACTCGACCAGCTCGCTGTTGTTTACACTATAGACATACTGCGAAATGGGTTCTGTACCTGGCACCAAGTCTATAAAAAATTCAACATCTCGATATAGCGGCAATTCTGGCAATTCCTCAGGAAACACATCCAAGAACTATGCTATCAATGGATGCGGCAACTCCTTGTCTTCCACCATAGCTCCACAAATAATGCCTTCGCCCTGCTCTGCAGCTCCTCTAGCAAACTCGAACTATGGCTTCCTGGCGGACCAAACAAAACTCTTCCTCCTCTACAGTCAATGCTAGCACGGTGCCTACTCAACCAATCCATCCCGAGTACAATGTCGTAGCTCGGAAGTGGCATTACAAGTAGACACGCACTCAACTCCCGGCCTCCCAGAGTAACTCTCCGATCCTTGCAAATATCATTAACCAGGATAATGCCTCCCCCGGTCATGATCTTGCAAGTCCTAAGCAACGACTCAGCTACCAAACCATGCTTTAGGGCAAAAGAAACAGATACAAAACTATGGGAAGCACCACTATCAAACAAAACTAAAGCTGGAATGGAATCAAGAAGAATAGAACCTGCAATGACATCTCCGGTGGGTTCCTCCTCTTCGACGGTCATAGCAAACGCTCGTCCCTGTCGAGCATCTCCTTGCTGCTGATATTGGACAAAACGCTGCTGCTATGTGGGAAGCGGTCCCCTCGGCTGTGCTGCAGGTGGTCTCGTCTGTGTCCTCAGAGCTGGAGCTGCTCCTTGAACTGCACGACGAGGACACTCCCTCGATTGATGCCCTTCAGAACCACAATATAAACAAACTCCTAGCCTCCTCCTGCAAACTTTCCAGATATGGCCGGGCTTCTTGCAGAAGTTGCATGGAGCTTGCTGTAACTGTCTCTACTTCTGAGGTGCCTGGTGAAAAGATGCTCTAGCTGGAGTCTGGTTCTACTGTGGCTGCGGGAAAGGTCTGGACTGGAAATGAGGACGTTTGGCAGATACTGCACTTCCGTTGGCCCCCAGAAAAGAATCACGGTCTCTCTTGGTCTTCAAACCCAGATCCCGCTCAACCTTGCGTGCCTCCGCAAGTATCTCCGAGTATGTCTCATAAAAAGACGGAATAAGAATCTTCACTTCCCAGTTTAGACCCTCACGGAAACGAATAGCTCGAACCTCCGGTTCCCTCACCAAATACTCTGCAAATCGGCTCAACCTACCGAACTCCGCAGCATATTCCTCCACAGACATGCTCCCCTGAATGAGACTCTTAAATTGTCTCCCCAAGTCAAGCCTGTCCATCCAGGCAAAAAACTTCTTCTTGAAAAGGTCCTTGAATACCTCCCAAGATTGTCCTACGTCAACCAGTACTGGCTCATTCCTGAACCAAGTGCGAGCGACGTCGAACAGTTGAAGTCCTACCGCCTCAACCTTCAGATCTTCAGAAAGACGGGGCACCCTCATAAGACGCTCAATGTCCTCGAGCCAATCATCAGCATAGACGATGCCCTACATCCCTTTGAAAACCCTAGGCTCCAGTTTCTTGAAGTCCTGAATGTTGCCTAGCCGAAGCTGAGCAACCTGAGGAACAACCTGCTGCTGGACCGGAACTCCTCTCTCAACTACAACACGAGCAAGCTGATGAGCACTCTCGATGCCCTGCCGTAGAACGTCGGTCTGCCTCTGATGTGCCTCTGACTGAGCCCTCTGTGCCTCGAGCATCTCACGAAACAGTGTAAACATCTATGACGCCTCTACTGGCACAGGAGGTGGAGGTGGAAGCCCCTCAGATACAGCTCGTACAGTCCTCTGAGTAGGTGGTGGACCTCCGAAAGCAGCTGACACTCCAATCACTGGAGAATTGACTGGTGCAGGCCCTCGGGACGTCGCAGACCTCTCAGAAGCTGCTCTCCCCTGCTGTGATCTAGTCTTAGGCGGCATCCTGAGACAAGCGAAAGAAAGAATCAATATGGCACAAGATGTGAGACATCAAGGAAAGGACAGTTTAAGGGATAAAGTATCAATGTCAAAGGAGAATAGTTGAATCAAAAGAATTTTCCTAGATGTGATTGAGTATCTCAGCCTATATCCTATATCATATCGCAGGCTCGCAGTAGTACAACTAAGTTGTCGCACTACCACGACATCACAAACTTGTGAAGCTAGACCTGCATGGGCCACCACCAAAAATGTGTCACGACCCGCACCCGGTGTAAGGGTACTAGTCGGAAACAATGCCCAGCCTACGCCGCAGAATCGGCGGTAGAACGCTGTCTAGATAGTCTATCTAACAATATAATGAACCACCAATAATGATAGTATACTCAATCACAAAACTAAGATAGAAATAAGCACGAATCAGATAAAGAATAGAATAGTCACAATATAACTCATGAGTCTAAATAATACATCAATGAGTCTGAAGAACAACACAAAAAGCTGGAGACAAATCCAGTACAAAGAATACTACGAAGCTACAACTCCAGGGTCAACTGTCTCAGTTGGGATAAGTCCCTCTTGAGCCAGGGTCTCAGAATCTAAACCCACAACATCCTGGGGTCCATAAAAGGTAGGGTACCACTCCTCAGTATCATCTGGAAAAATATATCCAGTCAGAAAAGGAGCAGAGTACATCTCTAACAGCAGTTCTAATTAATGATAAGAACTATGTAGCAGTAAATAGCTGTGGATAAACAAGATGCACAATAGATATAAGAGATATATGTACGATAAGGAAATACTAGAAATAAATACAATAATAAACAATATGCCAATGAAACAATAATACTAATGACAAAGTATGTGAGTACTAGCTTAACATGTGATCGGCTTGGGCAAGATGCAATACGGCCTGGCTAATCATAAGTGCGGTTTTTGATCAACACTATTCATTTACCAGTACTTTATTCAATAGGGATTTGATCACATATCTATACTAATACTCCCCACCCCGACTGGTATAATAGATCCAACCACGGTATGCTATGGCACGAGATTCCCAAAGAATATAGCTAGTCTCCCCGAGAATTGCTGTCTGTACATGTACAAGATAACCAATGAAACAATACTTGCACCATATACACCATATACCAAGGAATAACATCTCATGACGAGATCCGGATATACCAATCCGTGTAACCATAGTGTTAAGAGAACATGGATATCTACACTAGATACAGTGAACATAGAGGATATCATAAATGAGAAACTATCAGAGAATGTACTCGCCTGAAGTCCAATGAATAGTCTCACAGATGTCTGACTCGGTGCCTCGAAGACCTAGATATGGAATACAACATAAATATAAGGTCCCGAAAAGAGAACAAGTTATACTAGTCAACTTCTAGGTCAAAAGTCAACTGTGGTCAACCCAAGGTCAACTATCTATTTCTAGGTTGTACAAGTCTAGCACCAAAAACTTGGATCAAAATACTAAGCTCTAAGTCATAAGACTATGTCCTTAAATATTAGAATACCGTATCTTCGGATACGTGAATCCAAAATAAACCTCACAATACTAATATTAATAATAATGCATAATATAGAATATTAAATACAATAATTTAGGAATCAAGGTTTTGAACCCAATTGGTATCCACACAAAGTAATGCTCAAGATACATATAGGTATATTATTTACTCTAATACATAATATATTATATATAAACTAATATATTATATATAAATAAAATAATAACAATACTAGTATTATACCTCACAATAACCCATATATATATATATACATATATATATACAAATATAATATATAATATATAAACTAAATCTGCCCAATTGTTACTGAAAACAGTGTGCTAAAACACTAATTTTCAATAAACAGACTTATAGTGACAGTCCCAAGTGTCACAGCAAAATCGTCGCAAAAATGCTGTTGTGCAACTGCACTGCTGTCACTCCTTTTGTGACAGTTTCCAACTGTCACCAAAGTCGGCATCGCAACTGCTGCGAATTCCCGCTGCTGCATGCGGTTATTAATGACAGTGGTGGCTCTGTCATTAATAACCCGCCGCCACTGCTACAACGGCTGCTGTAACCGTTCTAACAATGACAGTTCACTGTCATTGATCCTACTGTCACCAAAAACAGTATATATATATATATATATATATATATAAATATATATATAGAAATATATAAATATATAAATCAATATATTTATATATTTAAAACAATTAATTTAATATATACTTATATATATATACATAATCCTACACAAATAATTACTAATAGCTACAAAACACATTGCATGTATTAATATACATATTTTAACATAGCTAGAAGCACACATAAAATATATTCATTAATATACAATTAATTATATAATAATTATAATTAATATAATTACTCATTTAAACACATAAATATATTTTAAAAGACATTTATGTATAATTTATTTTATTAATATGTAGTAACATATATAATTACACGTAAAGAAAACTACATATATTTTTATACATCATAGTAGCACACATAAAATATATTGATCTATGCTACAATAAATACCATAATAAATACACTAAAATAAATATATAACATATATATATATATATATATATATATATTTACTAATTATTATACAAGAATTAAAGCATAAATAATTAGATCTATACAAAAAATACACACAATTGGAGAGTATCACACCGTATCCCACTAGATCTAGGATACGCATGCGACATGAGTCCAACACACAACCAATTGCACCCCGAAAGACACAAACAAGTCACAAATAATATTTATGAACAAATCAAAGTGTCAAAAGTAGATCTATGTGTCCGTGTCAAAATACGACATGTACAAAGTCCCGTGTCGGAGGAAAAATCCCCAAAACGACACGTATCACCAAATTATTGGGATACGAACTACATGTACCCAATTATGGACATGACACTAGCCCCAAACACATAATCACATGCCCAATTGATATATAGGATCAATTGACACACACAACAAAATGTAAATTCGGAATTCCATTAAAATTGACAAAAAAAGTACCATAACTTTCTCCATGGGTCTCCTATGAACACAAAACCAAGTCCTATGGGTAGTACATACATATAGATTAATTTTACATAATTAAATCTCAGATTTAGAAGCTATTTTAATAGAAAAAAACTGAATTATACCTATTGGGAGATGGATTCCCAATGAAACCTCCAATTGAGATGAACTTGCTATCAAATTGTAGATCCTTGCTCCTCTTTGTAGATCCTTGCTTCCTCCTTGTAGATCCTTGCTTTTCAAATTTCTAATGGTGAATTAGGAAGAATTTGGAATAAATTTGGTAGGGAATTGGAATGAGAATGAAAGGAATTTGGGAGTGGGGAATTCTAGATCTAGATTTGGAATGAGAATGAGAGGAGAGAGAAATTCCCCCCCTCTAATATAGGCCGGCCATGCCCCCTTCCCCAAGAAATTATAAAATATCCAATGTACCCCTTGGGGCCTCTCATGAAGAAATAATTAAGGAAGGAAGCTTCTAGTCTAATCATTTAATTAATTTAATCCATCTCCTTAACAATGGGCTTTCTAAATGGGCCAAGTCTAACTAATTAATTCATGTTGGTCCATGGGTCCAAACTAAACTAGTTGGGTCCACTAATATAAGTCCAAAATAATTAAATAACATCTAACAACAATTAAATAATACAACAAATAATTATTTACAATGCACAATATTTAATTAAATAGGAAAAGACTAAAATACCCTTTCCTAGAAATTGTGGTAGTGACAAGTATGTATGATGGTATGGCATAAAGTGGGAGGTAGCTAACTTCGTGTCCAGATGCTTACTTTGCCAGCAGGTAAAGGCGGAGAGACAGAGGCTAGGTGGATTGCTTCAGCCTTTACCCATTTAGGAGTAAAAATAGGAATATGTGACGATGGATTTTGTTTTGGGACTTCTGTATTATCTAGGAGGTAAAGATGCGATTCGGGTCATCGTGGACATGTTGACCAAATCAGCCTACTTTTTGCCATTTAAAGTGGGTACATCTATGGAGAAGCTCGCAGAAATGTTTGTGCGCAAGATTGTCATATTATACGGTATTCCAGTGAGCATAGTCTCAAATTGGGATAGTCGCTTCATGTCCCACTTCTGGAGGAGTTTACAGGCTAGCTTAGGCACTCAGCTCAAGTTCAGTACTACATATCACCCTCAGACTGACGGACAGTCGGAGAGGACTATTCAGACTCTCGAGGATATGCTACGCACCTATGTTTTACATCTTGGAGGTTCTTGGGAGGATTACCTTTACTTGGTAGAGTTTTTATACAATAACAACTACCAAGCCAGCATCGAGATGTCACCATTCAAGGCACTGTATGGACGAAGATGCCGCACTCTGTTATCCTGGGATGATATTGGAGGCATAGCTTTATTAGGACCAGAGATAGTAGTGGATGCAGCCGAGAAGGTAAAGCTTATCAAGGATAGACTTCGAGTGGCGTAGGACAGGCAGCAACATTGGGCCGATAGCTACCGGAGACCTGTGGAGTTTGAAGTATAGCTTTTGTTTTGTATTGCTTGTGTTTGATTATTTGTTTTGTTAGAGTGCTAAGGTTATATTTTGTACTAGGTTGGCGGTCTAGTTTTCTTGAGGATTTCTCCGACACGTGGCATAATTCGTTTCGATAGACGCGGAAAGCTTAGTCCGTGATTCATCGAACCTTTCAATATTCTTGAGAGGGTCGATGCAGTTACATACCGACTAGACTTACCACCTGCATTCGAGGGAGTGCAAAACATGTTTCATGTGTCACAGCTAAGATGGTACATGACAGATCCTAGTCATGTGGTGTTTGTCATATAGTCTAATAGATCAAATTGACATAAGATTGATTGTTTGTGACTAGTGTCATATCCATAATTGGGTATGAGTATGTCGTATCATGTAAATTTGACGAAATGGGTTGATTTTGGGAGTTTTCCTCTGACACGAAGACTTATGCATATCACATTGTGATACGGACACGTAGTTGATCTAATTACTATACGTATTATTCATATTTAGTGTATTAGAATTGCTCGTGTCCTACGTGATACATTTGGTTGTGTTGGGGCCGTATCGCAGCCGTATCATAGAGTTAGTGTGATACAGGTGCGGTGCATTCTATGTGTTTGGTATTTTGCTCTTAAATCTATACGTACATGTGCATATATATATATATATATATATATATATGTATATATATATATATATATATATATATATATATATAATATTTTATATAATATATATATGTATATGAGTGTGTATATGATTAAGTGTATTTATGTGTATTTATATATGTGTGAGTATATATATATATATATATATATATATATACATATATAGAGTGAGGTACCTTGATATATCTATCTATGGGTGTGTAGATATTAATTATTATAGATAGATTATATATATATATAGATATATAGATAGTGATATACATAGATGAGTGGTTGTATAGGTATATGTGTATGTGTGGAATTTGTGTTTTGTGTTGTGTTGTGTGTGTGTGAGGGCAAAAGAGTTCAGCAAGTAGCAGCCATGTGTCACTGTACAAAGGTGCATCAGTGTGCAACATCCCAGTGCATCCAACAGGAAATGAGGCCACATGGTTGTGTATCTCATCACAGATCAGTCAACTACTGAAGGATGTAGTGTGCATGAGATATCAAGTTCAGCAACTTAGCTTTAACTACTCAGCAGAGGGGACTCGGGATGAGGGGCGCTACGGTACAGCCCTCATCAGTTCAGCATACCTGTAGTAGGAATATTCAGCTATGGTTTCAGCAGGGGAAGTGGAGTGAGCAGCACAGTGCATTTGTGCACAGCAATGTGCACATGAAAAACTGTTGTGTAGTTCAATCCTAGTGCAGCAACCAGGCTTTGTGAGCAACAACAACCGATACCAGCAATCCAAAGCACAACAAATGCACTGCTCAGTAAGAGCACAGGAGCTTGGGTCACTGAGGTGCAGTCTCAGGCATCGACAACTGTGGAATGCTGCACAGTATCAGGGAGTGGTATCAGTTCACTGTGCTTTAAGCACAGTTTCGGCATTAGTATTTTCTGCATCTTCTAGTATCAGTTTCAACTAGGTATCAGTGGCTTTGGGATAGCTAGATGGTTTAGTGAATAGGAGGTTTAGTTTTTGATTTAGTTAGTTTAGTGAGTTATTTGGTTTAATGGGTAGATAGCTAATGGGTAGCTTAGTATTCAGGTAATAGCTAATAATTGGTTAGTTGGGTATTAGTTTAGCTTGGAGGTTTGGTAGTAGTTTAGTGAGTTAGTATTTTGGTAAGTTTAAATTGGTAGTAGTGATATACTTTACTAATATATAGTTAACTATGGATATATGTATATATGTATCTTATAAATAGGTATGTTTGGTATTATAGTTAGTTCTATAATAGTATTGGTTTATATTATATTGTTAGCCTATATTAGTATTTTGGTTGGGGGTTTATATTTATGTATTAGCAATATGTAGAGATTTTGGATTATCTTGGGATACCAAGATAATACCAAGGTATTGTGTTTGGGTATCGAGATAGGTGCGAAACACATTGGTGCAAGGCCAAGGTATCATAATTGCATTGATTTATTATAGTATTATAATTATTGACTTGTATAAATATCAAAAATACTATTTTTTATATATGGAAACTTGCGTATCCTAGGATATGGTTTTCTTTTGAGTGTCTTGTAGTATACTAGTTTAGTTAAACTAGTTAGTTTCATAGTGTATTGACTTAGTGACCTAGTGTTAGACTCTTGCAACCAAGATTTAATCGGTTTGACCTAGAAATGGCTTATTGGCTTAGAATTATATTATATTAACTTATTTTCATTCTTGTACCTTGTATTGATGCAATATACCATATATATGTCTGTGTGACACCAGCTTGGGCATCGAAAGACACACCTTGCTCAGGACTTCAGGCGAGTACATTTCTCTGATAGTTTTCAATTTATAATAGTGTATATATGCATGTTCAAGAATTGTATACTTGATTCTGACACAGTAATTTTACGGACTTGTACTACATGTATCCCGTCAGGAGATGTTATCCCCTAACATGTTCAGCGGGTACTCGTGTATATATATTTCATCGTGTATATTGGGTATTGATTTACATTTCATGTTCACACACTGCTCGTGTTCAGTGTGCTTATTCGTGTACACCCACTACTCGTGTTCAGTGCTTATGATATTCGTGTACACCTACTACTCATGTTTTATGGTTATATTTTGTGTTCGTAGTGTGTCGTGATTGGATCCATTGATATTAGTTAGGGATGAGAGAGTAGGAGTTGATTATGAGATCAAAGCCCTATTGTTACATTGTGTATATTCTGGTTACAAACCTAACTTGTAATCGTCTTACATGATCATGTTCACCCAAACCGATCATATACTGAACTTGTATTCTGAGGCACATTAGCTAGATTACAGTTATTTCATTATATTGCAGATATTCATATTGTTATTCTATATTCTCGTACATTACCAGTATACCTATTGTCCATTCATTCATATGTTAGTGATATTGTATTTCATTTCTTTTATCTATTTTATATGCTCGATTATGTTATTGAAACTGCTTTCAGGGCTATATACTTCGCTCCAATCCTGACTGGATATATTTTTCCAGATGACTAGCTTATAGAGCAGTGTCCCACATTCTACGGGCAGCAGGACGGCGTACCTATAGAGGATACTCCTATAGACCAGGAGGATTTAGTTGCAGAGCCCAAGGAGGTCTAGTTTATTTTAGTTGGCATGTATTAGACTATTATATTTGTTGAGATTCACAATTGTATATTATTTTAGATTATGGATTGTTTCTTATTCTTTCCTTTGCTTTTCCATTCGTGCTTTATCTTCCTTACTTTGTTTGTGATTTAGATTAGTCACACTTGTGAGATACCATATTGTTCCTCTATTTGGAGTTGAGATGATTGACATATACCATATTATATTATTGAGATATTAGCTAGTTAGAAATGACCCAGATATCGTTCTACCGTCGATGCTGCGGTGTAGGCTGGGCGTAACCACGTACTCTTGCCCGAATATCCGGGTACGGGTTGTGACACCCTGCGTTAAGCAACGCATTACGTGCTAAGGCACAATAGTGACCTGACTCAATATACACGCGACACGGTGTAAGGATCGAGTAGGAGATTATGTTCAAACAAATTTAGTGGTATCGATTGATATGCTCGGGATAGATTCAATAGTGCGATAGAAAGGCCTGCGCTAAGGAAGTCTCGAGGACGAGACTTTTTCTGAGTGATGTATAATATAACGACCCGTTCCGCTCAAGTGGACTGCCGATTCAAAACGGCAAAAGTGCAACGTCCCGACCCACTTTGCTCAGCTAGAATACTCGTTTGAGGCAAACGGATTTCCAGTCTTGGCCCTTCAGGAGTTCCAGCTTAGGCTTTCAGAGGCTCGCTTGGAGTATCGCTCGACCGAGGCAAATCATCACTAAGGTGGGTGGCTACGATAAACTTGTCTTTGCTTAGCCAGCACACTTAAAATATGGACGATACATGCTAGTCACTAGGTGAATCACCCCCTGCATGCTAATAAAGAATATAATGCACCTTGCTAAGGGAATAATCCTAATTTGTATTACTTGTGCTAGAACATGGAAATAAAATATTGCTTATATACAGACCCTCGTATGCTAACTTTGACTTGTGCAACTAGACCCCGCTATGCCTCGAGTAGAACGAAATATGCATACTCTATAGTGCACAGTTCACTTTCTAAACTGGACGACCCTAGATTATGTCGCTCGGTAAGTCCCTTTTTGGTTTCACTCCTCGGCTTACCATCGGTCCCAAGCAAAAGTAAATTCTTATATTTTCTTATGAATGTAATGCTTGCCTGTTTATATGTTAACCTGTACTCGTTGCCTCGATTTAATGCTTGTCACATAATTGCATGCCAATATCAAGTGAATACTATCTTGCCTTGTTTTCATCCTAACTACCGAAAGCCAAGTATAGAACATTGAAAGTATTCGGGACCGTTAGGTCACCAAAGCATTTTTTGAACTAGGGTACTATATCAAGGGACAGTTAAGCAAGATAACATCACCTCAGAGAAATTAATACTCATCTTGTACTTAATCTAACGGCTCAGGGAGACTATCCAAGACATATCATGCTATGTGATTGTCTCATGCTCGTATTGCCTTAGATTGCATCAAGTTAAGTGAATACTGAACAAGAATCATGTCATGTAAAGCAAGAAAATTTAGCTCATGGAGCATAGTTATCTTGAACAAAATCAAGTTATCCTGTGAACCAAAACCCAAGACCTGAAAGGTCACAGAAAACTTGTGCACAAGGAGGATTACAGCATCCCATTCCACGGACTGTCTCGTGGCACTGGGACCGATCCGGTCTAGACGAACTCCATTATAATTCTCTTCTTGTTTATGGGGACAGTGCACAATGCCCTTGTTATTTTACCGTTTACACCATTTTGAACCCCATACTCATTGAGAGGCATCTCTATTTGTTCAGTGAAATGGCTTGCAAGTCCCTGTTTAAAGCATTTCAAACATTCCGCTAGTGAGACATTGTTTATTATGGCTATGCCAGTGACCCTCCTGTTCATATAGATAAGTCATCCTCGCTTAGTGGCAATCCGCATGCGAGTCATTGCATCGCATCAAGAACATCTGAAACACCTGAACGATCTTGAGTATAACACTTGTGCATATGGAACACTCAATATTTTATGCAATACTTCTAGATAACCTATATACCCGTGCTCCCGAAATATAATCTCGCTCACAACACAGTGTTTGCATATACAACTGCCCCTGGATTTCATTATATGAATGCTTGTGCTTGAATTAACTTGGTTTTCCTTTAGACAGGGAAGCACAAATGATAAGTTGGTAAGTCTCACCGTGTTTCCTCTTATACTTACGGCGCATTGCCACACGAGTTAGGCTATTCAACATTTTCATGAAACTGATCCTAAGGCAAGACTAGAAAGATAACTTAATAGTTGGTTCACATAACCTATATTATGTGTTTGGATTTGTCGAGTGGGCGAGTAGCCTCCCCACTAGTGCATTCATGTACTGATAACCTACCAGATTGCTTACAGGGTACGGAAGAACCTCGTTTGGTACGAATGCCCCCTTCGTGCGTGCTAAGGCGAGCAGTTCACTCTGAAGCCTTGGAGCGTTGCGTCCGAACCTGAAGCACATATATAGGACATAATATTGGTACTCTCCTATACATCATTCCATAAATATAGGCACTTGGCACGCTTTTACTGTTTGAGAGAGAGAGACTTGTAATCTCGGCTAAGCGCTGCCTGTAACACTTGTTCAATATCAATAAAGAGTTTGCTTTACATCAGTAGTTGTGTTATTCAATGCTTCCGCTATTGACGACTCTGTGAATTTGTTACCAATCGCCTATGCGTTTATCATTCTGCTACACTCGGACAATCTGTGCGACTCTGTGGCTTAGACCTCTTACCGCCAGCATGAACCATGACCTTGCACGAGCGCGGCTTACGCTCGTGCGGCATCATGTCCAGATGGGTCAAGCGATCGTCTCACGGGAGCACTGGCGCGGTGATTCTCGCCCAGCGGGGACGGCTGATTAGCCTTCGGGAGATCAGGACGTGACACCCTTTGGGGTTTGTCATGAATAAAAAGATTAGAGAGAAAGCATCTACTCCTAATGGTTATACTAATTAAATAACTAACTTAATTAAATGGGCTAAAATATTAGGCTCAAGTCTAAACTAATTAAGTGTTGGTCTGTGACAAGTCTAGTTGGGTCCAAATAGGTTCACTAACAACTATTCTAAATAATGAATAACAACTAACCATTAACTATATACAATATATAACATTTACAGCCATACCAAATATTATGGAATAAATATAATCCATATATATCATTACTAATGATTGGAAAAATAAAATACCACTCCATATAATAATTATGAAATACAATTATTACCAATATCTCTAATAACAGAAAAAGACAAAAATACCCCTCTCTGTGAAAGTGGTAGTGACAACTCTACCCACTTGGAAAAATTTTGTCATAAAAATTTAAGGCCTTGCTCCTCTCTCTGGGACAGTCATCATTATTTTATAAAAATTTACTATGGTCAAACATCCAACAATCATAGTCCAAGACTGTCCTATCATATAGCATAAAATCCTGAAATTCTACTAAAGTAGAAAATAATGCATGGATATAGTCTCTAGCTATCATAAATTTCAATCTAAATCTGGGTTACTTGCTAACTATACCTTAGCCTAATTATTTAACATCATGGGTTACCACTTAACTCACTAGTATACGCTACCCAAGATACTATACTATACCTCTAGAATACTGTCTTCTATTATCTGTCTCAGTCATTCAGTCACCTAAAGATTGTTTAACTATTCTTCTTGCAATAAACACTTGTATACACTCTCAATCATGTATTCTATGGGTACACCCTTATCAATCCAGTTTTCTCTCTATAGGGTACCTATTCTAGTCTTGACACCAACTACACAAGGAACTAACTCCTATATATATTATTTAGATGACATCCTCATACCATGTTACTCTCGTCTCTCCTCTATACTTAATATACTAGTCATTAAATTGTTTGTGCCTAAACTTCCATAATATTTGAGATACTCTGGCTCCTGCTACTAGGGTACTCTTTCTATCTGATACTTGGTGTAAACTCATACTATAACACCTATTAATCACTCTAGGGTTCTCATCTATATTTAATACATACTAACGAACCTCCTAGCCATTACGATACCATAACATCTTACTGGTATCCTCATATCAGTCATACTATTCTCTGATACATATAACTTCTATACCAAAAACTAGCAAGGTACTATACCTACTAAACTTACTTCTATATAGATTACCCCTCTTACTCACTGCCTGGAACACTTGTACTCTTACTCCCAACTACCCTCTCACCTATATTAACTGACACACCTCTCTAATATTATCACATAAGATAGTTACATTTACTAGCACATTACTCAACTAATCCCTGATATAGAAAAACTAGCACTCTTGATATAGTAACACTAGTTTTCTAAGTACACAACATATGCACTTATTGTTTTAGGACACTAACTTAACAATAGTTTACCCATACTACCACCACCCTTGATTCCAGCCTACTTACTAGATCATCCTATCATACTCACTAGAACTCATGATCACATACATCTATTGAACTAGCTATTTACTTCTATAAAACACATATCTCACTTCACTCTAAATGGCAGGCACATCATTCCATATTCCCCCTCAAACCTTCTACAGACTGATACACTAATCAGTGGTACACTACATATCTTCCATGACCAACCATGATACTTCCCAAACCATAACACACTATTGGAATTTCTATTACCCAGACCTCCACTTTTTGATACTCATGAACTTCTACACTAATTTTTCACTTCACTACCATGCTTTCACTCATCGTCCCTTGTGCATTGTGCACACAATTATAGCTACGGTACTTCTTTTTCCACCATATTTTACTCCCTAATACATCAACATCCTCAAGTACTAGGTGATATACCCATCACTAGACACATACTGATGTACTCCAATATACCACATCAATGCTCTACTTCCACACGTCCTACTACTTAGCACATTATATTCTAATACTGTTACACTCACCTATATACTTATGGGTAACATTCTATTATGGCACACTCACCCGCACCTCTCCTGGATGTATATTCTCCTACTCACGATACAACCAAGTACCAAGCACCAAATGGAATATCATACTCCATAGATGTCCAACACAAAATTTATGATATTTAATTGATACCTAGGTCACTCAACTATAGGAATTTATATCTATCTAGAACATGCATGGTGACACTTATATCAACTCCTGGAATCACAACTAATACTCTCTACTATTACTTCTATTATTGATACCAATACCGTCTATACTGACATCTACCATAGAACTATTGCTACAAAGGTACTATACTATGAGTTATCTCTATATTGATGCCTATAGATCACATGCTCAACCAAGAACCACTCACAGACTTACAAACCAAACCTTAAACAATTAACACTAATACTCAAAGACACAAACCTAATTGCAAGTTGTCATGCCCCGATCCCGAAAGAGTCATTCGTCCTCGTCGGATCCTTTACGGAATCGATTCATCCTCGTTGGGGCGTGATGCCGTGCGAGCCTGGGGTTGCGCTCGCACAAGGCAAGAACTTGCAGTTTTAGGAACCCATTTTGAAACACAATTTATAAAACACATTCACAGAGATTTGAACACAAGTGCGGAGGAAACATGCTTTTTCGTTGATAATTCAGAGTAATTTACATAGAGTTTACATTGATGCGCCTTCTCGGCTATTGAATTGCATTACAAAAGATAACTCAAAATGCAGAGCGCACTCCGTCAGATAGTCCACATCGTTTGTACATTATGCCCTTGTATAGATCGAAGTCCATGCCTCCAAAATAAACTGGCTCCAGCTATACTTTAAAATAAAGGTGCTCCTAACGCCTCCTCGCTATGCACTAGCGTTGTACCGTCTGATTGCCTAAAATAGTTGCCCACAACGTGGGTCAGTACTCAACTTGTACTGGTGAGCGGGATGAACCCACTCGACTAAATCGATACTAGCTTGTTAGGGGCGAGCATACATTAAGATATCTTCTATAAAAAAGCAAGTGAAATTAATTTATATCAGTTGCATGTTTTGATAGGAATGAAAAATAGCATCGAATCCAACCAGTACACCGATTGCTTACTCAATCGATGCACGCCTTCCCTGCAATGAAACACAAGTATACTTACCATCTGCACAAGACAATAAGTTAGCATGCGTTCTATACTATGTGGTCATTGGTGTGATCGACACCTTAGGGACATATTTCAAGCATTAGCGGCGTGCCCTATCAGCCCGGGTAGCAAGCCCTGCTGGAGGTCCCGCTATGCATCGTGACGAGCACGAATCAAATATTTTCCTCCGGATCGATACGGTTCCAGTGCCCCAGAAAGCCATTTCGAGGAAATGCCAAACCTTGTGCACAAGTTGTCCCAGACCATGCAAATGCATGAATAATTCATATCACATACAATGCATCAAAATAAACAGAAAAAGTAAAGCAGCAACATATATATCTTATGCAATAGTTCATATTTTCTCGTGCGGTATTCCGATTCAGTTATCCCATAAGTCCAAACTCTATCCGAGGCACTAGGCCGCCACCAACAACTAATTTTCCTTATAAACAAGCTCAAATTATAAGGTGTGCAAGCATATGATAAATTAGTCTATAATTTCTATGTTCCTTTCTTAGTGGCTGGCATGCCTTGTGGCTAAGGATTTCCTAGGCGTCCAACCGGACATCATCGAGTGAACATTTAAAATATTAGAGATATTGGCATGAAGAAGTAGGAAAGAAGGGTCCAAACCACTAACTGGTTAAGGGAAAAGAGGCTGAAACAAGGAATCCCGCTAGCGACGATCAAACGTCAGTTACGCGGGCCTGAAACAGCACGAGCACCGAGTTAGAAATCATGCCTATCCTTCCTTGCCAAACTCCCCAAAATCCAAGCTCCAAACGATAAAACCAGCAGCAAAAAACAAGCAAATCGAAGGCAACACAAAATTAAAATCCCAAAGCGGCAATCAAGAAAACCAAGCAACCAAAACACAAAAACTATTCGACTCGTTTCAATAGAGGCCTTTCCATGAGTTGGAAAGGATCATCACATTTCGTCCATGGTAAGAAGATGCCGAGATCTAAGTTACGACTTAGACGGACTAGCCACAAGCCCAATTACATAGTGCTCGTCCCGGTCGGATCGGGATTTGAGGTACTACATAAGTCGCCAAACTATTACACTATCCAAGGAACCTCAGGAACTAACAAAATAAAACTCTATAAGGAACTAGACTAAAGGAACTGAACGTATCTCTACTCCTGAGCTAAAAAAGGTGATAGAACAGAATCCTATAATAACAGAAGTAGAATGATAGAGATGATACATTAAGAATCAGTTTAAGATACAATCTGATAATCATACACATTTATCCGAAATTATGATACACAGAATCCGAGCTACGCCAGTAAGCATAGCTGTGGTAAATGATACATTCCATAACTAAGGTATGCAACTCTATAATCATGTCATCTAGAAATGTCACCATGCCGACCGATATGGCTTTAAGAAATACTAATTTTTATAACTAAGATATATACATCCGAAGTCAGGTCCCTACGTTTCTGCCATGCCAACTAATATGGCTGCGATAAACTCTGTGGTGCCCCGTTCCCCCTATTCGGGGAGCGCGGCTAAGAAATACTAGACGGTATCGTTCGATCGGGATAGATTGAATCAAGAACTCATCCTCGTTATGGATTTGTCTCTTCGGAATCGATTCCCATATTCAGTGGACCGTGCCCCAAGGATCGACTTAGCGGCAGAGTCAGGAGGGACCTCTCCGCTGCATTCTTTGTTGCCTAGTTTTCGCTGTCGCTTGTTGCTTTCGTGCCTTGAGTTGGTTTTCGGATTTGCTTGGGTTTTCTTGAACAGTTTCGATGGATTTCATTGCTTTCGTTCTTAGGACTGCACTTCAATTCCGATAAGGGAAAGAGAGGAAGAAGTACTGATCAGCTGTTCGTGTTAATACAGGTGAACCAGCTGTAGGCGTCGCTCGAGCGGACTCCTAAAGCACTTCTTTCCTTTTCCTTCCAACTACCAAAGTGAGTGGCTACCAACCCGATTAGCTAGCCCTACTTTCTAGTCTTCACATCTAAATCTTGTGTTCGTGCTTTGCCCGATCAAACGATACCAAGTAAATAACTAAAAGATATCAAGATAATAAGGGAATAGACTTGGGAAATATTGCTTGTCAAATAAAACTTGTGAACGGTTACTTACTTATATGCTTGCTCGTTTGGAATGTTCATCATATGCATAAATATAAGTTAGAATGTAATTTCTTCTTAAAAACTGTGCTATGTATAGAACTCATTTTTAATGCAATAACTCAACAGGAAGACTATGCAAAAGTAGATCTTGCCCTGTTATTGCCCTGTGCCTGATTTGCCTCAAATGTTAACTTAGTGTACTGCGTTGATCAGGGACAACTTGTGCACAAGGTCTTAGTTCCTGCGGACGGTCGCTGGGGCACTGGCACCGATCCGATCCGGACGGAACTCACGATAGTCGCCTGCTTCGGATCGAGTGGCTTGTGGCGCCTCATGTTCTCTGCGCCGCACGCCATTCCGTCCCGAGACTAGCCCTTCCATTATGGCAACGTGCCAGTGATCCCCTCGTATATTTAAACCTGTTGCTACTAACTTGTGTCTTCTTGGCAGGGAAGGCAAGGTAAGTATTATGCAGGTGGTTCAGACGGGCAGGTAAATGTCACCGAACGGTGGCGAGTTATTTCAATGATTCTATATATATGTCTTGTTGTAAAATGAACTAAGGCAAGATAGAAACCCACAAATATGCATGCTTCATTAAAATAACGTGTTGATTGGTATAGTTGGGATAGCTTGCCTTCACCAGTACGTTTCGATGTACTGACCCTCGTTGAAACAGGTTCCCTGCGCTAAGGAGAGCCGAGCGAGGAGCAGGAGACAAACCCCCAATCCAGTCCAGCTGTAGGCACGTCTCGACCGTGCCAACCTTTGAAGCATTTTGAAGAAGAAGAAGCATTTTGAAGTTAGAAGCTAGCCACCAAGCAACCATGCAACTTCGTGGCAAAGCAGTCGTTCCGACGCAAGGTCTTATATTTTGAGTTTAGTAAAGGATGTAATGTAAAGGACTGCTATCTCATTTTGTGTCAACACTTTTGTAAGCCCATAGAGGCAATCCTTATGACTCAGTTCAAGGAGTTTGTAATAGATGTTCATATTATCAATAAAAGAGAACTTTTCCATGTTTCAATATGTGTTTCAATTATCTGCGTACTCTTAATATGTGCTCGCTATGCGAAACAAAAATACTTAGCCTTGTGCGATGGGCAACCTAGGCCCGCACGGCGGTCACGCCCGGGGGACGACTATCGATTCCGCGAAATCGGGGGCGTGACATGTTGGTATCAGAGCCCAGCTACAAAGTTCCTTTGACTTGAACTGGAAAAGTTTCCTTATCGATAAATCCCTATGCGAACTCCTGAACTCGTTAAGGCCAAAATGAGATACGTTCATGCAATAAGTCCATAATACATTATGATCCTGATGTAATTTACCTTCCTTTCAAGGAACGACGCAAGCACAACCATCAGCGCTGGCGCCAGGCGAGACAAGGACTCAGGAGAGCAGTTCCGGAACTTCAGGAAGCTCTCGGAGCCAACGGAGGATGTCTCGATCAGATTCCCTTCAGCAGGTGATGCAAATATTCACGGAGCAACGACAGAGGGATGATGCCCGCCAAGCCAAGTTCGAGAGCAACCTAGAGGCCCGACTCTCAGTCCAACAAAAGCAGGTAGATACCCTGCAGCAGCTTGTTCAGACCCTGGCCTCCAACCATTCTGCCGCAACGACAGCTATACCAGTGGAGCAGCCAGTGCTTGAAGTCGAACCACCGCTAGTGCCAAGGACGAGGGAAGTGACTGCCTTCCCCTTTGGCAACTTCAAGAAGGTCTGCAATACGCCGTTTAATCAGACTGAGGACCCGATCGTGGCCCTAGATTAGCTCGCCGAGCTTGAAGATCATTTTTCTCTCCTAGAAGTACCGGAAGACAAGCGCGTCACCTATGCCCAACTATTGCTTTGCCTCAACGCGCACGACTGGTGGGACGTGCATCGACGATCTCTTCAACTTGGCCATGGAGAGGAGACGATCGCGTGGACGACTTTTCGTGCCGCGTTCGAGGAGGAGTTTATACCCCCACCACTATGACGTCAACGGGAAAACGATTTTGTTTAACTCAGGCAGGGCAGCATGACGGTGAAGCAATACTCGGCAGAATTCAATAAACTGGCCAAATTTGCTACCGCTTATCTACCGGATGCAGCGAGTCGTGCCAGACGATTCGAAGGAGGGCTACGTCCTGGCATTCACGGGCACGTAGCCATTTCGCAGTATCAAACGATGCGGGAAGTATTAAACTATGCCCTTTCGCTCGAACTGTAGTATCCTCACGTTGCCGCCGGCGCTGTGCAACCTTCCAATCACAAACGCCAAGGCAACGATAGAGGAAACAACGCTGCAAAGCGTCAAAATAACGGCGGTCGTCAGCGAGAAAACCAGGGGCAGCGTTGCACCTACTGCAACAGAAGAGGGCACACCGAGAATGTCTGTCGCAAGCGGCTCGGCACTTGCCTCAGATGCGGCGATCCTGGCCATCAGATTAGCAGCTGTCCGCTTCGTCCACCGCAACAACCAGATCAGACTCCGGCTCCTCAGGCAAATCGAGCGGCGCCTCAGCAAGGGCGTAATCAAGCTCAAGGCCGAGTCTACACCATGACACGGGAAAAAGCTCTAGCTTCGGATACCGTCGTGTCAGGTACCTTACTTTTCAATAATATACCTGCTCGCGTTCTATTTGATTCAGGTGCAACCTATAGCTTTATTTTTACAAACTTCGCCACGGAGAACAATGTAAAAATGACTCCGTTGCATTTAGATTTAAGCGTTAGCACCCCATCTGGTACAAAAATTCCTGTCTGTTCAGCATGCCTAGGCGGTATATCTGTATTGGGGAGAGAAAGCTGTCACTTGATGTTTTAGTTCTTGATGTACAGGACTATGATATCATTTTGGGAATGGACTGGCTAGGCGCGTGCGCGGCAACTATTGAGTGTGCAGAGAAGCGAGTCATTTTCCGTCTGCCCGGAGAAGCCGTGTTCTGTTACACCAGTAGTCCAGCGAACAATGCGACCCGGGCCTGCATGGTGATTTCGGCAAAATCTGCTCGGCGAATGGTCTACACAAGCTGCGAGGGATTCCTAGCATCGGTTCGGGACACACGGTAGGACTACGCAAACGTCGAGTCAACTTTCGTTGAGGCAGAGTTCCCCGATGTGTTCCCGAGCGAACTACCCGGTATGCCGCCAGACCGAGAGATTGAATTCACTATCGACACATTTCCAAATACACAGCCAATTTCCAAGCCTCCGTACAGAATGGCACCTGCAGAGCTGAATGAATTAAAGTGCCAACTCCAGGAATTACTTGATCGCGGGTTCATCCGTCCGAGCGTGTCTCCTTGGGGTGCTCCTGTGCTCTTTGTGAAGAAAAAGGACGGAACTCTACGCCTCTGCATAGACTATAGGGAATTAAACAAAGTCACAATCAGGAACAAATATCCTCTGCCACGGATAGATGACTTGTTTGATCAGTTACAAGGGGCAACGGTGTTTTCTAAAATTGATCTTCGCTCGGGTTACCACCAGCTGAAGATTAAGCCAGAAGACGTGCCCAAGACTGCTTTCAGAACCCGCTACGGCCATTACGAGTTTTCTGTGATGCCGTTTGGACTGATGAATGCTCCTTCTGCATTCATGGATATGATGAACCATGTCTTTAGGCCCTTCATCGATAAATTCGTGGTGGTGTTTATCGATGACATCTTAGTGTACTCGAAGACTAGGGATGAGCACGCAGGACACCTGTGGATGGTGCTGCAAACCCTTCGAGACTACAAGTTGTATGCCAAATTAAGCAAATCAGAATTTTGGCTGGACAGTATCTCGTTTTTGGGGCATATCATCTCCTCGGAGGGCATCTCAGTTGATCCGAAGAAGATAGAAGCAATAACGCAGTGGAAACGACCGGAGCCAGCTAGCGACATCTGAAGTTTCCTTGGTCTGGCAGGGTACTACCAGAGATTTATACAAAATTTTGCTAGGATTGCTTCGCCTTTGACTCAGTTGACACGAAAGGGTGCGAAGTTTACTTGGACAGAGGACTGTGAAGCTTCGTTTATGGAGTTAAAGCAGCGCCTCATCTCTGCCCCAATTCTTACTCTCCCGAACGGAACGGATGACTTTAAAATATATAGTGATGCCTCAGGAAAGGGTCTAGGATGTGTTCTAATGCAGCACGACAAGGTGATAGCCTACGCTTCTAGACAGCTAAAGCCACACGAGCAGAATTACCCAACGCATGATCTCGAACTTGCCGCGGTAGTGTTTGCATTGAAGCTGTGGCGTCACTATCTTTATGGCGTGCCGTGTGAGATTTATACGGACCATAAGAGTTTGAAATATTTGTACACTCAAAAGGATTTGAATCTTCGGCAGCGGCGATGGCTTGAACTCCTGAGCAACTTCGATCTCACGATCAGATACACGCCTGGAAAGGGAAACGTAGTAGCTGACGCGTTGAGTCGAGTGTTTGTAGGGAGTTTGGTTATTGATGATAGGCTGCGCCGAGATCTTGAATCACTGGGTATTACACTGAAAATAAGATATAAGAAGTGGGCGCAAGTAGCTCAACTGCGCCTCGAGCCCGACTTGTTACACAAAGTGAAGGTCGCTCAGAAGGACGACCCGTTCCTGCAGAAGATACATGCCCTTATCTTGGCAGGAAAGGCGTCCGACTTTGCGGTAAGCACGGATGGGATGCTTCGAGTAAAGGGAAGACTATGTGTTCCGAACGACGCGGCCCTCAGACAAGAGATACTCACGGAAGCTCACTATGCTAGTTATACTTCTCATCCGGGTAGCACTAAGATGTATCGGGATCTTCGTACGACGTTTTGGTGGCACGGCTTAAAACGGGATATGGCACAGTTTGTGTCGCATTGCATGGCTTGTCAACGAGTAAAGGCCGAACACCAGAAACCAGGCGGAGAGCTTCAGAACCTTGCTATTCCGGAGTGGAAATGGGATGATTTAACGATGGACTTTATTGTTGGCTTGCCGAGGACGCAACGGGGACATGATGCAGTCTGGGTTATCGTCGATCGACTCACCAAGTCAGCTCACTTTTTGCCTATCAAATCTACTTGGAGTGTCGACCACCTGGCTCAGATATATCTCAACAAAATCGTCCGACTCTACGGCGTGCCAGTAACCATAGTCTTCGATCGAGATGGTCGATTCATATCACGTTTCTGGGGAAGCCTGCAGTCAGCAATGGGGACGAAGTTGAAATTCAGCTCCGCCTACCATCCACAGACCGATGGCCAAACAGAGAGCGTCAACCAGATCCTCGAAGACATGCTGCGACTCTACGCCTTGGACACGAGGACTAGTTGGGACCTTCATCTACTTCTAGTCGAATTTGCTTACAACAATAGTTATCAATCAAGCATTCAAATGGCACCGTATGAGGCGTTATACGGGCGGAAGTGTAGATCTCCTATCTGTTGGGACGAAGTCGGAGAGCGGCAAGTACTTGGCCCTGAGCTCGTGGAGCAGACCGTCCAGAAGGTTCGGCTGATTCGGGACAGATTAAAGATAGCTCAAAGTCGTCAGAAGAGCTATGCAGATGTTCATCGGAGACCGCTAGAGTTTCAAGTAGGTGACCGGGTATTCCTCAAGGTCTCGCCCATGCGAGGGGTCAGCAGGTTCGGAGCGAAGGGAAAGCTAAGTCCACGATTTGTCGGCCCGTTCGAAATACTAAAGCGGGTTGCTTCAGTTGCTTATCAGATCGCTCTACCACCATCCCTAGCTGACGTACATGATATATTCCATGTTTTCCAACTTAGAAAATATGTGTACGATCCAAGCCACATGGTAGACCTGGGACAACTGAACCTTCAGCCCGACTTGACGTATGTAGAACAGCCGGTACAAATTTTGGATAGAAAAGAAAAGCTGCTTCGGACCCGTTCGGTTCCTCTAGTGCGCGTGCTTTGGCGGAATCACTCTGTCGAAGAATCTACTTGGGAGCTCGAATCCGATATGAGGGAACGGTTCCCCTCATTATTTCCTAGTGGTAGGTTTTATTCCTTAAGTTTCGGGACGAAACTTATAATTAGTTGGGTAGGATGTGGTGCCCCGTTCCCCCTATTCTGGGAGCGCGGCTAAGAAATACTAGACGGTATCGTTCGATCGGGATAGATTGAATCAAGAACTCATCCTCGTTATGGATTTGTCTCTTCGGAATTGATTCTCATATTCAGTGGACCGTGCCCCAAGGATCGACTTAGCGGCAGAGTCAGGAGGGACCTCTCCGCTGCATTCTTTGTTGCCTAGTTTTCGCTGTCGCTTGTTACTTTCGTGCCTTGAGTTGGTTTTCGGATTTTCTTGGGTTTTCTTGAACGATTTCGATGGATTTCATTGCTTTCGTTCTTAGGACTGCACTTCAATTCCGATAAGGGAAAGAGAGAAAGAAGTATTGATCAGCTGTTCGTGTCAATACAGGTGAACCAGCTGTACGCGTCGCTCGAGCGGACTCCTAAAACACTTCTTTTCTTTTTCTTCCAACTACCAAAGTGAGTGGCTACCAACCCGATTAGCTAGCCCTACTTGCTAGTCTTCACATCTAAATCTTGTGTTCGTGCTTTGCCCGATCAAACGATACCAAGTAAATAACTAAATGATATCAAGATAATAAGGGAATAGACTTGGGAAATATTGCTTGTCAAATGAAACTTGTGAACGGTTACTTACTTATATGCTTGCTCGTTTGGAATGTTCATCATATGCATAAATATAAGTTAGAATGTAATTTCTTCTTAAAAACTGTGCTATGTATAGAACTCATTTTCAATGCAATAACTCAACAGGAAGACTATGCAAAAGTAGATCTTACCCTGTTATTGCCCTGTGCCTGATTTGCCTCAAATATTAACTTAGTGTACTGCGTTGATCACGGACAACTTGTGCACAAGGTCTTAGTTCCTGCGGACGGTCGCTGGGGCACTGGCACCGATCCGATCCGGACGAACTCACGATAGTCGCCTGCTTCGGATCGAGTGGCTTGTGGCGCCTCCTGTTCTCTGTGCCGCACGCCATTTCGTCCCGAGACTAGCCCGTCCATTATGGCAACGTGCCAGTGATCCCCTCGTATATTTAAACCTGTTGCTACTAACTTGTGTCTTCTTAGCAGGAAAGGCAAGGTAAGTATTATGCAGGTGGTTCAGACGGGCAGGTAAATGTCTCCGAACGGTGGCGAGTTATTTCAATGACTCTATATATATGTCTTACTGTAAAATGAACTAAGGCAAGATAGAAACCCACAAATATGCATGCTTCATTAAAACAACGTATTGATTGGTATAGTTGGGATAGCTTGCCTTCACCAGTACGTTTCGATGTACTGACCCTCGTTGAAACAGGTTCCCCGCGCTAAGGAGAGCCGAGCGAGGAGCAGGAGACAAACCCCCAATCCAGTCCAGCTGTAGGCACGTCTCGACCGTGCCAACCTTTGAAGCATTTTGAAGAAGAAGAAGCATTTTGAAGTTAGAAGCTAGCCACCAAGCAACCATGCAACTTCGTGGCAAAGCAGTCGTTCCGACGCAAGGTCTTATATTTTGAGTTTAGTAAAGGATGTAATGTAAAGGCTGCTATCTCATTTTGTGTCAACACTTTTGTAAGCCCATAGAGGCAATCCTTATGACTCAGTTCAAGGAGTTTGTAATAGATGTTCATATTATCAATAAAAGAGAACTTTTCCATGTTTCAATATGTGTTTCAATTATCTGCGTACTCTGAATATGTGCTCGCTATGCGAAACAAAAATACTTAGCCTTGTGCGGTGCGCAACCTAGGCCCGCACGGCGGTCACGCCCGGAGGACGACTATCGATTCCGCGGAATCGGGGGCATGACAAACTCTAGGCTCCATAACCCAGGTAGATATTTTAGCTTTCTCACTTTCCTCATCAATATATATCATCAGAAGATACCGTACTTCGGTCCATAAAATTTTTCTCGATATGAAATCAAACTCAATAACGAACAACAAGAATTAAATTCAATAACCAATCATGAAGAATCAAATTCAATAACAACAAGTGAGAGTAAACAGAAACAAGTGGAAAAGATTTGAATTAGAATTTATACTAAGATTCTAAAGGGTCATCCCAGGAATTTCTTAAAATTCTAACATTATGATTGAGTATTCTCATCCTAATATCCTATATCATATATCCTATCGTAGGCTCGCAGTAGTACAACTAAGCCGTCGCACTTCCACGATATCGTATCACTTGCGAATCTTGACCTACATGGGCCACCATAAAAATATGTCATGACCCACACCGATATAGGGGCACGAGTACGTGGATACGTCCAGCCTAAGCCGCATCATCAACGGTAGAACATTGTCAAGATTATCACTATCTAACTATCAATCATAGTAATATAGCTAGTGCTATCATGTACTCAATCATAATTATCTAAGAAAGAATAAACAGGAAAGCAATTCAAATAACATTCAAAAGAAAGAAAACTAAACATGTTAGGGAAATAAAAACACTAATCTAGATCTCTACAATCGTTACCTCAAGTCCACAAGGTAAGAGCAGTCCAGTCTATAGCAACATTCTGAGATTTCAAAATGGAGAACACAACCATCGGTGAAAAATATTATCCAATTAGGAATAGAGCAAAGTACAAAACTTTGAAAGCAGTTCCAAATGAATGGTAGAGCATATATATGACATGTAATAGAAAATAATACATGCTAACTACAATATGACATGGAAATAAACTAAAGTAAATAGGTAATGAATTGGAAAGTAAATAACATGCAATAGGGAATAACTATAAGTAATAAAATAGATAACACTAGATAATATGGCTTGCAGTACAAGTTTATTATGTGATCGGTTTGGTTTGAACACGAATATAAGTACACTGAACACGAGCAGTGTGTGAACACGAATATAATAAGGTAACTCTATTACACATGTGATATGTAATCGACATATACACGAATACAAGAGGGCTTTGATCACATAACTAACTCCTACTCCCCCATCCCCAACCAATACTCATGGATCCAATCACGACACGTGACGAACACGAATATAAGTACACTGAATATGAGCAGTGTATAAAAATGAAGTACACTAAAATCAATACCCAAAACACATAATAAAACATATTTGAAAGAGTACCTATTGAATATGATAGGGGATAACATCTCATGACAGGATCTATTTAGTACCTGTTCGTGTAGCCACTGTGTCGGAATCAAGTATACAGTTCTAGAACAATTGATATATACACTATCATGAAATAAAAATTAACAGAGAGATGTACTCGCCTGGAATCTGGGGAATATTATCAACCCGTATCCGGAATGATGCTCCGAAGACCTAAATATGGAAAGTTACATAAATACAAGGTTTTGGAATGATAACAGGTTAAAATAGTCCATTTCTAGGTCATTAGACCAATTCAAAGTCAAAACAGTCAAACTAGGTAAACTATAGGTCAAACTAGTCAAACTTGATTTAACTAGCTATTTCTAGGTTGTATAAGTCCATCTCATGGATATTGGGTCCATATACTAGGTATCTAGGCTATACTAGCTATAATTGGATATTAGAGTATCAATACTACACCGTATCGTAAGATACGCAAAATATAATATAAGAAAGTATTATACAATAAATACAAATATAAAATATAATAATATTCCCTACCTAAAACTAGTACTAATGGATACCTTGGCTTTGAGCCAACACGGTATCATACTAGCTATACCCATCTTGATACACAAACTCAATACCTTGAGTAATTCCAATACCTAGCAATTACCTTGGTATCATAAGGTAATACTAACTAACAATACTAACTTACCCATATTATTAATAACTAGCTAGCTAAGGTATATAGATATACCCATATATATATTTAACTCATACTAACTAACATTCCATATCTCACTAATACTTATCATATATACTAACACCAAGGATCACTAACAGTAACAACCAAGTTCAAAACCTATTAACTACTAAAGTATAATATAACTAAAGTTAACTTAACATAACTTAAAATATTCTACCAACCTTCATAACAGTTAATAAACAGAAATAATAGTACAATACTAAACTACTTTCTACTAATATAACTTACAACTAATATTGCATCTACAACTACTAACTACTACATATCGAATATATACACAAACTAATCTCATAATACTCAAATATACTAACTGGTAACTAACCACATTAATACATTAATTTAACTAAACACACAACTAATAACTAACTGACATATACATCTTTATACTAACATATATACTAATATGTATAGATATAACTCATTAACTCATAACCAAACTAACTAACACATACTGTTACATAACTAACTAATCATGATACTCTAACTAAATACTAACATATACTAACTATCATCATTAACTAGATGTTGTTAATAACAACTAATAAGACTAACTACCTATATACTAGCTGATACCTATTAACAGAGCTTCACTATTCTACTACTGCTACTAATACTTGCTGATATACGAACAACTAACTTATTAACTCATATACATTAACTGATATTAGAACCATATATTAATTTAAATCTAATACTAACATACTAACTGATACATATATACATTAACAGTTACTAACAACACTAACTAACCAACCCGACCTGCTCCTCCATCTCGGACCATCCAACCTCCTCAAGCCTGATACTTCATCAGTGTGCACTGATGCAATATCAGTGCACAACCACTGATACACACATTAATATGCAACTAATCCTCCCTCCCTTTTGACTGCACAGGGAAATAGCAGCAGTTGCTGTTACTGTCTCCTCTTCAATACCACTGTCCAACCATCTAACTGTTGTGTTGCACACAACAGCAACCACGCCAACTTACTGCTGCTCCCGAGTTTCAGACAGTGCACATAGTGCACTGCCACATAATGAACTTCCCCCCTTATTTGTTTTGGACTGTTGTGCACACTCGTGTACAGCCCCAACTTGTTCGACTGCTGCTGTGTTGCTTTGCAGCACATGGTGCTGCTGTGTGTTGTTGTTTGCACAACAAAGAGTCCTGCAACACTATATTGTAGCCAACATGCTGGCCTGATACTCCCTCTCCCAACTCTTTTATTAATCAGTTGAATAAAATCTAACAACTTACACTCTCCAACAGACCAAGAATCAGTCCATACACAAAACCGTCAATGAATCAAGTCTACCTCTAAAAACACAACAACAACAACTAGCATAAAACATAAGAAATAGATATGTATATAACCAATATGCATATATATATATATATATATATATATATATATATATATATATCAACATAATTGATATACAATCTAATGTATATATAACATAAATAGAGTAGGATACAATATGACAAACACGTGGAGTGCATCGCACCCGTATTATACTCAATCTATGATACGCTTACGATATGGCTCCAACACACCACCAAACATATCACGAAGGATACGAGCAAGTCTAGAATCATAATTATGTCTTAATTGATGTAGGAGAAGAATCTTTCCAAAGACCAATCTTTATTGGCAAGAGTCTTCCAAAAAAGATCAACACGCTTTACTCCAGTTAATAAATGAGTATATCGATGTATTCGCCAGGACCGATCCGCCGTCCCGAGGTACAGACACAACAGAGGATAGCACCATACCAGCAGAGGGAGCTTCCGACATTCCACTACTGTGGTAAGATAGGATATTACCAGAAGGACTGCCGAAAGAGACTAGGGATATGCCTGATTTATGGAGCGAGCTAGCACCCAGCCCGAGATTGCCTACAGCGCAGAGACGCAGCCCCCCAGACAGGACAGCAGCATTAGTTCCGAGGATACTACCCCCGCCAGGAGGATAGCGTCCACTAGCACCAGGAGAAAATCAGAGGGGACCACCTTGGGCCCCACGGCAGGCACAGTTCGATTGAGCCCGACAGCAAACCGGAGGACCGAGGCATGGACAGGCCTTTGCATTAGCAGCTACTGAGGAGGAAACATAAGGGGAAGCTATTACAGGTACCATTTTAGTTACATCATTACCTGCAACTGCATTGTTTGATTATGGAGCTACATTATCATTTATATCTAGTAGATTCGTAGCAATGCATAGAGTAGCAACTTCCCCCTTACCTAAGAGTTGGAATATTCTTACCGGAGGAGGTATCGTGCCGGTTACCAGCACTATCAGAACGTGCTCGGTAGTTGTATGTGGTAGAGAGATGAGAGCACGATTCTTGGTATTACCCATGCCATACTTTGACGTTGTACTAGGCATGGACTGGTTAAGCCAGTATAATGCCATACTGAATTGTTGGAAGGGTAGCTTCACTTTTAGATCGCTAGATCAACAGGAGTTCGAGTATATGCGAGGGACTGTTGAGCAAGGAGTAGGATAGATAGCTGGAACTTACATGGCTATGGAGATTTTACCCCCACCAATAGTTACAGAATTCGAGGATGTGTTTCCTGAACAATTGCCAGGCTTACCACCAGATAGAGACGTAGAATTCACCATTGAGCTAGTACCCGGAGCAGCACTGGTATCTTCTAATGTGTGTCGATTGGCGAAGAAGGAGTTAGATGAGCTGAAGCTACAATTAGAGGAGTTGCAGAGCAAAGGATTTATCTGTCCTAGTACATCACCCTGGGGAGCACCAGTGTTGTTTGTACCTAAGAAGGATGGAACAGTTCACATGTGCATTGATTACCGAGCCCTTAATGCTCTGACTAACAAGAACAAGTACCCCTTGCCGCGGATTGACGATTTATTTGACCAGTTGACAGGAGCAGTAGTGTTCACAAAGATCGACTTGAGATCGGGTTATCATCAAGTAAAGGTACGAAGAGAAGATATTCAAAAGATAGCATTCAGGACTCGTTATGGTCACTACGAGTTCTTAGTGATGCCTTTTGGACTGACGAATGCACCTGCTGTATTTATGAACTTGATGAACAAAGTATTCCACCAATACTTAGATCAGTTCGTGGTAGTCTTCATCGACGACATCTAAGTGTATTCGAAGAGCCACGCGGAGCATGAAGAGCACTTGAGACTAGTGTTAGAGACACTGAGGAGAGAGAGGCTTTATTCAAAGCTGAGCAAGTATGAGTTTCTTCTGGATTATTTTGCTTTTCTTGGACATGTTATCTCAGGAGAGGGCATCTCAGTAGATCTGGCGAAGATTTCATCGGTAGAGACATGGTCGACCCCCACCAATGTATCAGAAGTGAGGAGTTTCCTAGGACTTGTCGGATATTACCAGAGGTTCGTAGAGAACTTCGCGAAGATTGCAGAGCCGATTACCCGTCTGACCCGTAAGGAGCAGGAGTTCACTTGGACAGAGGAGTGTCAGAAGGCATTCGACGAGCTAAAGAAGCGTTTGACTATAGCACCTATCTTTTCCATACCTTCTGGACCCGGAGGATTCGTGATCTATAGCGATGCATCCAGGAAAGGTTTAGGATATGTCTTGATGCAGCTTGGAAAGGTTGTGGCTTACGCCTCTAGGTAGTTGAGGACACATGAGAAGAACTATCCCACCCACGACTTGGTTCTTGCCGCAGTGATTTTTGCTTTGAAGCTCTGGAGACACTACTTATATGGAGAAAGAGTAGAGATATTCACTGATCATAAGAGCCTAAAATACATCGACCCTCAGAAGGACCTGAACCAGAGACAGAGATGTTAGCTCGAGGTAATGACAGACTTCGAGATCGAGCTACAGTACCATCCGGGAAAGGCAAACGTAGTAGCTGACGCTTTGAGCAGAAGACCTATGACATTTTTCTTGACTACCAAACAACACCTATTGAGAGATCTAGAGCAGATGGGTATAAAGGTTGTTATGCCCAGAATAGACGGACAATTATAGAGTTTCCAGTTGTAATCGACATTAGTAGAGAGAATCAAGGCTGCTTTGCCGACAGATACCAGATTTCAGAGGCTTAGACAGTGGATAGAGGCTGGATTACAGACAGGACTGCGTATACATGAAGACGGAACCTTGAGATATGGAGATCGTCTCTATGTTCCAAATGGAGAACTTTGGCAGGAGTTGATGACAGAGGCACACAGTTTGACCTACTCTATTCATCAAGGAGGCACAAAGATGTACAGGGACTTGAGACAGTATTACTGGTGGCATGGAATGAAGAGAGAGATAGCACATTTTATGGCGAAGTGCCTGGTGTGTCAGCAAGTCAAAGCTGAGCATCAGAGATCTGCAGGATTACTTCAACCGCTTTCGATACCAGAATGGAAATGGAAGCACATCACTATGGACTTTCTTACGAGCTTTCCGAGGAGTCCTAGTGGTCGCAATGTAGTATGGGTAATCGTAGATAGACTCACTAAGTCCGTCCACTTTTTACCCTTCAGAGTTAGGCAATCTATATAGGTCTTAGCAGAGATGTACATGAGAGAGATTGTGCGACTACATGGAGTGCCAGTTAGCATCGTGTCTAACAGGGATACGAGGTTTACATCTTACTTTTTGCAGAGTATGCAAGAGAGCCTCGGCACCCGCCTGAAGTTCAGCACAGCGTATCACTTACAAACAGATGGCCAGTCGGAGCGCACCATTCAGACATTGGAAGATATGTTAAGAGCGTGCATGCTTGATTTCAGAGGATCATGGGAGGACCATTTGTACTTGGTCAAATTTTCCTACAATAACAGTTATCAGACGAGCATCTGGATGGCTCCCTATGAAGCGTTGTATGGAAGAAAATATCGTTCCCCAGTATGTTGGAGCGATATAGGCGAGAGAAAGATTCTTGGGCCAGAATTGGTTGTTCATACAGTAGAGAAGGTGAAGAAGATCGAAGGGCATCTACGAGCAGCACAGGACAGACAGAAATACTGGGCGAATGTGCATCGACGATCCCTAGAGTTCCAGGTTGGAGATCACGTGTTTCTAAAGATCTCACCTACTAGAGGGACTTTCAGGTTCGGAGGCAGAGGAAAGCTGAGTCCGAGGTACATCGGACCCTTCAATGTGTTAGAACGCATCGGAGAGGTTGCTTACAGATTAGTCTTGCCGCATACTTTGGAAGGAGTCCATAATATCTTCCATGTATCTCAGCTGAGGAGGTACATACCGGATCAGAGTTATGTACTTGACCATTCCGAGATCATAATCGACCCGAGTTTATCCTACCAAGAGGATCCTGTTGAGATCCTGGACAGGTGCGAGAAGGTACTGCGAGGTCAGACTATTCTCCTAGTTCACGCCGCGTGGAGACATCATGCACCAGGCGAGTCGACCTGGGAACGCGAGAAGGATATTCGACAACGTTACCCTCATTTCTTCGAAGGACTAGGTACGTTTTAGCATTTTAAAATTTAGTTAGTATTTTTTGCCAGGCGTATATTTTAATTTCGAGGACGAAATGCTCTAAAGAGGGTAGATTGTAAACCCCCTCAACCAATTTAGGGTTTAATTGAATTAAATCAAGAGACTAGGATTAATTTGGAATTAATTAGGATTAATGTGCGTCAATTATACGTCTTAATATACCTTGACGTTGCTTCGAGGTTGGAACACCACACAAGTAGTTATCTTCCACCCAAGGTCACGAACATCTTTTAGACATGCCAGACTACCCCTCTGACCATTGTGTAGCAATAAATACTCGTTATTGCGTCTCATCTTAGCTACGTAATATTCCTTAAGAGAACACCTTGCATTTATTAATTTAATTAAATTTGAGGCCAAGTTCACCTCAAACAAACCTAACCAAGCCATATGCACTCTTCCACGTGGACCAGCCCCACCCTAACGAGCCCAGACAGGCCCAAGTACAGAGGGCAGCCAACAAACCCTCCTATATAAATACAATTTCTCTTCCATTGAAACCCTAGATCACTATTCATCACCCTTCCCTCAAAACCTAGCCGAACCCTAAAACCCGAGCACCCCCATCCCCCGACCGGATGACCACCACTGTAAGCCGTCACCACCGCACCGTCGACTACTCGACTGCCATCCTAATCTCCACCACCACAACATTACCGTACCACCACCTGCGCCGTCTGCCACCCAAACCTCCACCACACAAAAATCTGAGTACCAACCCGACTGCTGGATCCCGACGGACCCCAGTCTGGATCACCGCTTCCAGCACTGCCAACCGCTCCTATCGGCCCGATACCCATCTCCTCCACGACCTGACCGTCCTTCCAGAGGCGCCCTAGGCCGCTGCCACCTCTGCCAGACCGTGGTTGCCGCTGCCACATCCGCTGCAGGCTGCCACTACCGCTGCCAACCAACCCGCCGGTCGACGTCGGAGCTCCGCCCGCGAGGAAAACGACAAGGATGAGTAGACTCTTGTCCAGTAAGTCAGGTACTCGACCCCTAGCTCGCTTCTCGCATAAAATTGTTGTATGGTTGCTTTATCGAGTCATCGTGTCGGCGTGCCCTGTGTCAACACAAACTAATTAAAATAAAATAATACAGATATGTGTGCGTGCTGATAATTAAACTAGATAATAACAAACTGAATTAACCCTAATTATATATATGCTAGTATGATGATTAACAAGATTTCTAAGTTGTTTAATAACTAGCAAACACCTAGATTATGGGACCTGTCATCAAGGCTAGTAATTCACCTGAAAGCCTTAACACAAACTGAGTATGTTTGGACATGGGAACCAAAGACATGTATTCGTATAAATCAGAAATAGTGGTAACCCCTTAACTTTAGTAATTATTGTCCTAAGACACACGATGACAAGGACAGAATACGTGTACATCCTAGCTACATGCACACGTGATGCCGTCTTTGATCAGTCGTGAACTTGTGGCAGTTCCTAAGAGCAACATAGGGTCTGCTTATTGTCTTAGTGTCTGATGTTAGATTGCTATATTATATTGTGTGGTTAGGACCATTGGATCAACCGGGAGACACCGCAGGAGCAGGCTTTTGGCATTCACAACTTGAGGACTCAGGCAAGATACCTTGCCATATTTACTATTTAATTTAAATTGTGCATTATGTTGTATTGTTATCTTGTTGCTGTCTTTTATACAACTATGCGCGTCCGAGATTGACTTGGGTGCAGTCGACGGATGCGTCGACGATTAGTATACTTGACCTAGTGGTTAGTAGACTCACCCATTGGGAGGATACTCTAGTATTTTCCGAGACCTGACACTCTTACATGTATCACTGTGATAACTCATATTGGGATGCGGGTTCGCGTACTCGACTAGTTATCGGTGCGTGTGACATGCATCACGGCTAGTACGTAACTCAGGATTATTTTATATGGAGAGAGTGGCATATAGATACTTGGTATGCACGTCGAGTATTCGACTAGTGTATCTACATTGGGCGGGGAGGACAGCTAGTAGGCGTATGGGATACACCCATTGGAATCCGTGGTATCCGGAGGAGCCACATTTCCGATGACTCCCTTTATGCAAGTGCCCCATTGTTCGGAGCGGTATGGACGTTATATTATTCAGGTACCCCATTCTTCGGAGAGGTAAGGATGTTATGCCTACACCTACCCATACGAACCAATGTTGTCCTCATATTGCATTCACATAGATGGTTAGCACACCCTTGTTTGCATTTATTTTATTCAGTATCTATATATGGCATGTTTCTATGTACCTTGTTACGTCCCTCTGAGGACCTGGTACCTTTCCAGATTTGGACGAGGCATTTTACCCCATAGTGTATGGACCAGGATAGAGACTAGGTACGCTACAGCTGAAGAGCTAGAGGTACTACCGTCAGAGTTTCCGTGATCAGTTGGTAGGCCTTCTGCCTAGGATTGGGTGCATCATTATCTAGTCAGTCGATACCCTAGTCATTATCTTTTATCTATCATTTTAGTATTTTATTTCGTCATAGTAGTAGGTTTGTCCCCACCAGACATTCTTGGTTGTACTATTATATTTAGAGACTGGCGTTTATCTTCCAACAGTTATTATTAGTACGTTCTTGCTGTTTATTTTTGTGGATGAGATTAGATTACCTGTTGTTGATTTATATGGGACATGTTAGTATTTAGGATAGTGTAGCACTCTTCGTTGGATCCATTAAATTGAGATATTCGCAGAGAAGTGACAGCTGGCTATTGCCACATGGCCTACTTCCATATATTTTAGGACTGGGGTGTGACAAACACCACCGCCGCAAGCTCCAAGTCGGGTATTGGATAGTTCTTCTCGTAAGGCTTCTACTGCCTTGAAACAAAGGCTATCACCTTGTCCCTCTGCATAAGGACGCATCCCAAACCCTTTCATGAGGCGTTACTATATACCTTAAAGTCATCGGGTCCGTCCGGAAGGGTAAGAATTAGTGTTGAGACAAGTTGCTACTTTAACTCCATAAGTGAAGCTTCATAGTCATCCGTCCACGCGAACGTTAGTCCCTTCCGACTGAGCTGGGTCAAAGGTGAGGCGATTCTATCAAAATCCTTTATAATTCTCTTATAGTAGCCTGCTAGACCAAGAAAACTACGAATGTCGCTAGCTGACTCATGCCTCTTTCATTTTATGATGGCTTCTATTTTTTTGGGTCAAATGAGATGCCGGCTGCAGAGATAATATGCCCAAGGAAAGATATGTTGTCCAACCAGAACTCGTATTTACTAAGCTTCGCATACAACTTATTATCTCGAAGAGTTTGAAGCACCATCCACAGGTGTCCTGTATTTCATCCTTATTCTTCGAGTACACTAAGATGTCGTCTATAAAAACCACCACAAACTTGTCGAGGAATGGTCGGAATACACGATTCATCAAATCCATAAAAGCGGTAGGAGCAATCATTAGTCCAAACGACATAACAGAAAACTCGTAATGTCCATAGGGGGTACGGAATGCAAACTTTGGCATGTCCTCAGGTTTAATCTTTAGTTGGTGGTAGTCCGAGCGAAGATTAATTTTTAAGAATACCGATGCCCCTTGCAGCTGATCAAAGAGGTCGTCTATCCTCGGCAGGGGATACATGTTTTTGATAGTGACCTTATTCAGCTCCCGATAATTGATGCAGAGTCGTAACATCTCATTCTTTTTCTTTACCAAGAGTAGAGGTGCTCCCCAAGGAGACACGCTCGGATGGATGAACCCACGATCCAGCTGTTCCTGAAGTTGGCACTTTAACTCTTTTAGTTTAGCAGGGGCCATTCTGTACGGAGCCTTGGAAATCAGCTAATTATTTGGGAATGTGTCGATGGTGAACTCGATCTCTCGATCAGGTGGCATACCAGGTAGTTTACTCGAAAATACATCAGGGAACTCTGCCACAACGAAAGAAGACTCAACGTTTGTGTAATCTAGCTGCGTGTCCCGAACCGACGCTAAGTATCCCTCGCAGCCAGAGTGTAGCATCCGTCGAGCAAATATCACCAAAATTACCATACATGCCATGGACGCATCAGTTGCTGGACTACTTGTGTAGCAAAATTTGGCTTCTCCAGGTAGGCGAAAGGTGACTCATTTTTCTGCACATTCGGTAGTTGCCGAGCAAGCGTCGAGCCAATCCATCCCCAAAATAATGTCGTAATCTCGAACATCTAAGACCAAAACATCGAGCTAGAGTTTCCTTCCTCTAATACAGACATAACTGCCTCGACATACTGAACGGACATGTATTTTCGTGCCAAACGGGGTACTAACACTAAGATCTAGATACAATAGTGTTATTTCTATATTGTTTTCTATGGCAAACTTCGGGGATATAAAGCTATGTGTTACACCAGAATCAAATATCACATGTGCAGGTATGTTATAAAAAAGCAATATACCTAACACAACGATTGTCACGCCCCGGACCCGCCCGGGCCGCCGCTCCGCCCTGCCCCGCCCCGTGCGGCCGGGAATTAACGAGACGGGCACGAATCACCGTGCCTCGGCGCGCCGGACGCGAATCACCGCGCCCGTCCCGCGGGTGCGAGGGAGGAAGGGAGCCAGGCGAATGGCCCGTTCGAGCCTTTCGGGGGACGTGATGCCGCACGGGCCTGGGGTTGCGCCCGTGCAAGGCCATATCGTTTAAGTTCAGAGTTGGCTATCATCGCATCAATCGAGTAAGCAGCGGAAAGGGACTTGTTGCAATGCAATGCATTAGCCAACTGAGTGTTCGGGACAATCGAGGCAACTTGGGTTCCTTTAGCAAAGACACACGTTCGTTCTATACATTATGCCCCCTTATACGATAGCATTCTCGGGGCAACAATCGAAACCAGGATTCCGGGTCTTCGGGACTGTGGCACGCCTATCGCTCCCTCGGACGATCCAGTACCTGCACAAGCAAGTAAACTGTTGGGGGGTCAGCACTTTTATAAGTACTGGTGAGATAAATCAACTGAACAGAAACAAGCATTCACTCAAACAGGCACTAAGTAATCATGTTATAAAACATTACATTACTAGTGATCTTTCTAGTTTTACCTAGGTTCTTTTCATGCAGTTCTAGCAGAGTCGATTTACTTGTTTAGAAACATGTTTGGAAACAGAGTTTCATATACTAAGCAGGCAAGCAAACCGATCATGTTCAGGGTGTGCGCAGCGTGTCTCGTGCGACTCGAGGGTCAGATGCAAAGCTAGACACACAATGCACATTCTTAGGGGCAGTCCTCTATCCAAGCCAACACAATGACTTAGCTATATGAATGGCGGTCCCCGAGTATCTCAGGATCGGTAGCGGTTAGTCCAGCATACCAATGACTCTTTTATCTGATGCTAATGGCAGCTGTGACTCATGGTTGCTTTGCACTATCATGGTAGCAGCCGGGACACATGCAGTTCAGCTCTCCACCAATAGCCATTGTCCGACCGCGTGCGAATGCATGGAACACTATCAAATAAACTCTGTATGCAGACGAGACGAACCATCTATATACACTCTCTGTTGCGGGGCAATCCGCCTTATCACTTGAACACATTCAGGCACAGTATGGTTCTCTCGAAGCATAGACGATAGTGAACATGTTCATGCACTCTAAGCAAGCGATCTGGATTCTCGTTTAGCAGACTTATTGATTCAAGACAAGCTAGGTGAGTTCTTTCATTAACATGCAAGGCAGGTTCTATCATTCTCTTAAGAAAACATTGCAAGCAAAAACTCAGGTTATTATTAAGGCGTGCAAGAATCAGAGAACGAAGTTCTGCCCACTCACCTTGATATATAACGCCGGCGCGGAGCGGGGCGTTACATACTTACCCACCAACAAAAAGTTTCGTCCTCGAAACTTCAAGGATAAACTTCTCGATATCCCGAGTAGCGATAGTGCCGTCCCTCGCCGTACTCAACCGAAACAATCAAGCAATTCAAGTTCAGGAAACATTTTGCACTTTGAGAATATCTAAGGACTTATTGTATGGAACGCACTTTGCAAAACCATATCGATCTCAGAGTCATGGCCAGAAGATCGATTCTGCTCTGATACCATTCTGTCACGCCCCGGACCCGCCCGGGCCGCCGCTCCGCCCTGCCCCGTCCCGTGCGGCCGGGAATTAACGAGACGGGCACGAATCACCGTGCCTCGGCGCGCCGGACGCGAATCACCGCGCCCGTCCCGCGGGTGCGAGGGAGGAAGGGAGCCAGGCGAATGGCCCGTTCGAGCCTTTCGGGGGACGTGATGCCGCACGGGCCTGGGGTTGCGCCCGTGCAAGGCCATATCGTTTAAGTTCAGAGTTGGCTATCATCGCATCAATCGAGTAAGCAGCGGAAAGGGACTTGTTGCAATGCAATGCATTAGCCAACTGAGTGTTCGGGACAATCGAGGCAACTTGGGTTCCTTTAGCAAAGACACACGTTCGTTCCATACATTATGCCCCCTTATACGATAGCATTCTCGGGGCAACAATCGAAACCAGGATTCCGGGTCTTCGGGACTGTGGCACGCCTATCGCTCCCTCGGACGATCCAGTACCTGCACAAGCAAGTAAACTGTTGGGGGGTCAGCACTTTTATAAGTACTGGTGAGATAAATCAACTGAACAGAAACAAGCATTCACTCAAACAGGCACTAAGTAATCATGTTATAAAACATTACATTACTAGTGATCTTTCTAGTTTTACCTAGGTTCGTTTCATGCAGTTCTAGCAGAGTCGATTTACTTGTTTAGAAACATATTTGGAAACAGAGTTTCATATACTAAGCAGGCAAGCAAACCGATCATGTTCAGGGTGTGCGCAGCGTGTCTCGTGCGACTCGAGGGTCAGATGCAAAGCTAGACACACAATGCACATTCTTAGGGGCAGTCCTCTATCCAAGCCAACACAATGACTTAGCTATATGAATGGCGGTCCCCGAGTATCTCAGGATCGGTAGCGGTTAGTCCAGCATACCAATGACTCTTTTATCTGATGCTAATGGCAGCTGTGACTCATGGTTGCTTTGCACTATCATGGTAGCAGCCGGGACACATGCAGTTCAGCTCTCCACCAATAGCCATTGTCCGACCGCGTGTGAATGCATGGAACACTATCAAATAAACTCTGTATGCAGACGAGACGAACCATCTATATACACTCTCTGTTGCGGGGCAATCCGCCTTATCACTTGAACACATTCAGGCACAGTATGGTTCTCTCGAAGCATAGACGATAGTGAACATGTTCATGCACTCTAAGCAAGCGATCTGGATTCTCGTTTAGCAGACTTATTGATTCAAGACAAGCTAGGTGAGTTCTTTCATTAACATGCAAGGCAGGTTCTATCATTCTCTTAAGAAAACATTGCAAGCAAAAACTCAGGTTATTATTAAGGCGTGCAAGAATCAGAGAACGAAGTTCTGCCCACTCACCTTGATATATAACGCCGGCGCGGAGCGGGGCGTTACAACGATGTCTGATGCCAGGACTTCTTTCCATGTTATAGTATACACCTGGCCTTGAGTTTGACAACGCTATTGCTGAGGCGCGACTCGATTGGCTTGGGGTGCTTTGGCAGGATTTGGATGTTAAGGGCGAAGCTTTGAGTGAAGCGGACAGTCTTTAGATACGTGACCCTTATCACCACAGTGAAGCATAACCCATTTTTGAGGTAATAGTTGGTGGTGGTGTACCCTGGTTTCTTATAGAAATTATAGTATGGCCTTTGTAGAAGCATGAAAAATACGCTGGATCGTTATAAGCAGCATGTTGATGCGGAGCAGCATAAAAAGATGACCTCAGAGCCATCAACGTGCAACAGAGCTTTTCCGCTCAGTACAGCGTAAAATATTAACTTAAGGACCATCCGCGTAATGCAGTATGTCCAGGCTGTTTCAGCATAAAAAGGGTGCTATATTACCTTTATGGCATAAAACTCATCTGCTTTCAAATGCAGCATTGAAGTGTACGAGGAACGCTTCGTATTATTCGAAATGAACCTGTCAGATCATGCAATGAATCTGATGTCTGGACTCCTGACAAAGAGTACTGAACGACTACCCAGACGACGACTATAATGATGGCACGGTACTGCAACCCAGGCTGTCATTTACTGCCATTTCCTTGGCGTAAACTGCTTTTACGCATACAAAGGAATATACTGCCTAGTTCCACACAGGCAGATGTGAGCTGTTTACTCTCCACAGAAGACAAATAGCCTGCCACGTCAAAAGCTGCTCTTCGTACAGGGCTTAAGGTACGTCTCTGCATTTAATGCGCAGAGTGATGACATAACTCGAGGCAAGTCTCTGCATTTAATGCGTAGAAAGGGTGGCAGACCCTCAAAACACGTCTCTGCATTTAATGTGCAGGATAATGGCGGATCTCTGCATTTAATACAGGAGATTTGATTAAATGTCACCGAATCGTCCTTTAGTGACATCCCCTTTGCGTAAACTGCTTTTACGCATACAAGGGGATACGCTGCCCAGTTTTACACAAGAAGACGTGAGCTTCTTACGCTCCGCAGAAGACAAACAGACTGCACGTCCGCAGTTACTCTTCATACAGGATTTGAGGTGCGTATCTACATTTAATGCAGAGAATGATGGCAAATCTTAAAGACAAGCCTCTGCATTTAATGTGCAGGATAGGGGCAGATCTCTGCATTTAATGCAAGAGATTTGATTATATCTCCAAGAGCCATAATTTTGGTTAAGACGTCCACATCATCGCTTTGGCACATTACGCCAACTCAGGCCACAGTCAGAGGAGGAGGATCAGCTATCTTCTGCGCCCCCTCGGCTTCTACGCCTACTCGACTTCTACGCCCGTTCGGCTTCTACGCCCACTCGGCTTCTACTCCTACTCGGCTTCTATGCCTACTTGGCTTCTACGCCATGGTAACAGTTATTGGCTTCTACGCTAACCTTTTCTACACAAAGGATAACTACCTACGTGGCTTCTACGCCGTGATCTTCGCAACAGTTATACGCGTTGTCCCTTAGTTGGACACGCGTCACACGCTCATTCAAAAGGTCATCTATACGCAAGCAATGGTTATTGTAACCGTCGTGTAAAAGGGTGCTGTGCTTTCCACTACTCGGTTTCTACACCGACTAAGTGGTCACTCTCACTAAAAACTCTATAAATAGAGACCTCTATCAACAGAGGTCCAGGGTCGAAAAACGGAAGATTGAAAGGTCAAGAATTAGTCGCAGATTTCAAGAGAGAAGAATCCAGAGCTCAGACAAAGGGTAGTGATCGACGACTTTGGCATCAAGCATCCACTCTCTTTAGCAACCTTCGAAGCTGCTTTCTGTCTTCTATGGCACTTCTTCATTATCGTGTAGTCCAAGGGACAAAGTGATCGACTGCAGATCAGACTCCTATAGCAATATTTACCCAAATTAAAAAATTATAATCGACATCCTCGTATAGGATTAATTGTACTGCTTGTTTGTAAACATAAAGAGCGGGTTTTGGTATAAAGCCTCGTTTCCATATCTTTCGTTTATTTTATCAGACAACAAGATTGCGACTCTGCTGGAGATATCTTTTGTCACGCCCCAGTCCCAAAATATATGGAACCAGGCCACGTGGCATTGGCCAACTGACACGACTCCGAAGGATATTCTAATTTAATGGATCCTATCGAAGCATGCTATGCTGTCCTAAAATACTAACAAGTCTAAAATGCTAATATATAGCAGGCAATGTCTAATCTCATCCACGAAATACAATATCATAAAGACTGAAATAAATGCTGGTAAATAAAATACAAGAGTCTGAATATCCATAATACATCTGAAATAGTCTGAATGGAGACAAACCCACTGAAATACAGAAATGGAAATGAAGTGCAGTAAGATAACTAGACTAGAGTATCAACTAGCTAGATATGAAAACTCTAGTCCGATGTAGCTGCGTACTCAAATTACGGGAACTCCCCTAGAAATGCCTCGTAGTCCTCAATCAGGAATCCTGTCTCTACTCCTGCTCCGTAGATAGTAGGGTATAAGTGCTCGTCCAAATCTGGAAGAGAATCAGGTCCCCAGAGGGACGTAACAAGTATACAAAAATGCATGCCATAAAGTAAATACTGTGTAAACTCAAGGGTAATCTAACCAGCTAAGTAAAATGCACTCTGAAGACAACCCTGGTACGTATGGGTAGGTGAAAGGTATAAAGCATAGCGTCGAGCCAGAGGCTAAGTACCTGGCATTAGCTGTAAACTGAACGCCAGGAGTATATATGCTGAGTACATCACCGATCATGATAGCACGCAGCTAGTAACCTCTGCCGGATGTATCGACACGCATATATGCCCATAACCGGAAACCTGAGCCCATAACCGGGTAACACATAGCCCATAACCGAGTAACACTAAGGCTCACGGACCCACAGTTTACTCTGAAACTACGTCGACCAAATGTCTGTCCCATACGCCTACTAATTGTCTTTCCCGCACAATGTAAATGTACAAGTCGTAAATGCGTCGTGGACACCTCATACTCTGATGCAAGTCGCTATAGAAATAAACAAGTAAGCTAAATATCGTCACACGTACCGCTCATGCTGATGGCCAGTCGATCATGAAGCATGCGTCCCTACATGAACTCACTCTGTGACGTATTAAGATACGTGTCAAGGCTTGGGAAGTCATATTGATAACTCCTCAACTTTAGGTGGGTCCACAAGACACTAAGTCAGACACAAGTCCTAACGTTAACGCCTTCTTTGACTGCACCCGATTCTTCTCGGACGCGCACAGTTAATAATAAAGTAATAGATTATGCAACTAGATAACATCTGCATTTAAACAGTATCAACAAGGCAAGGTATACTTGTCTGTCTCGGGTAGCTGCGAAAGCCAAAGTCCTGCTCTTGAAGCCTCGGCTGTATGGTCTAGCAGTCCTATATATGATATAATAATGCCAACATCAGTCGCTACAATAGCACAACCAAGACACACTACTTGCAGCAATAACTGACATCGGGTCTAGACTGTACAATTAGTGGGACCCTTAGTACATATATTTATATATAGCTATTACAAATATATTATATATGTACACTAATACATATTTAAATATATTAAAATAATATGTATGTTTAATAGTACATTTAAAAATAGCACCTACGTATTATTGAATAACAAACCAATACATATGTATACATACACATATTAATAATTACATATATATGTATATAATAGATAAATACATAATATCTTATATTTATACATATACATATATTTAGATACTATATATGTACACAAATAAATATACATAACATTATTTATATGTATTAAAATAGTAATTTTATGTACCTAAGTAAATATACATAACATATTTATATTTAATATTCTAATATACTTAAATACACAATATATGTACATATATATATTTTTATATACATATATACATATTTAATATATTTATAATACACATATTATACTAACTACATAAAGTATATTTATATATATATATATATATATATATATATATATATATACATACATTAAACATATACCACTTATATATATTTTTATACACACAAAATATATATATATATATATATATATATATACATAATTGATATTTAAATAATATAAGTATTTAATACCATATACAGTATATACTATTTATATTATATTTATTAGTATATATAAAGTATACAAAGTATATAAATACAATATATATATACATTTATTTGTACATACAATATACAATATATATATATTTATTAGCACATACAATACACAGTATATAAATTTATTAGTACATACATTATATAGTATATAAATTATAAATACATAAAATATTGTATTTATACAGAAATATATACATAACTATTTAAATAGTATACTGAAACATATATGTACATATACATATTTAATGCAACCCCTAATACGTATAAAAATACTAGTATTCATACATGAAATATTGTACCAAAATGATGCTCAGGTCGAGGGGGATCCGGTGGCTGGCCGTCGACGGCGGGGGTGGACGGACGGAGCTCCTGCAGGGCTCGGGGTGTTCGACAACAGCGACAGCGACTAGGGGCTATCGGTGCTGCGGGGGCGAGGGCGGCCAACTGCGGCGTCGACCGGCACTGGGAGTTGGCGGGGACGGAGGTGGTCGACGGGGGAGGAGTTCGGCTGAGTTAGGCGGCCGGGCGAGCTAGGGTGGCAGAGAACAGGGAGGTCGGGTGGTCGGGTTGGCTGGGGGAAGCGGGAGCTGTGGTTTGAGGGCGGGGTTGCTGGGGGTGGCTGTAGGCGTCTAGGTGGCGGGTGGCGGTGGTTGAAGGTAGGGGAGAGGTCGCAGGAGGGGACCGAGTGGTTGCGGGGGTGGCCGGAGGTGGTGGCCGGACGGGAGAGGGCGGCGGGAAACTGGGTAGGGGTCGGCTGTGTGTGTGAGGGTTTTAGGGAAATAGGGTTTTGTTTGGGTTTTTCTTGGGTTGTGTGTTATTAATGTGATATAACTTAATGTATATGTAGGAGAGAGAGTGGGGGGGGCTGCCTAGGGATTAGGGCCGGCTGTGGGTAATTTTTGGGGAGTTGGGGAGGCTTCATCATGATGAGGGGAGGGCTAGGAATTGAGCATTTCAAATGGAGGGTCATGATGTGTCCATCCAAAAGTGAGGCAAGTACATGAAAAATGGGGGAAGGAAATACATGGTGACCGGTCAAGGAATGTAGGCTCTTTCTCCATGTGGTTGGGCCAATGAGAGGGTGGCACCTCATTGCAATTTTGCACAAAGGCCCCTGAACAAATTAGAATTTGCACAAATTTTGGAATTGGAGATTTGATGTAACAAAATCCCATGTTTGGTGTTTTGTATTGGGCTAGGATGGTGTATGGTATTTTGTATGAGGCTTGTGGGTGTGTGGGTGGGTTTGGGTTGGAGTCGGGTCTAATTCAAATGAGGTTAGGTCACCACATTAATTAATTTATAATTAATGTATCGGGTGTCCCTAAATTAATTTAATAAATACCGGGGGTCTAAATTTGGGTGGCACAAGCGTCATTGGTATGGTAGGCTTAGGGTAAAATAATGTCATGATCTGGGTTGGTCAAATCGGGTTGAGATTGGTTCTCAATTTTGATTGGAACGGACAATGAACGTAAATACGCAATTTATTTAATTTGTGTACGGACGTTTGTAACGACTTTTGTGCGACTAAAATCAGGCACAAAAATCAGTATCCGGGGGTTGCTCAAGGTTCATTATGATAGGTTAGTATGTCTAGGCCAAGTATATGAAATTTGTTTCAGGATAACAGCTAGGGTAGTGTCCTAAATATCGGGACAACGGTAAGGTGTCCTAAATAACAAATCACTACACAAATATTATAATACTATATAATAATAAATTCTAATTAGGACCAAAACCCTAATCTCTTTTTCTAATTTAATAAAAATAAATTTTTTTGGTCGAGGGGGTTTACATCTTTCTTTTTTGATGAGGAAGCAATTGCTCAACACGATACGGAATCAGTGGGATCCGTGAAGAACACACTGGTCGTCCAGTTCGACCAGTCTGCCTACGAAGATATACTTCGAACAGGGGGTAGCTCTCACTCTCTCTCTGTCCAAGACAACAGGAAGCTACGTAAGGTCTGGATGCCTAAGACATCCTCTACCATTCCTGTCGACTCTCCGATCTCTTCGATCTCTCCGATCTCTCCGACCAACGAGGTTGTAGCATTGCTCCCTCCGTGCCTTGCGCGTAAAATTCAATCGCCTGTCTTTGACAGGGTGGACAAAACTTCTGGCAATGCATCAGCGCTAGTCCAGAAGTACACATCGCGCTCTGCACGTAAAATTCTGTCTCCCATCTGTGACGGAATAGACAAAATTTCTGATAATGCCTCAGCGCCAAATCAAGAATCCCAAACGCGCTCCGCGTATAAAAATGCATCTGCCTTCCTCGGAAGAGCAAATGATCCCTGCAATCTACGCAAGGAAAAGCAAGCGGCGGACTACTCAACTTCTCGGCCTTTACGCCAGCAAGGGAACAATCTGCCCGCTCTCCGGATTATGCGAGAGGCTGACGGCCAACTGAGGACATCCTCAGCTTTACGCCAACCAGAGCAGAGCTCCAAATTACGCCAGGAGAAGCCCCTCAGCGTAAAGAAGGCTCAATTTACGGAAAGACACCCTCCTCGGAGATTATCCGCTACCCAGATGGCCAACCTATTGTATATAAGTGGCATAGGAAAAACTATGGTTCCCAATATCCGCATGCCACTGATGTGAACAAAAGGAACAAGTCATCATCTTCTTCTTCTGTGACTCCTCCTGACCTACGTAAGTATCTGATACAGAAATGCAAGGAGAGGGGATCTTCCAGCATGTCTATTATGCCTCCTAGCGAGCACTGTTGTAATAGTCATAGGATTATAATTAATTGTTGCTATTCTGAAGCAAAATGGTCGATTTTCGACCGGTTGAGCTACTCTCCGTCTTTCCAGGAAGAAGAGCCCACGCATGCATCTGTGAACATGGCTTCACACATACCTAGAGCAAGGTCGGGCTCAAGACGTCATCCCTCTAGAACTCCGAGCCGAAGGAGATTCAACATGCTCCTTAGGAACATCGAAGCTGGGTTGTTCCGAAACACTCGTTCGAGGTCACGACAACCGACTTCGTATTCTTCTGATTCCTATGCTGGGGGTCGCCAGTCTCCCGAATCAGACGCCGAAAGTATAGAGTCAACTTCTACAGAGACCTATACTAATCTTTCAATGACACCCAGGGATATGGGAGTATATGCCATTGGAGATGAACGTGAGGATGCTTCCCCGTCCGGGAGCGCTGAGCAACACATCACTATACTGGAGACGTCTCTGAAAGAGATGCAATCCATGATGGAGAATATGCACCAGATGATGCTAACTCAACACACAACTGCCATGGCTCAAGCATCGGTCCCTCTAACTCAGATACGTGTGGGGGTGGACTTACCACCATCCAACACGATCCAAGAGCCTGCTCTAGATCAAGAGTCAGCAGTTCCTCCGCTCCCTCACTCGGAGAATATATTACCTTCCGTTGGAGTCGCAATACAACCGATTCCTCACGACTCCGTGGTCCCGCTACCGGCTGAAAATCCGATGCAGGCAGTACGGGAGCTGAAAGCCCAATTTGATGTCTTGAAGCACAAAGATCAGCTCAAGAAATTGGGAATCAACCAGCCTTACCCGGCTATCTGGGAAGAGGCCCCTTTCCCTCCTAAATATAAACCACAGACCATGGCTCTGTTTGAGGGAAAAACATCACCAAGTCAGTACTTGAACTACTTCAGTATGATGACGGTGTTACTACAGGGGAATGACGCCCTCCTCACTCGGGTGTTCAAGGGCTATCTCTCGGGAGTGGCTTACTAGTGGTACCGCAGCCTGGCGGACAACTGCATTACTTCCTTCGACGACTTCAAAGCCTTATTCTTCGCAAGATCTACGAAGGAGGGATGGACATGTCGATGTCCTCTCTCATCGAAGTGAAGTAGAAGGAAAAAGAGGACGTTCGCACCTTCATCGAACGTTTTCGTCAAGCCACTTTGTAAATGCCTCCCGGAGTTCCAGACTCTGCATTGGTGGACTATAGCAGGAAGAACCTTCTTCCCGTCATCTCGGTATTCACTGGACCATATCAGTTCTATGATTGGCCCGCGTTCATCATCTCAGCGGTAGCCGTCGAGGACAACAGTCTCAAGGCGCGTGACAATGGCATCATGATCTCTACCTCCGACAGAGGCAAGAGGTCATCCCCCAATAGCGACCATCCTCGCAGTTCCAAAGAAAAAGAAGCTCTAGCGATCAATACGTCCAGACAAAAGACTACGGCAACCACGCAGACAAAACCTGGGACTTCCAGGCCCATTGAAGTGTACTCTTTCGACGACGACGATATTCCGAGCATATTCGAGTGTCTCGTCAAAAGTGGCAAGATTACCCTTCTGGAGGAGAAGCGGCCCAATAAAGTCGGCAGTACTAATAACTCCAAGTACTACATCTTCCACAGATACGTATACCACCCTACAAAGGCGTGTTATGTACTGAAAAGGAAGATCCAGGAGCTGATCGATTCTAAGGCCATCACTCTGCGCAACAGCGAGAAAAAGTTCACGACCAACATGATCTCTCTGCAATTTGGCAATCTGCCTCCCCAAGAAGTCCTGGATGGTGTTACACCTATTTCCCGGACAACGATGAACATCGTTAATCTCCCTCCGGCTAGGGGTCAAAATCATGACCTGCTACCCCTAACTACCCAGCGAGGCGAGATGATATGGGTCCATCCAGATCTGGTGCCAGAGATCGAGAAAGAGACTCAAGCTGCTAAGGCTAAGTCCAAAAGGAACTCAAAGCACAAACCGTGTCACATGATTACTGTACACTCGGCATCAGAAGACGAGGTCTTGGCTACTGGAACCCACTCAGGGAAAGCCTACCTCCAGGACTATGGAGCCAGCCAGGAAGATGCAACGGTAGACGCTTCAGCTGCCAAGCCTTCAGAACCAGAATCAGCCGTACTAGAGGCCGGTCCTTCGAGACCAACTTCGGCGGACAGAGGGCAGCAAAAAGAAGTGCATTTCGATAAACCTGTGAAAAACAACCGAAACAAAGGTTTAGAGAAGCCATACAACTTCGACATCCTGGCCCAACTGGCTAATACACCTGCGAGGTTATCCATCTTCGAACTACTCAGGCTCTCCCAAGACACTCGTATAGCCCTGAGTGAAGCACTGATGCAGGCGGATGCATACTTGACCCAGTTCAAGTCCCCTGACAAAGAACCAGTGGCATGCCCTCAATGCCACAGTGTGATGGAGGTGGTCCCGAATATCACTTTCACTCAAGATGACATGCTGTTAAAACATAACAGCCATGACAGGACCATCTATTACACCGGGTAGGTTGGTTCCATGGAAGTCGACCGAATTCACATAGATCCGAGATCATTAATCATCATCATTCCTCATAGTCTTTTTAGACCACTGAGGATTCCTACCAGCGAATTGGCTTACACCACCACTACAATCGTGGGTTTCAACGCAAGAAAAAGTAAGCTGTTGGAGAAAATTCGCCTGAGGATCTAGATTGGCAACCTCAGATCGGTGGCTACATGTTATGTCATTGATTCAGAGATGTCCTACAATATTCTGCTGGGCAGACCTTGGATCAACGACCACAACATCGTTCCTTTGACTCTATATTAATGTTTTAAATATGTAGATGACCAAGGAATAGTACAAACGGAGTTTGCTGACCTGAACCCGTTCAAAGGAGTAGAATCCTACTACTCTGATGCCGTATTGTACTCTCAAGACTACACGGAAGAGGTGTCAGCCGAAGCAGAGAAGGAATCCCACCGGGAGCCAGAAGAACCCTATGCCAAGCAACCTCTGTCAATCAAGGTGAAAGGATGGACTACTCGTCCAAAAGCCATAGAGCCTATGGCTATCCACCTGAACAAAACCAGGTCAGGAATAGGGGGTGATCCTCTAGTGATCACTTTGAACCAGAAGCCTCCACCCTTGGTCATCAACCTTCGGCACAACAGGCAGTCGATTGATGTAAATACAACCGGGAACGAAGTTTTAGATAATAATAAACATCCTCTTTTCAAGTATATTGATGCTCAAATTTCGAACCAGGAATCCTCTCCCCATGATGATATAGAACTTATAGCGCAAAAATTCTTGGAAGCTATAGATTCCTATCATCCGTATATATGGGAAGTGGCATCATCATCCAATATCACCACGACATATGGACCCTATGAGGATTCTATCTTCATTGTCCTGCCTACTTGCAACAGTCAGCATTCAATCATCTTCGGCCACATGTGCAATGAACCGACTACGCAAGAAGATTCCTACGATGACGATGCTGATGAAATACAGGTTCACAAATACAGCCCACAAGCTTTGAAGATCATGCAAAGTATGGGTTATAACTTGAAGCTGGAACTGGGTCTCAACTACGGGAAAGGCAGACGAATACCGCTGCACGGCGATCCTTACTATCAACGAACTCATTTCGGGTTAGGGTATACCACCTCCCTTGCAACTCCTGAGTCAAACGAGGATATCTTTTCCTCTTCTCAAAATGGCTCAGCGCCCTCCGACTCATCTCATGCTCTCGAACGAACATTATCAGTAAATATGGTAGTGATAGATTCCTACGAAGCAGACGAACAAGAATATGAACTGTTTGAGAATGACGCTTGGGCTCAGCAAATGGATACACAATGGGAGTTTCGTTTCGAGTAGAGAGAACCTCCCACTGAAGATAAAGTTAACCAGATTGACGTTGGGGATGAACTTTTGCCAAAGCCAATATTTATCATTAATAATCTTTTCGAAGTAGAAAGGAAAGAAGTTATCCAGCTAATAAAAGAATATGTCGACATCTTTGCGTAGAATTATGAGGACATGCCAGGCCTTAATTCAAAGGTGGCTACTCATAAACTCAATATATTACCCGATTCGAAGCTTGTGAAGCAGTACCAATGCCGGTTCCGCCCGAATATGATGGACGCCATTGAAGCTATAATCAAGAAGTTGATAGCCTGCGATTTCATCCGGGAAGAGCAATATCCCGACTGGGTCGCCAATGTTGTTCAGGTCATGAAGAAAAATAGGAAAGTACGAGTCTGCATCGATTACCGAGATCTGAATGCAGCCTGCCCCAAGGATGAGTTTCCTCTTCCCATCACAGACGTCATGATTGACAATACATGCGGTTTTGAACGTATGTCTTTCATGGACAGATTTTCAGGATACAACCAAATGAAGATGCATCCTGAGGACAAGAAGCATACTACCTTCCGGACACCATTGGGGGTATATTTTTATAGGTCATGCCCTTCGGATTGAAGAATGTCGGGGCTATGTACCAACGGGCTATGAGTAACATATTCTATGAGCATTTACGCAAGACAGTGAAGTGTTACGTGGACGATGTAGCTGTCAAAAGCCGCCTCAAGAATAATCACATCCAAGACTAGAAGACAGTATTTGAATTGATGCGCCAACATCAACTCAAAATGAATCCTAAAAAGTCCCTTCTGGGGGTATCTAGTGGCAAATTTCTGGGATTTGTCATTACCGCCAAAGGCATTCAAGTAGACCCTGATAAAGTCAAGGCCATCTTAGAAATGCGACCGCCCCGTAATCTGAGAGAACTCAGGGGATTTCAAGGTCGTCTGGCTTATATCCGGAGATTCATATCCAACCTCTCTGGGAGATGTCAGCCCTTTCCTGGTCTCATGAAGAAAGGTGTATCCTTCGTATGGGACGGAGCCTGTCAGCAAGCGTTCGGTGATATCAAACGCTACCTCACTAGTCCGGCAGTTCTGGTGCGTCCTGTCATAGGAAGACCATTCATGATGTATGTTCGAGCGATGGATCATTCTCTGGGAGTTTTTCTCACACAGAAGAACGATATGGGTCATGAACAGGCTATCTACTACCTCTACAGGATGATGGTCGGAGCCGGACACCGGTACAACCCAGTGGACAAAGAATGCTTGGCTCTGATGTTCGCTATCCAGAAAATGCGGCACTATGTCACAGGCCAAACCATTCACATTATCTCCAGGATCAATCATCTTCGGGTACTGATGAACAAACCAAGTGTTCTTAATTCCTGACTCGCGACTTGGGCGATGTTATTAACACCGTATAACATGGTGTACGTACCTCAGAAGTCCGTCAAAGGCCAAGCGTTGGCTGACTACCTAGCTGCTCATCCGATCCCGTAGGCCTCCAAACTGTACGAGGACATTCCCGACGAAGTCGCAGAATGTAATTCTGTAATGGAAAGTGATGCATGGCAATTGTTCTTCGATGGTGCCTCCAGGACTGGTCCCAAGGGAAATGTGGTTTCGGGAGTAGGGATTATCCTGGTTAGTCCTGATAAGCTCGTCATCTACCGAGCATATTCTTTTAGCGAGCCTTGTTCTAACAATGTGGCGGAGTACAACGCTCTACTAATCGGGCTCCAAGTCGCTAAAGAATTGGGCGTCGAATCTCTGTAAGCTTTCGGTGATTCTCTGCTGATCGTCAATTAAGTCAGAGGAATATATGAAGTCCGGAATCCAGACCTCATCCCCTATCACCGAGCAACGGTCGAGATAGTCACGACATTCAAAGGATTCTTCCTAGAGCATGTACCTCAATCTCAGAATCTGGAAGCTGATGCCCTAGCCAGTCTAGCTGCAGATTTAGCCACCCCTATAAGAAGGCAGAATTCGGTGATCCTTCTTAACAGAGATTTATTCTGTATAAAAAATAACTTCCACATAGAACACAGCTACGCGGTAAACATATATCTTCCAAAGAGAGACCGGAGAAGTCCCTTTATAGATTTTGTGGCATACGAAATCTTGTCGGAGGACCCTAAAGAAGAAGTATCCGTCAAAAGACGATCATTACGCTTCTATTTCGAGGCGTCCTCACTGTATCTATATCGCCGGACCTACGACGGACTGCTATTACGATGTCTCTCTGGTGATGAAGCACATCGGATTATCCGTGAAGCTCACGACAGCGTATGCAGAGCGCACCAACCCGGTCCTAAGCTATAGGATCGCATCAGGAGAATGGGCTATTACTGGCCTACTATGATCACAGATGCAATAAAGTACGCAAGACAGTGCAGAGCCCGTCAGGTCCATGCAGACTTTATCCATCAACCTCCTGAACATCTACATCCTACGGTTGCGTCCTGGCCTTTCGAAGCATGGGGTATGGATATCATTGGTCTAATTCACCCGTCTTCTTCCAGAGGTCACCGGTTCATACTGGCCATCAAGGATTATTTCTCCAAATGGGCAGAGGCGACCCCTCTTGCTGAGGTGAAGGCATCTAATATGATCAGCTTCATCAAGCATCATGTCATTTATCGTTTCGTGATACCCCGGAGGATAATTCATGACAATGGGCCTCAATTCATCAGCCAAGCGTTTTATCGATTTTGCGATAAAAATCGGATACAAAATGTGGCCTCTACGGCATATAATCATACTGCTAATTGTCACGCCCCGAGGCGTCCCCCGAGCCGTGACCGCCGTGCGGGCCTGGAGTTGCGCCCGCACAAGGCTTTAATGATTTGCATAGCAAGCACGTATTCAGAGTACGCAGATAAATTGAAACACAGATTTTGAAACATAGAAAAGTTCTCTTTATTGATAATGAACATCTATTACAAACTCTTGAACGAGTCAGCTAATATGCCGAACGGCTTACAAAAGGGTTGACTCAAAATGAGATAGCAGTCCTGTACATTACATCCTTTTATAAACTCAAACGATAAAGACCTCCAGGCTGGAGGATCGCTTTGCCACGGAGCTGCATTTGTGTATGAAGAGTTGCAGCTTCGGACTTCAAAAGGCTTTGAGGCGCGGTGAAGATGCGCTAACAGCTGGACTGGATCGGGAAGACGACTTCGGCTCCTCGCTCGGTTCGCCTTAGTGCGGAGAACCTGTTTCAACGAGGGTCAGCATATCGAAACATGCTGGTGAAGGCGAGCTAGCCTGACTTTACCAATCAACACGTTGTTTAGTGAATCATGGATATTTTGTGGGTTTCTATCTTGCCTTAGTTCATTTACAGTTAAGCAGCATATTGAATTTACTGAAATGAACGTGCCACCGTTAGGTAGATTTTACCTGACCGTCTGAATTACCTGCACAATACTTACCTTGCCTTCCCTGCCACGGAGACACAAGTTAGTATGCAACAGGTTTAAATATACACGATGATCACTGGCATGGTTGCCATTTGGGACGGTAGTCTTTGACGAGAATGGTTTGCAACGTAAGTACAAGAGGTGCTGCAAGCCATTTCCGCCGAACAAGAGACTAGAACAATATGTCTCGCCCGGACCGGATCGATGCCAGTGCCCCAGCATCGTCCGCGAGACGTTTCCCTGTGCACAAGTTGTCCATGATCGAACAAGATACAAGTAACAAGTTATTGCAGTTGAGGCAACAAGAGTACAAGACAAGCAATTGTACAAGACAAGCATATTCATGATTTATTCCCTAACGAACAAGCATGCAGTTCAGTATCCGTTCATGAAGTTATTGACAAGCATAATGAACCAAGTCTATTCTCTTTTATCTTGGTTTCTTTTATATTTACTTGGTATCGTTTGATCGGGGCAAAGAAGAGTGCGGTTAGATTAGCTGTGAAGCTTGGAAGCAGGACTAGCTAATCGGGTTGGTAGCCACTCACTAGATTTTGGAAAGAAGAAGGAGGCGCTTCACGACTCCGTTCTTTGGAATGGAAAGTATTATATAGAGCAGGAGGAAGCTTCGTTCACCTGCATTACGAATAGCTCGATTAATACTTCTTCCTCTCTTTCCATTCTCGGAATAGAAGTGCAAGTCAATGAACGAAAACAATGAAATCCATCGAAACCGTTCAAGGAAAACAAGCAAATCCCAAAACCAACTCAAAGCACGAAAGCAACAAGCGACATCGAAAACCGAGGCAATAAAAGATAGCAGCGGAGAGGTCCCTCCTGACTCTGCCGCTAAGACGATCCTTGGGGCGCAGTCCACTGAATATGGGAATCGATTCCGAAGAAACAAATCCATAACGAGGACGAGTTCTTAATTCAATCTATCCCGATCGAACGATACCGTCTAGTGTTTCTTAGCCGCGCTCTCCGCATCGGGAGAACGGGGCGCTACACTAATGGTTTGGCGGAAGCTTTCAACAAAACCATTATGAAGCTCTTAAAAAAGTTTATCTCTTCAAACAAGAGGGATTGGAATGAGAAGCTGGAAGAATGTCTCTGGGCATACCGCACAACGGTACGAGCACCGACAGGTTGTACCCCATTCTCATTAGTTTATGGGAGCGAAGCAGTTCTCCCCATCGAGATCCAAATTCTGTCACTCAGGATAGCCGTGGCTAATGAGTTGACTCAAGAAAAGAATGACCTGTTAAGGCTTCAAGAGCTAGAAGGATTAGACGAGAAATGCCTCCAAGCTCAACAGCGCATCGCGTTCTACCAAGCACGCATTTCTAGAGCTTTTAAATAAAAAGTAAAGGAAAGAGTGTTCAAAGTCGGCGAGCTAGTTTTAGCCATAAGAAGGCCGATGATTCTTACTCACAGGAGTGAGGGCAAATTCTAGCCCAAATGGGAAGGCCCTTATGTAATCGAGACGACGTTCTCAAACGGCGCTTACAGGTTAGCCAAGCCTAATGGAGACCTGTTAATGGCTCCCATCAATGGCAAATTCCAAAAAAGGTACTATGCTTAACCTCCTTTGCTCAAATGGAGTATGGTGAGGACCTTATTCTGACAATACTACTTCCAAAATGAAACTAGTTGGATCGTATTCTATCATGTCCATATAACCTCTGAATAGATATGTTTAACTAATTTGGAACTTCGAGACCTATCACGTCTATACTAACTCTGATAGTATTTTGTGTACAAATTTTAGCTAAAAGCATATTCTATCATGTCCATATAACCTCTGAATAGATATATCCTGCTAAAATTTATCGAGAGTATATCACGTCCATATTACCTCTGATATCACTTTCACCCAAACCTGTCATTTATATTCCAAAATGATGGGTCCATAAAGTCAGATAAGAGCCTCTTTATTATTCCCAAAAAGAGCAAAAGTACATTGAAAAGCAAAAAAGTACTCATTTGGGGGGAGCGGTTAGGTCACAAATCTGCTGCGCCAGAGCAACCATTCTCTCATCCCGGGAGTTCAAGACGTCGGCACGAGCCCGTTCCAACCTTGCCACATCATTGTTCAAAGCAGCTAGCTCAGACCGAGCTCGCACAAAACCCGATTGGAAAGCACCCACACGCGTCAGATTCTGCTGAACAGTCGCCCGTCGCTCCTTCAGCACATCTTGGGCTGCCGATAAAGAGAGAGCCTTCGCCTCTACTCGAACAAGCTCATCCTTCAATATGCGGGCCTTCGCTGCCACTTCCTCATATTCGGCTTCGTATCGGGTCAATTCGGGGACGACATACTCCAATTGGACACGCTCATGATCCATCTCCTGCTGCTGAGCCGCGATGGACTTATTCAGAGACTCCATCTGTTCAGCAAGCTGCGCAGTCAGGAAGTCGTACCTAGCTTGAACGAGACCATCAATGTTGCCTCGAGCTAGCTGCAAGTATTCGCTAATGGGTTTCTCCAAACAATTAACTATCTCCTCTAGCGTGTCAGCTACCCCAGTGTCGTTGAATTCTCGGATCGGCACTATCGTGGACCGTAAGGACCTCCTCAGCGATGCAAAGCTCAAATTCTTCTCCAACACCATTGATATTAACATTTTCAAGGTGGTGTAGAAGATACTAGTGTACTACTCGGTCAGTGCAGCTAGATCCGAATGGACGCTGGGAGTGGCCACGATATTAGGGAATCCCACTCCAGGAACAACCGCAAACGATGTTTCCACGACCGTCGCCTCAACAGGTGGTGCGACAAAATAAGAAGCGCCAACACCGGACGAAGTGACCGGCATACTCAAAGGAGGCATTATCGTAATGACAGGCTCGTCCTCCTCTTGAGATAACGAAATCTCTTCGACAGGTGAGCCGACACCCGAAAGTGTCTCCTCTTCAAAGCCCGGCACCTTCGTGTCGCCGCCAGGACCTGACACAGAGCCAAAGGGCGCATCTACACTACCATCCCCGAAGATAGCTTCCCCTGAAAAGAAGACAAAAGGAAGTTAATATCGAAATGATGTTAACTTTTCTAAAAAGAGGCATAAAGACGACATTTACCCATGGTCGATGGCGTATATATCGCGTCCGTAGCCAGTATAGCTAAATCATTTTTTAATGATGCTAAGCAAGCTGTCATACCTGGAGAAGGTGGTGTGTCAATCGATACTGGCAAATTTTCTTCTAGGTCCTCGTCAAGTTCCAACCGAGGCTCATCGGCTGGAATCTCGCTGGGTGCACTGACGGACACGACAGGGGTTTCTCCCGATGCTGATCCGGATGAAGATATCCTTATTCGGCTCAGCCCCGAAGGCGATCTCGTTCCACTACCTGAAGCGGTAGCAGCGAAAGCAGCCTCCAACAGGAATTCTCCGGCACCACCAGCCGGAACATTAGAGGGTCCCTCTCTAAAAGGCGAGGAACCTCCAATCAAAGAATCATCCCCAACATGGGGAGATGCAGGTTCACTTCTAGGAGCCTCATTACCCAGAATATGGAGAGGACGAGTAACCGTCTTCTTCTTCCTCTTGCGAGGGGAAGTCTCCTTCGGAGTAGGAGCCCTTCGCTTCCCAGAGAGTACCAAAGCCCCTGCGGACGGAGGTACCTCACCCCTCGGTACCGCCAACAGAGGCTCATCTGGATTGACGGACTCCTCACCCTTGTCAGAAGAAACCGAAAGGACTTCGACTCTTCCCCCAGGCTTGGAAGAGGGCATCCTAAAACTTCCATGCATATCAAAATCGCGATGGAAGATGTTGGTTGCCACGTAGAACTGGGCATACGAATGGAGAATGCGCAGCTCCGTGGAGAGTAAAATGGCGGGCACGGTAAAAGTTGCCTCAGTGCAACCCATGATGAAATATTGTCTTCCTTTGGCTCCATCAATGAGTCCACCCCTGGACCTTAAGCTGGTGACGGCATTGCCCAGGTGCAACTGGTCGTACCCGAATTGCCTGGCTAACCGACTAGGTAGGTAGGGCACCAAGAAGCAATGGTCTTCTCTTCTGTACAGTAAATATGAAGGTCTAATACAGACCAACCAATTAAAAGACTCAGGAGAAAGAACGGTCTTCCTGTCGCCTACGTCCTGAAGTTTGATCCCCTGTTTATTGAGATGTACAGGGGGGACAGTGCAGAAGAGCTTTCACCTGTGACTGAAGTTCAGCACCCGTCGACAGTCTAAAACTGTGGTCACGTTCTAGGAAGAATTCTTGTAGTTCAACAAAAAACTACCCCTCGAACTACTGCCAAAGCCGGGAGACATCACCCTGGGGTTAAGGAGAATTAACCATCCCATCAAATACAGGTATGGTAATTCTACACTGGGAAAGCTATCACGCCGAGTTTTATCAGCGAGCAACCCGTCAGTCTTGGCTCTCAGGCCAGCTTGTATGCGGCACACCATGGCAGGGAGCAAGCCCAGTCTTGCCCCGAACAACAGACGCACTACAGGCCATAGCGTGTTGCGGTGAATACGATCCGCAGATGCAATGCCGGGTACCACCAGTTGGCGCAGCCATATGGATAGGAAACCAGCCAATTGAGCATCCTTGGACAGAGGCCTGCGGTAACGCCTCAAATAACTATAGGTCTTAGTACCTACAGGATACTTCCCTATCCCTTCGTCGAGGATCCAGTCCGGAGCACCAGCGTCTTCCATGAGATCGTCGACTACCTGAGCATTAAGCACGCTCAAAAAATTCAGATGCTGATATTTGCCTTCCAAGACCTTCTCTGGCTTAGCAGTCCTGGACCGGTGAAAGAAGAGGTAGGACGTCCATTTATTGATATGAGCCAAATCTGAGGGCTCACCATAAAAAGTGGTACAAGTGAGGTAGTGGCACATCAGCTCTAGGTACACTTCCACTACCCGAGGGTCTGAATCCCCCGGCTCCCGGTTCGTGGGAACATACTCTTCATATGGAGTATCCCCCATCGGCAGTCTCAAGATCTCTGCCATCTCGTGGAGGGCCAATCATAACTCCCCCAATGGAGTGGCGAAAGTCCCCGTGAGCGATATATATCGCTCCATCAGTGCCAGAAATAGTTTAGGGTTGAGAGGTAACCCAACACTTGTGGCACTCACAGCTGCATACAGACCAATGCCCTCCAGCTCGGTCTGAACATGCTTCAGGGCCCATTCAACTAAGCGAGCCCATCGAAGATTTGTAGGGGTGATCCACCCACTTGTCCGAGGGTTCACCTAAGGGTATACTCCCCCGTGCCCCAGGAAATCATTACAGAAAGTCGGTAATTGGACTGGCTGGATCACTAAACTGTCTTTACTCGAGATACTGCCCGGGTACAGTCCCCTGAACGGCGTCACAGAGCCGGAGGGGCGGCTGACAAATGAGCCTTGGTCAGCTCCTCTCAGATGAAATATCTTTCCCGGCCTGCCGTGAAGATCGGGAGTCAGCGTCCACGACATCCTCTTGGGATGTGTAGCATGGAAGAATGCCGAGATGGGATAGTCTCTCAACATCTTGGGCAGATACAAAACCAAGCTCCCGGTAGGGAAAACCAAGAGTTCTTTCTTGGGCTTCGTCTGGGACTGCTTGTCAATCATGTCCCCGAAGAGAAAAGCCGGCTTTATGTATTAGTCCCTATCTATGTACGTCAGGGGCTCTCCATTAATCATGTTCAGCAGCGTTCGCTCGCCCTGAGCCGATATTAAAATTTTTCTTCCTTCAGGATACTGGGGCCCGGAGATAGGAAATGTCACGTGCGACAGATCCTCCAAATAGTTGAAGTGCAGCATCCCGGTGGCAGAATCCATCACATCGGCTAGCGGAGATGCATGCAAGTCAACTGCAAGAGTGCAAGAAAAACATATCAATTCCTATAACTAGACATTACAGATCTTGCAGCATACGCCAAAAATCAACAGTCTGTGCTTTACGCCAAGACTGTAAAAACTTGACCATGACGCTGTAATCCATTACCTAAAACGTAAAGTTCAAGGCTGGCAGTATATACAAAGTTTTTGACAGTCTGTGTTTTACGCTAGACTGCCAAAATTTGAGTTATTACGCCGAAATTTCCATCCCTGCGTAACACTCAAATTATTTAGTATACGCCAACTTTCGACAGTCAAAGCTTTTACGCCAGACTGCAAAAATATAGAGTTTTTGCACTGACACATTAGAAATATGGGCGTAAAAGATGAAACATCTCTGTGCATCATCTTCCTCGAAGAGGCTATCAGCACAGAAGACAACCTAGCGCATTCACGTACAACGTGTGGAAAGATTTTTCAGTCGTTCTTTTTTGTCCCAAAAGCTCTTCCTTTAAGGCCGGGTGCACTGCTCGTCGGCGGGACACTTCGCTCAGAATAAAGTTCGCCTTACCCGACCAAAGACGCTCTCGCTTGGGCAGAAGAACGAGAAGAAGAATCAACCTTCTTTCCCTTAGAGGAGGAGAGTTGTTTCAAGGCCATTACTGGAAACTTTGAAGGCTCGGAGAAGAAACGAAGAAGAACTCGAACAGTCGAAGGCTTTCTTTCGCAGGAGACGGATGAAAATTTTTTCTCTCAGAAACATGGGGTATATATAGAGTTCGGATGGACTCCTCGAATCCCGAACCAAATCTCATAATTAATATTCATTTATGATTGGGTACTACGTCAGCCTATTACTCAGAGAAGGCGGACAGTCAGCGAATTCAAAAAGTTTTCATGCAAAGCAAATTCGTGGTTTTTACGCTAAGGAGCTTTCTACGCTCGACAGCTACAGATCTATGGTTTTATGCTCATAGGCTATAAGTCTAAGGTTTTACGGCCAGATGCTTTTATGCTCGGTAGCTTTTACGCTCGAGAGGCTACAAACCCACGACTTCACACTCAGCAGCTACAAATCTATGATCTTACGCTCGGTGGTTTTTACGCTCAGAGGCAACAGATCCACCGTTTCACGCTCGGAAGATTTCTTTTTCAGAAGCTACAAATCTACAGTTTCTACGCCCGGATGCTCTCATGCTCAGCAGCTTTTACGCTCGAGAGGCTATGAACTTATGATTTTATGCTATGACTTTCCGCACATCTGAAAGATACGCAGGCCAGAGCGCGCGTACATCTGAACGATTCTCAAGGAGGTCAATTACAAGAGTTCACACAGAAGATACTCCTTCTTGACCTCAAAATATCCCAAGTACCCGAAGCATACAGAGTTCAACATTAAAAATTACTCTTCTCCATGGGTCGATTGGAAGTTCATCCAGACTCCAGTTTGAATATTTTATCTACAATTCAAGATGGCAACTCAGTTTTTGACAACCATTTCTCGCCCTGTTCTAAAGGAATTTCGAGAAATCATTTTTGAACATGAAATCTGAACAAGAATTCTGTTTATCAGAAGTAACAGTTCAGAATTCTACGTCGTTCCTCATTCCTAACAGCAGGACAGTTCGAATACTCGAATGCTAAGTGGCTTTCTACGCACCCTTAGTTATGCGTAAAAGACAGGACGGGACCTAGCACGCTTTCTAACAGAGTCGGCAAAAAGTTACCAGACGTGTCAAAGCTACACATATTCAGACTTCACAGCAAAAATATATGGCAAGATGATCATATGCACCGAAGAAGACAATTTTATTAAAACATGATTACATATGAGGGAAATCCAGTCTACAAGGGTTTTTCTTCATTTTTATGATTACAAATAAGGGAAATCCCGTCTACAAAGGACTTCCTAATCGTCGTCTGAAGATCTCGCCCAGAATCTGTTCTTCCAGGTTCTCGCATGGGCGGAATTCTTCATCCATCTTCCCCAGCAGTCAGTCAATTCCCGCAAACTGACTAACATAAAATGATCAACGGCGAGAGGATACAAAAATGGGCCTAGACCCATCCTCCAATACAGGAAATCAGGGTCAATCTGCTTTCCTGCGTCCAGTGCCATAACAGATTGAGTTGAGGTATTTCACCCAACTTAATCTCGGACGACAGCTAGTTTGTCTGCTCTCGTCCGTAAATATCAGGAGAAGATACAGCTTGCAAGCTGTGTGGTCAAAAATGACCCTTCCTCTCTCCGGAAGAACCGCCATACAATGTTGCTGATTATCCCGAGCAAAGGAGGCTATGATATCCTTCCATGATCAATCGTTGCAGAGGATATTTGCTCGAAGACGCCGTCTTTTTTGGCTCCTTATATGCTGGAAGAACATGGTCTTCTTCTTCCTCAAGTCGAACCGACGAACTCCGGCGATCATCTCTGTGTGGTGAAAGATATGAGGGAAGAACAGGTTAACTCCTCAACCTTTTTATAGGTGAAAGAGATTACACCGATCCCCAATAACTCCGCTATAAAGTCAGCCTTGAAAGAACGTGTCAGACTTGACCGTTTCAGGCTTCATTCAAAGCATTTTCAAATTACGAGGAATGCTTCATGCTTCATTCAAAGCGTTTCAAATTACGAGGAATTTAAAAGCTTTGAAGGGGGTCTTATAGAAGCATGAAAAATATGCTGGATAGCTATACGCAGCATGTTAATACGGAGCAGCATAAAAAGATGACCTCATAGCCATCAACGTACAACAGAGCTTTTCCGGTGAACACAGCATAAAATATGAACTCAAGGACCATCCGTGTAATGCAGTATGTCCAGGCTGTTTCAGCATAAAAAGGGTGCTACATCGCCTTTATGGCATAAAACTCATCCGCTTTCAAATGCAGCATTGAAGTGTACGAGGAACACTTCGTATTCTTCGAAATGAACCTGTCAGATCATGCAATGAACCTGACGTCTGGACTCCTGACAAAGAGTACTGCACGACTACCCAGACGACGGCTATAATGATGGCGTGGCACTGCAACCCAGGCTGTCATTTACTGCCATTTCTATGGCGTAAACCACTTTTACGCATACAAAAGAATATACTGCCTAGTTCTACACAGGCAGATGTGAGCTGTTTACACTCCACAGAAGACAAACAGCTTGCCACGTCAAAAGCTGCTCTTCGTATAGGGCTCGAGGCACGTCTCTGCATTTAATGCGCAGAGTGATGACAGGGCTCGAGGAACATCTCTGTATTTAATGTGCAGAAAGGGTGGCAGACCCTCAAAACATGCCTCTGCATTTAATGTGCAGGATAATGGTGGATCTCTGCATTTAATGCAGGAGATTTGATTAAATGTCATCGAACCGTCGTTTAGTGACATCCCCTTTGCGTAAACAGCTTTTACGCATACAAGGGGATACGCTGCCCAGTTTTACACAGGCAGACGTGAGCTTCTTACGCTCCGCAGAAGACAAACAGACTGCCACGTCAGCAGTTACTCTTCGTACAGGATTCGAGGTACGTAACTGCATTTTATGCACAGAATGATGGCAAATCTTAAAGACAAGCCTCTGCATTTAATGCACAGGATGGGGACAGATCTCTGTATTTAATGCAAGAGATTTGATTATATCTCCAAGAGCCGTAATTTCGGCTAAGACGTCCACATCATCGCTTTGGCACATTACGCCAACTCACGCCACAGTCAGAGGAGGAGGATCAGCTATCTTCTGCGCCCCCTCGGCTTCTACGTCCACTCGGCTTCTATGCCCGCTCGGCTTCTATGCCCACTCGGCTTCTACGCCTACTCGGCTTCTATGCCTACTCGGCTTCTACGACAACTCAGCTTCTATGCCTACTTGGCTTCTATGTCATGGTGAAAGTTATTAGCTTCTACGCCAGCCTCTTCTATACAAAGGATAACTACCTACGTGGCTTCTACGCCGTGATCTTCGCAGCAGTTATTCTCATTTTCCCTTAGTTGGACACGCGTCACACGCTCATTTAAAAGGTCATCTATATGCAGGCAATGGTTATTGTAACCGTCGTATAAAAGGGTACTGTGCTTTCCATTACTCGGTTTCTATACTGACTGAGTGGTCACTGTCACTAAAAACTCTATAAATAGAGACCTCTATCAACAGAGGTCCAGGGTCAAAAAATAGAAGATTGAAAGGTCGAGATTTAGTCACAGATTTCAAAAAAGAAGAATCCAGAGCTCAGGCAAAGGGTAGTGATCGACAACTTTGGCATCGAGCATCCACTCTCTTTAGCAACCTTCGAAGCTGCTTTCTGTCTTCTACGACACTTCTTCATCATCGTGTGGTCCAAGGGACAAAGTGCTCGACAGCTGATCAGACTCCTATAGCAATATTTATCCAGATTAAAAAATTGTACTCGACATCCTCGTATAGGATTAATTGTACTGCTTGTTTGTAAACATAAAGAGCGGGTTTTCGTATAAAGCCTCATTTCTATATCTTTCGTTTATTTTATCAGACAATAGCCCTGGGTTCCCTCTTTATTGACCGTCGTTATTTGGACGCTTTGCAGCATTGTTTTCTTTTTCGTTGCTATGGCGCTTCTGATTGGAAGTATGCACAGTACCGGCAGCAAAGGGAGGAAACTTCGGTTCAAGGAAAAGGGCATGATTGAGAACTTTATGTATCGTCTGGAATGGAAGAACGACCACGTGCGCATGGATGGTAGGTCGTAGGCCACCTTCAAATCGTATCGCATAACTCGCCGCATCAGGTAAATAGGAGGTTGCGAATTTGGTGAGCCGGATGAATTCGGCGGAGTACTGCTTCACGATCATGTTGCCTTACGTTAGCTGCATGAACTCGTTCTTCTTCTACCGATGTATGAGATGGGGTATGAACTCCTCTTTGAATCTGCCACAAAAGGTAGCCCATGCGATCGTCTCCTCATCATCGTCAACTGGAAGAGAACTTCGATGTACGTCCCACCAATCGTGCATATTCAAGCGAAGTAATAGTTGGGCACATGCGACTCGCTTTGGCTCAGGTACCTCAAGAAGTTTAAAGTGATCCTCAAGTTCGGCCATCCAATCTAGACCCACGGTTGGGTCTTTAGTCCCCTTAAATGGTGTGTTAAAGACCTTCTTGAAGTCAACAAAGTCGAAGGTAGTCATTTTCTTCTTCGTTGGAGTTTGAGGCATTTTGACTTCAAGCGCGGGTTGCTCTACCGGCGTCGTTGCTATTGCCGTAGAATGGATGGAGGCTAAGGTCTGCACAATCTGTTATAGGATATCTACCTGCTTCTGTTAGATTATAAATCAAGCTTCTAGATTGCTTTTAAATTTGGTCTGCCTCTCTTCTGTGCGCTTCTCGGCTCGTTCATAGCGAGCCTCATCTCTCTGTTGGCTTGCCTCAAGCATCCGCATTATTTGTTGAATGGGATCGACACGGGACATGGCACACTAACTTTGAGAACTTCCCGAGGTTCCATAACTACTTACTTGGGCTTGGGTCTCGCCCGGTGCAAGTGATGATGCTTGCGCTTAAGTTATTCCTTCGAAAGAAGGTTACTTATATCATGATCATAATTTATTGTGGACTCATTGTATAAAATGTATCTTATTTTGGCCTAACGAGTTCAAGAGTTCACACAGGGAATAGATCGTTAAAGGAACTTTTATGACACGAGGGTCAAAGGAACTTGAAACTGTGCTCTGATAACAATATGTTACACCCTGATTCTGTGGAATCGATAGTCGTTCCCCGGGCGTGATGCCGTGCTTGCCTATATTGCACACCGCACAAGGCAAGGTATTTTTACACAGCGAGCACATATTCAGAGTACACAAATAATTGAAACACAAAGTTGAAACATTAAAAAGTTCTCTTTATTGATAATGGGCATCTTTTTACAAACTCTTAAACGAGTAAGAGGATTGCCGCACAGGCTTACAAAAGAGGACTCAAAATGAGATAGCCATTCTGTACATTATATCCTTTAATAAAACTTTAAAATGTTAAAACCTCCTAGCGGAACGATTGCTTTTCCTCAGAGCTGCATGAGTTAAGAGTGCAAGCTCCTTGGTCTTTAAAATGATTCTTTTAAGTCACGATCTGAACAGGCCTGTTGATAGACTGGAATGGGAATGTAGCTTCAGCTCCTCCCAGGATCTCCTTGGTGCGGGGAACCTGTTTCAACGAGGGTCAGTACATCGAAATACACTAGAGAAGGTGAGCAAACCCAACTATACCAATCAACAGGTTGTTTATATGAAACATGCAACTTATTTGTGGTCTTTCTATCTTGCCTTAGTATATTTTACAAGCAAGCATTGATATGAAAATTCACTGAAATAAACTTGCCATCGTTCGGTGACTTTTACCAGCCCGTCTGAACCATATACACAATACTTACCATGTGCTTCCCTGCCACGAAGACACAAGTTAGCTTGCACATGTTTAAACATACGAGGGGATCACTGGCTTGATGCCATAAAGGAAGAGTTAGTCTCAAGATGGAAGGGTATGCAACGCAGGTTGCGAGCCCCCGCTACACGCCATTTTTGCCGATACAGACGACTATACAGATCGTTCCATCCAGATCGGATCGGTCCCAGTACCCCGATGACCGTCTGTAGGAATCAAAAACCTTTTACACAATTTATACATGATCAACGGCGTCTGATATTTAGTTATCGTACAGTAAAGTTCAAGGCGATACAAGCACGAGGCGAGTTTCATGGCATGATTCATTCTTTTGCATAGTCTCCCAGATCAATTTATTCATAGCAAGGTGTGTTCTACACATAGTACAATTTATAGAAGAAATATACATTCTAACTAAAATTGAGGCATAGGCAGAACATTCTAAATAAACTAGCATGCAACAAGGTAATCGTTCACAAGTTGTTTGACAAGCATAAAAATGATCCAAGTTTATTCCCTTTTATCTTGACATCTTTTAGTTATTATGGTATCGTTTGATTGCGGCAAGCAATGATATAAGATTTTTAGATATAAAGACTTGGAAGAATGGTCAACTGAATCGAATATAGCCACTGACAAGTTGGTTGGTGAAAGGAAAGGAAAGAGGTGCTTCAAGACTCCGTTCGCACGTCGCCTACTACAAGATCACCTGTATTGCCACGAACAACTGATCAATACCTCTTCTACTCTTTCCAAGCTCGAAATTAAGGTACAGTTCTATGAACAAAAGTAATAAAATCCATTAAAACCGTTCAAAAACAAATCCGAAAACCAACTCAAAGTACGAAAGTAACAAGGCGACAACAAAAACTAGACAAGAAAACTTACAGCGGAGATTTCCCTATAGACTATGCCACTAAGTCGATCCTCGGGGCACGGTCCACTAAATATGGGAATCAATTTCGAAGAAAAAAATCCATAACGAGGATAAGATCTTATTTCAATCTATCCCGATCAAACGATACCGACTTCTATTTCTTAGTCGCGCTCCCCGAAGAGGGGGAACGGGGCACCACTTTCTTATTCCTTGGAGTTTGCCGACTTCAAGAAGGTCTGCAACACGCCATTTTAGGGGACTGAAGAACTAATCGTGGCTCTAGATTGGCTGGCCAAACTTGAGGATCACTTCAAATTTCTAGAGGTACCTAAGCAGAAGCGAGTCGCATGTGCCCAACTACAGCTTCGCTTGAACGTGCACGATTGGTGGGATGTGCATCGAAGATCTCTTCCAGTTGTTGATGATGAGGAGACGATCGCATGGGCTACCTTTCAGGGCACATTCGAAGAGGAGTTCTTGCCCCCTCTCGTACGTTGGCAGAAGGAGAACGATTTCGTTCAGCTACGACAAGGCAACATGACCGTGAAGCAGTACTCCGTCGAATTCAACCGGCTCACCAAATTTGCAAGCTCCTATGACTGGCCATCCATGCGAACAAGGTTGTTTCTCAGTACCAGACGATACGGGAAGTTCTCAATCATGCCCTTTCCCTTGAACCGCAGTATCCTCCCATTGCTGCTGGTACTGTGCATACTTCCAATCATAAGAGCCAGAGCAACGAGAAAGGAAACAATGTTGCAAAGCGTCCAAATAACAACAGTCAATAAAGAGGGAACCCAGGGCCATACTGCAATTTCAGTAAGAAACCAGGGTACCACACGAAGGACATGATAATCAATACCCGATACATACATGAAATAAATGTGAAAGAGTACCCGCCGAACACGGTAGGGGATAACATCCTATGACAAGATCCATTTAGTACTAGTCCGTGTAGCGACTGTGTCAGAATTAAGTAAACAGTTCTAGAAATATGATATTGTCACCCCCACATTTCAAATTAAGGGTATTTTTGTCTTTTCATAATTAATGTATAAATGATTGCTTGATATTTAATTATATTGATTTGCTGTGACTTTATTTGATTATTATACTTTACCGTTGTTTCGATAATTAGAGCACAACACCAGCCATTGTCTTCCAACATATTTCACACCCTTGTCCTAGAAAAGCCAGACTTTTATTTTGATCCTTGTGTGACACATAATTATGTCTTGTTGTGCTTCATTTTAGGCGCACAACATTCGTCGCAAACGACTATATTTAATTCTATATAAATAATACCTTGTGTCCTTGTGTGTTCCAATCGAAATTGGAGACACAATCTCGATCTATTTTGAGCAACCCAAATTAGAGTAATATTCTATTCTGAGTCTTCTTCATTCATGACACTTGTGTCCCACCTAATTTTGATCCCTTGTACTTCTAATTAATTTTAGAACACTACTTGTATTTATTTTAATTAATTAAACCATAATTCCCACTTTGTGAAAATTTTTAATTGTTGGGCACTTCTGTGCAAAAGTGCATTAAGGTGTCTACCCCATTGGACACGACACGTAAATAAACCCAATTCTCATTCATGTATATTTTTTCCATAATTTTTGGCAGTGTACAAATTGCGACATTGATCTCTTTGAACCATGGCCTCAAAACCTTGAACCAATACACCATAGCTATTCATTTTTAATTCCATTTGAATCCTAACCATTAAAAATATCCATGAGAAGACCCATTTTCCCAAGAGGTTGACCAAAGTCAACTTTTAGGTCAAACCAAACCCCTTTATGTATAAATACTCTTCTTACTTTTCCTTTCTCTAATTCCCTTAAACCAAACCAAGCCACCAGTCAACCCTATTCCCATCGTCCCCATCCTTCAACCCACGACCAGATCTCCTTCCCCGAGCAGCACCCGCCGACTTCCAACCGCCGAGGATGACCTCCTCGACTGGAGACCTGAACGTCGTCTTCCTCCATAGCCACTGCACATCCCGGACCTCGCCATCCTTCAACCCACGTCCCCCATCCTCGCCAGCACGATGCCGGAAGCATCCCCCTTATCGTCGACCTGCTGAACCCCGACTTGGCCTGAGCCACGTCGATGAACCCGCAGTACAGTGCTGAACGCCGGAGCATGACGCCTCTGAACTCACCTTGCCTCGACTCAGATCTCGGAGTCGACCACCCCGCTGCACCCCGAAGCCGTCGACCTGCCAGAACTCGCCATCCTGCACCCTCCAGACCGCCGAGAACGATGCTGCACTCACCGTCACCTGCTTTCCAGATCACTAACTTCGACCAGATCAACCGGGAACTCGCTGCACGATGCCGGAGAAACACCTGCTGTCAACCCTTCGACTGGCCTCAACAGAATACTCCGCGACAACTGCGACGCACACGACTCGTCCCATGTACCCAGGTTCGAGTCCTTTACGTACGTGTACGCGCACGTCCATATGCGTATTTTATAATAGTGTGCATACGTATATGATAGTATATGCGTATTGTTAGTATAAATATATAATTGATATGATTGGTATGTACGTATTGGCATACGAATTAGTATATGGTAAAATGTGTATTGGTATATAAGTATATATACATATATGGTATAATTGTCAATTAATATATGTATACCTATGTATATGTATTAGTATAGGTTCAAATATATTTTGGTGTATATATATAAATATATAAATATATATATATATATATATATATATATATATATAATACTTGTATATATGTAGGGAGGTATATACAATGTGTCTATATGTATATATATATATATATATTATAATTGTAACTTATGGATATTGTGTATATGTCAGTTCATATTATGTACTATGTGTCTAGGTACTAGAAGACTTGAATGTAACCACGGATACCCCGTAGTTACATTGACCTGTGACCATGTAGCATATTAGCAGACTTCCATATGTACACCGACGTACTGGCAAGACCCGTATCACCGACTGTCTGTTATACACAGCAACTACAGACGTGACCCCCATAGCGTAGTCTCTGAGATCATTATGTTTGATTGTGTGTTAGAATAATGTCTGATGCAGTATTATGTTATAAGATATTTCTATAGGACTGTTTGATCACTCAGACGATACTTTGGAACCAAGATATTGGTATTGCCAGCTAAGGACCACAGGCGAGTACACTCTCTGACAGTTTCTATTATGTTGATTATCTCTATATCTCTTGTTGTATAGCGTGCATGACTCTGACACTGTTGTTTACGCGAGTTGGCATTATCGAGATCTGTCACGAGGAGTCGTGATTGGGATCTATCGTGCTAGATTGGGAAAACGGGGAAATATTATTAGCTTATGTGATCATATCCAAACTTTACATGCATCATAGCTCACCCATACCTCACGTCGGTTTAGACTGACCATTACATGCCTCATAGCCTGTTATGTGTGACTAGCCTGACAATTGCTCGCATCATTGCTATCCGGATGGTTAGCCTGACCTTACATGAATTATAGCTAGTCATACATAGCAAGCCTGTTCAGTCCCAAGCCGATCACATGATATGCTGATGTTTTAATCACTTAGTTAGATGTTCTTGACATGTATCTCTAGTATATTAATATATTATTTCTTATGCTCCAGTCATGATTCTAGCATTCACATATATACCAGTTCATGGTTCTAGCGTGTACTTGTATTTCTATTCATTGCTAGATGTACATTGATGATGATATTCTCCAGTACTTCATTATTCCCGTATTTCTTTATTCCAGTACTTCATTATGTCCAGTATTTCTTATTGCCAGTATTCATATCTGTCTTGTATTTCTTTACACTATGTTATAGATTTTGTCAATATTTGTGGAACTGCTGTTAGTGCTTGTACTTCGTTCCAATCCTGACTGGATATTTTTTCCAGAGGATCTTGAAGATTTCTGTACTACATACTGTGGACCGGGTATAGATGCAGATTACACACCAGAGATCTTAGAGGAGACTATTCCTTTAGAGGAGACATTACCTGCAGCTATCTAGATAGTATTTATCTTATGCATTGAGACTTATATAAGGTTTATTTCATTTTATGTTTAGACTTATGTTAAGTTTAATTTGAGACTTGTGGAGACTTATGTCGGACAGCTAGACTGTGATTTATCTATATTTTGAGACATGGTATTTGACTATGTCATTCTTCTTATCTTCTATCATGCTTTATACTCGTATAGATGTTGTGATTGAGTTTACACTATGAGATGTTGTGAGATGTATATTGTCCTGCTTTTGGAAAGTGACATCATTAACAGGTTTTCAGTTATATAGTATTATTGTGACCCAGACAGTGTTCTACCGCCGATGCTGCAGTATAGGATGGACGTACCCACGCTCTCGTACCCCTATACCGGGTGTGAGTCATGACACATTTTTAGTGGTGGCCCATGCAGGTCAAGTTTCACAAATTGTGCGATATCGCGGTAGTGCGACAACTTAGTTTTACTGCTACGAGCCTGCAATAGGATATAGGAAATAGGATTTAGGATATGAGTATGCTCAATCACACTAGAAAATTCTGAACTTCATATTGCTATTCGAATTGATTGCTTCCTTTAGCATTTTACTGTCCTTCCTTGATAATATCGTATTTATCACATTAAATGATTCTTTTAATCTGTATTCAGGATTCCACCGAATACTAGATCTATGAGAGTGGGAGCATCAACTTCAGAGAGGTCTGCCACCTCTCAACCTGACGAACAGACATCGAGAGTTCCTCCAACATTTCATGTTCATATGGGAGTATCTGCAGCTAACGGGAATCCTTCTCCACCTATTCAGAGGATTGCCCCAGCTTTGACGGACAACCCTCCACCACCACCGACACCGATCCCCGGAGGAGTGCCCACTGACGGGGCACAGATGTTCGCACTGATGCAGGGCATGCTAGAGGCCTAGAGAGTAACAGTAGAAGCTCAGCGTGTTCAAGTTGAGGCTCAGAGAGTGCAAGCAGAAGCACACCAGGCGCAGACAGAACTGGTGAGAGAGAGCATGGATAATGCTCATCAGGTAGCTCTCCAGGCTGTGGAGAGAGTATCAGGACAACCGCAACATCATGGCAACAACAGAGGCCAGGTACTATAGTGGACTTTAAGAGGATGATGCCTCGAGAGTTCAAGGGCACAGAAGGAATACTCTATGCTGATAATTGGTTAGAGGACATAGAGAGGAACTTGTGCTTAGCTCCGATTCCGGAGATTCTTCAGATAGAGGCCGCTGGCAGCCAGATGTTTGATATCGCCCTGACGTGGTATCGTACAAAGACGAGACTCGTTGTCAATGGACTTACTTTGGAGGACTTTAAGGAACTCTTCAAGGAGAAATTCTTTCCCGACGTAGCTTTGGAAGCATTTGAAAGTCAGTTCCATAACTTATTCCAAGGAGGCATGTCAGTCGACGAATATGCCACAAAGTTTTGTCGATTGAGTCGATTCGCTCCATCGATGATTCGAGACTCAGGAGACCGAGCACGGAAATTCAAAAAAGGGATTGAATAGAGAGGTCAAGCCTCGTACTTCGGGATGACGCACAGCTACATTTGAGGGTATTCTGATGGATGCCCAGATTGCCGATGATGACTTGGACCTCAGGCCCAAGAGAGGACGCGACACTTCTGGAATAACAGGTGGTAACACATGATAGGCCAAGCGCCCACACTTTCAAAAACAACAACAGAGGCGGTACCAGCAGCAACACCAGCAACAGGTTGCTGTTCGAGGACATATCCAGCAGCAACAACCATAGAGACAAAATTAGCCTGTTGCCCAGTGTGCATATTATGGAAAAATAGGACATACAAGAGATATCTTATGTAAAAGGTTGGGTACTTGCTTGTCATGTGGATCATCAGCACATCAACGGAGGGACTACCCAGCTGTTCAGACTCGCCCGGGAGGAGCAGCAGCTCCGAGAGGACCAGCCAGAGCACTTACTCTTCCAGGAGGCCAGCAGAGAGGACATCGACTTCCACCATAGCAGCAGAGGTTTGCTCAGCAGCAGTAGTAAGAAGCACCACAGGGACGAGCTTACGCCATGACTACTGAGGAGGTCGAGCCAGCTGGAGACGTGATTTCAGGTTTAGTTCAACTCGATTCTATTCCAGCACTTGCGTTATTTGATTCTGGCGCTTCCCATAGTTTCGTATATGTATCTTATGCCCTTAAGCATCATTTAGAAACAGAACCATTAGATAGGACTTGCAAGATCACGACAGGAGGATGCATTATCCTAGTCCGTGATTGTTGCAAGGATCGGAGAGTGTCATTGGAAGGCCGAGAGTTGAGCGTGAGTTTACTCGCCATGCAACTTCCGGGATACGATATTATACTCAGAATGGACTGTCTGAGTTGACACCATGCTTCTATAGATTGTCACGGAGGTAGAGTAGTATTTCGACCACCAGGAGAGCCAGAGTTTGAGATCGCCAGAGGAGCAGAGGAGCGGAGCAGAGGCACTTTTGCGGAGCCAGGATGGAAGAAGAGGAGTTACCACATCCACATATAGCGGAGTTCCTGGATGTATTTTCAAAGGAGTTGCCAGGTTTTCTGCCAGACAGAGATGTTGAATTCTCTATAGACTTGATACCAGGAGCGGAGCCGATTTCGCAACATGTCTATAGTGTCAACAACAACGAGTTGGTAGAACTGAATAAGCAACTTGAGGAGCTGTAAGACAATGGTTTCATTAGATCCAGTTCATCGCCATGGGGAGCACCGGTATTATTTGAACCAAAGAAGGACGTCACGGTACGCATGTGTATCGATTATAGAGCTCTGAATAACCTCACTATCAAGAATAAATACCCGCTGCCGAGGATAGATGATCTTTTCGATCAATTGAGCGGAGCGAAAGTGTTTTCCAAGATAGACTTGAGGTCAGGCTATCACCAGGTGAAGGTGAAGAGATAAGACATACCGAAAACAGCCTTTTGGACCATATATGGCCAGTTTGAATTCACGGTAATGTCGTTTGGTTTAACCAACGCACCAACAGTATTTATGAACTTAGTGAACAAGGTATTCAACCAGTACCTTGACAAGTTCATAGTTGTGTTTATTGATGACATTCTGATATATTCAAAGACCCCAGAAGAGCATGAAGAGCACCTGAGGATAGTCTTGGAGACTCTTAGGAGAGAGAAGTTGTATGAAAAGCTTTCGAAGTCTGAGTTCTTCCTTGACAAGGTTGAATTTCTTGGACACATGGTGATAGGTAACGAAATCTCAGTTAACCCAAAGAAGATCGAAGCAATGGAGTCATGGGCTACCCCCAGTTCGGTAGTTGAGATCAGTAGCTTTCTCGGACAAGCAGGATACTACAGAAGATTTGTACAAGACATCTCCAAGATTGTAGAACCAATGACTAGGCTGACCAAGAAGGATGTTGATTTTGTCTGGAAAGAGGAATGTCAAGCCGTATTTGATGAGCTGAAGAAGAGATTGACGACAGCGCCAATTTTGACGTTGCCATCAAGGACAGGTGGATTCACTATTTACAGTGATGCTTCAGGAAAAGGTTTGGGATGCGTTCTACAACAACACGGGAAAGTAATTGCCTATGTTTCAAGACAATTATGCCCTTATGAAAAGAACTACCCCACTCACGATTTGGAGTTAGCAGCAGTTATCTGCGCCCTAAAACTGTAGAAACACTATATGTATGGAGAGCGTATGGAGATCTTTACGGACCATAAGAGCTTGAAGAACGTGTTTACACAGAAGGAGCTAAACTAGAGACAGAGAAGGTGTTTAGAATTGATGAAAGACTTCGATATCTCATTACAGTACCATCCAGGAAAGGCCAACGTAGTCGCCGGTGCCTTGAGCAGGTATCCGATGGCTATGTGTTTGACTTCAGATAGACATTTATTAGCTAATCTTGAGAGCTTGGGAATTGAAGTACTAGTTCCAGAAGTTGATATTCAGATGTGGGGATTGCAAATACAATCAAAGCTGATGGACAGAGTTAAAGCTGCACAATATGATGATGAGACTCTGAGGAATATCATGGCACAAGTTCGGACAAGATTGAGAGATAATTTTACTATTGCGGATAATGGATCCTTACGGCATGGCACGAGGAGTGTGTGCCAAGTGGAGAGCTGCACGAAGAGATTTTACAAGAGGCACACCGCTCTCAGTACTCGATGCATCCCGGAGCCAACAAGATGTATCGAGACTTGATGGGGCATGTATGGTGGTATGGTTTAAAGCGCGAAGTAGCACGCTTTGTATCCAGGTGTTTAGTATGCCAGCAGGTAAAAGCAGATCGACAGAGGCCTGGAGGATTGCTTCAACCTTTAGCAATTCCAGAATGGAAGTGGGAGCATGTTACTATGGATTTTGTTTCAGGACTTCCTCATTCTCTAGGAGGAAAGGACGCAATTTAGGTCATCGTAGATAGGTTGACCAAATCAGCCCACTTCTTACCATTCAAAGTGGGTACTTCGACAGAGAAATTAGCAGAGATGTACATATAGCAGATTGTCAGATTACAAGGAGTTTCTATGAGTATTGTCTCAGATCGGGATAGTAGTTTCACTTCTCATTTCTGGAGGAGTCTGCTGGCTAGCTTGGGCACTCAACTCATGTTCAGTACCGTGTATCACCACCAGACAGACGGACAGTCTGAAAGAACTATTCAGACTCTTGAAGATATGCTATGTACTTGTGTTTTGGATCTCGGAGATTCTTGGGAGGATCATCTACACCTAGTAGAATTTGCTTACAACAACATCTACCAGGCCAGCATTGAGATATCACCATTTGAGGCTTTATCTTGGGATGATGTTGGAGAGAGAGCTTTGTTAGGAACATAAATGGTCGTGGATGCAGTAGAAATGGTAAAACTTATCAGAGACAGACTGCGAGTGGCGCAGGACAGACAGCGTCATTGGGCCGATAGCTACCGTAGACCCCAAGAGTTTCAGGTATAGGTTTTATTTTATTGATTTGTGATTGTTTTATTTTAGATTGCGTGTTAAGATTATTTGTTCTAGGTTGGCGATTTGGTGTTCCAACAGATTTTTCTGACACGGGGCATGATTTGTTTTGGCAGAGGCGGAAAGCTTAGTCCATGATACATCGGGCCCTTTAGCATTCTTACAAGGGTCGGCGCAGTGGCCTATAGACTTGACTTGCCGCCTACTCTAGATGGAGTGCATGATGTATTCCATGTGTCACAGCTGAGATGGTATGTGGCAGATCCTGGTCATATACTAGATCACTCGGAGATCAAAGTTGGACCGACGCTCAGTTGTCCTGAACAACCCGTTGAGATCTTGGATCGTAGAAAGAAGGCATTACGGAACCATACTATTCCTTTGGTTGGTGTTGCCTGGAGACATCACTCACCAAGCGAGTCAACCTGGGAAAGAGAGGACAAAATGCGCGAGCAGTATCCGTATATCTTCGAGACTTGAGGTATAATTTATTTTTGATTGTTTGTTCTTGTGCTAGTTTATTTTAATTTCAAGGACGAAATTCTTTTAAGGAGGGTAGACTTGTCACCCCCATATTTCAAATTAAGGGTATTTTTGTCTTTTTATAATTAATGTGTAAATGATTGCATGATATTTAATTATATTAAATTACTGTGATTTTATTTGATTGTTGCACTTTACCATTGTTTCGATAATTAGAGCACAACATCAGCCATTGTCTTCCAACAGATTTCACACCCTTGTCCTAGACGTGCCAGACTTTTATTTTGATCCTTGTGTGACTTATAATTATGTCTTGTTGTGCTTCATTTTAGGCGCACAACATTCGTCGCAAACGACTATATTTAATTTTATATAAATTAAACCTTGTATCCTTGTGTATTCCAATGAAATTGGAGACACAATCTCGATCCATTTTGAGCAACCCAAATTAGAGTAATATTCTATTCTGAGTCTTCTTCAATCATGACACTTGTGTCCCACCTGATTTTGATCCCTTGTACTTCTAATTAATTTTAGAACACCACTTGCATTTATTTTAATTAATTAAACCATAATTCTCACTTTGTTCAATTTTCCAATTGTTGGGCACTTCAGTGCAAAAGTGCATTAAGGTGTCTACCCCGTTGGATACGATAAGTAAATAAACCCAATTCTCCTTCATGTATATTTTTTCCATAATTTTTGGGTGTGTGCAAATTGCGACATTGATCTCTTTGAACTATGGCCTGAAAACCTTTAACCAATGCACCATAGCTATTCATTTTTAATTCCATTTGAATCCTAACCATTGAAAATATCCATGAGAAGACCCTTTTTCCCAAGGGGTTGACCAAAGTCAACTTTTAGGTCAAACCAAACCCCTTTATGTATAAATACTCTTCTTACTTTTCCTTTCTCTAATTCCCTTAAACCAAACCAAGCCATCAGCCTACCCTATTCCCATCGTCCCCATCCTTCAACCCACGAGCGGATCTCCTTCACCGAGCAGCACTCGCCGGCTTCCAACCGCCGAGGAAGACCTCCTCGACCGGAGACCTGAATGCCGTCTTCCTCCATAGCCACTACACAGCCCAGACCTCGCCATCCCCGCTGTATACGTCGCCCATCCTCACCAGCACGACGTCGGAACCACCCCCCTCATCGTCGACCCGCTGAACACCGGCTTGGCCTAAGCTACGTCGACGAACCCGCTGCACAACACTGAACGCCGGAGCACGACGCCTCTGAACTCGCCTTGCCTCGACTCAGACCCCGGAGTCGACCACCCCGCTGCACTACGAAGCCGTAGACCTGGCAGAACTCGCCATCCCGCACCCTCCAGACCGTCGGGAACGACGCTGCACTCACCGTGACCTGTTGTCCAGATCACTGACTTCGGCCAGATCAACCGAGAACTCGCTGCACGACGCCGGAGAAACACCTGCTGTCAACCCTTCGACTAGCCTCAACCGAATACTCTGCGACAACCGCGACGGACATGACTCGTCCCACGTACCCAGGTTTGAGCCCTTCACATACGTGTACGTACACGTACATATGCGTATTTTATAATAGTGCGCATATATATAAGATAGTATATGCGTATGACTCGTCCCATGTTAGTATAAATATATAATTGATATGATTGGTATGTACGTATTGACATACGTATTAGTATATAGTTAAATATGTATTGGTATATAAGTATGTATACATATATGGTATAATTCTCAATTAATATATGCATACCTATGTATATGTATTAGTATAGGTTCAAATGTATTTTGGTGTATATATATATATATATATATATATATATATATATATATATATAAGTATAACTCTCAATCAGTATATATATATATACATATAGACACATTGTATATACCTCCCTACATATATACAAGTATTAATTCTATTTAAGGTATATATATATATATATATATATATATATATATATATTATAATTGTAACTAATGGATATTGTGTGTATATTAGTTCATATTATGTACTATGTGTATAGGTACTAGAAGACTTGAATGTTACCACGGATACCCCGTAGTTACATTGACCTGTGACCATATAGCATGTTAGCAGACTGCCATATGTACACCGACGTACTGGCAAGACCCGTATCACCGACTGTCTGTTATACACAGCAACTATAGACGTGACCCCCCTAGCGTAGTCTCTAAGATCATTATGTTTGATTGTGTGTTAGAATAATGTCTGATCCAGTATTGTGTTATATGATATGTCTATAGGACTGTTGGATCATTCAGACGATACTTTGGAACCAGGACATTAGTATTGCCAGCTAAGGACCACAGGCGAGTACATTCTCTGACAGTTTCCATTATGTTGATTATCTCTATAACTCTTGTTGTATAGCGTGTATGACTCTTACACTGTTGTTTACACGAGTTGGCATTATCGAGACCTGTCATGAGGAGTTATGATTGGGATCCATCGTGCTAGCTGGGGAAAACGGGGAAATATTAGTAGCTTATGTGATCATATCCAAATTTTGCATGCATCATAGCTCACCCATACCTCACGTCGGTGCAGCCTGACCATTACATGCCTCATAGCCTGTTATGTGTGACTAGCCTCACTATTGCTCACATCATAGCTATCCGGATGGTTAGCCTGACCTTAAATAAATCATAACTAGTCATACATACCAAGCCTGATCAGTCCCAAGCCGATCACATGATATGCTGATGTTTCACACACTTAGTTAGATGTTCTTGACATGTATCTCTAGTATATTGATATAACATTTCTTATGCTCTAGTCATGATTCTAGCATTCACATATATACTACTTCATGGTTCTAGCGTGTACTTATATTTCTATTCATTGCTAGATGTACATTGATGATGATATGCTCCAGTACTTCATTATTCTCGCATTTCTTTATTCTAATACTTCATTATGCCCAGTATTTCTTATTGCCAGTATTCATATCTGTCTAGTATTTCTTTACACTGTGCTAATAGATCTTGTCAATATATGTGGAACTGCTGTTAGTGCTTATACTTAGTTCCAATCCTGACTGGATATTTTTTCCAGAGGATTTTGAGAATTTTTGTACCACACACTATGGACCGGGTATAGATGCAGATTACACACCAAAGATCTTAGAGGAGACTATTCCTTTGGAGGAGACATTACCTACAGCTATCTAGATAGTATTTATCTTATGCATTGAGACTTATATGAGGTTTATTTCAGTTTATGTTTAGACTTATGTTAAATTTAATTTGAGAGTTGTGGAGACTTATGTCGGATAGTTAGACTATGATTTATCTATATTTTAAGACATGGTATTTGACTAGGTCATTCTTCTTATCTTCTATCGTGCTTTATACTCGTATAGATGTTGTGATTGAGTTTATACTATGAGATGTTGTGAGATGTATATTGTCCTCCTTATGGAGAGTAACGTCATTGACAAGTTTTTAGTTATATAGTATTATTGTGAACCAGAAAGCGTTCTACCACCGATGCTGCGGCATAGGCTAGACATACCCACGCTCCCGTGCCCCTATACCGGGTGAGGGTCGTGACAGATATATATACTATCATGACTGAAAACTAACAGAGAGATGTACTCGTCTCTAGTCCTAAGCCAAGGTGTCTCTCGATGTCCAAGATGGTGTCACACAATCCTATTTAGAAAATATTACGTCAATTAGTGTAATGAATGATAAATGAGTTAAAAATGCACTAGTATGATTTCTAGGTTATTTCTAAGTCAAACTAGTCCAATACTCTGATTCAAGGTCCATTACAAAGCTATACTAGGTTTTACTAAGGTTATAACCTTAAGTATCAGCTATATAAGCTATTACTTATATGTGTGGTTAATATTAACAGACACTAACCTAATATATTAACTATACCTAATAACTAATAACATTATATTTGATACAACAATTGACTGACATCTAACTGGTATCATATCCTCTTTTACTTACTGACATTAATTAATATTCAATATTGATACATAAAAACTAATATCTAACTTATTAATAATTACTAACTAAACTAACTAGCACTTAGTATACACTAACTTCTAAACTAAGAACTTGACTGATACTAACATATACTAACCAAATAATCAATATTACTACTAACTGTTATAGACTAATAATAGATAATCTAATTAAACCAACTAATACTTTACCTGAAGGTGACTTCCCTCTCTACCTTGCTGTTATTGCAGTCAAGCCACTACTGGTACTTTAACAACTAAACACAGTTGCTGCTGTGAGTAACACATCCCCAATCTTTGATCCATAATACATCAAAACACCCACTACTACTCAAGGTATACTCGAATACAAGCCATGAGAATGTGTACAAACAGTTGGTCACTTGATCAAGTCAACATGAGCACAGATACAACAATCCCTGATAAACACATTAGCCTTACACTAAGGTAATTCCCTTATATCACAACATCACCTATCTCGACACCTTATAGTGCAACACCTGCTGCATTTACCCAATTGCAGAGGCAGTGCTATACAATACTGCATGGAGCCACAAATACAGCAACTGCGGCTATGATCTTCCTATTAATTGATACCAACAGCTATAAGTTCATTATCACAGTGAATTCCCCTTCCCTTGACTGGACTGAGATACCCATAATACCAAATTCTCCGTTAACCGACACCTACATTAACTTCACATGGAACACCTTCATATTAGTCTACAACTGATAGCCCTCGAATTGGAAGTTATTGTTGCCTCTACTAATAATGCTTGTATTGTATTATACAACTGAAACATCCTTCTCACTCCAGTTGCTGTTGTCCCTATTTCCCTGCTGCACCTACAACCACATAGGCACACTCCTACTCGAGCCATACTGACACTGGTAAACACAACTCTCTTGGTCACAACACTCACGTCCTTATAACACAATATATATATATATATATATATATATATATATATATATATATATATATATATATATATATATATATATATATATATAATTAAATATATACACATATATGCACAATGGTATTAAATACACAAATTCCACACTAAGGGCTATTTCACCAAACACATAGAGTGTGCAAGTAGGATACTCATGATACGTGTCCAACTCAAGTGTCAAAAATAACAATTTCTCACAATTAACCTATATACATATATAATACATCATAATACAACTAAAGTAACTTGCTACTATGAGAATTGAAGAGGAATTGTACAAAACACCCAAAATAGAGCTCCGAATCACACGGTATCACACTGTATCGTGATACGGTCTACTCGTCCCCAATTATGGACACGTAGCTAGTATCCCAACCCTGATCTAAGTCCAATATGACTAAATTAGTGTCATGACACACACTTGATATGTCAATCTCGTAATTTCCCCTAATTGGACACAAATTATCATGTAGCTTTCATAATACAAGTCATATGGACCTAATTTTTGATACTATGGGTAGCCCAAAGCCAAGAGATGATTCCTATTGGTTAAATGCATGAATTATAGTCTAATCTAAGGGTCAAATTATGAATTTACCTATTAGGAGATAGATTTTCAATAAAATGTTCAATGGACACAATTATGATACGATATCTTTGCCAATTCTTTTTTCCAAGTTCTTCTTGCAAATTCAAGCTCCAACACTCTTTAATTGATGGAAATGAGAGTCAATAAGGTAAATTAGGGTGACTTTGGTGGAGGGATAAAGTGAATTAGGGATGAACACAATTGGGGATCTAATTTGGAATAAGAATAAAGATGAGAGAGAATGGATCCCCCCTTTACTCCTTCCTTAAGTCACAAGCAAAAGTCTAAGTTACCCCTACACTAATGCAGTTTAGTTTAATCCTCTTAATTAATTAGAGGGAATGGTCTAAGATGCCTAGTCCATGTTGGGCTTAATAAATTTTCATGACAAGTCTAATTGGGTTTGCTAGCGTCAAGTCTATTTAATAGGCTAGTCCACTAGTATAAATAAATAATACAAAGCATAAAATAATTATATAACACACTAAGTAATATTTAATTCCTTAAAACAAAATAACTATGCCAAATTACTAAGTTACTCCTATTTGGAAAAGTGAGGGTGACAATTCTACCCACTTTCAAAATATTTTGTCCTCAAAATTTAAGGGAGAAACTAGCTACCAGTAGTAATCATAACAAGCAAGAAGAATTATAACTCACGGCTCAAACAAATAAGGATAACGGTTGCGCATCTCGGTCTCTTGCTCCAAGGTAGACTCTCCTTGAGATTGATGCCTCCAAGTGACACGTAACAAGGGAATCGTCTAGTTCCGCAACAAATTTTTTATGCGACCCAAAATATCCACTGGCTGCTCCGGGTAGCTGAGAATCGGACCCACCTTAATTTTTGAGTGATCTAATACATGGCTGGGGTCTATAGGCCAATGCACCGACCCTCTCAAGAATATCGAAGGGTCCGATGTACCGTGGACTAAGCATTCCGCCTCCACCAAAACGAATCGTGCCACGTGTTGGAGAAATCATCAAGAACACCAAATTGCCCACCTATCATAAAACACAGCCTTAGCATTCTATCTAAAATAATAAATCACAAACAATGCAAACAAAACCTATACCTCAAACATCAATGATCTCCGTTGGCTATCGGTCCAATGCCGCTGTCTGTCTTGTGCCACCCGAAGTTTATCTCGGATAAGCTTTACCTTCTCAGCTGTATCCACGACCATCTCTGGTTCCAATTATTTGCTCATCCGGTCTCAGTCAACTTGATTTTGATAGTTAACTAAACCATACAATGATATTTCGTGATCTGAAGCCTCAATACTGCTATTATATGTCATCTTATTGCGTCTATTCAAATATAATCATTCATTTATTTGAGTCTAGGATTGATGTAAGCTGAGTCGCACTGGCAAATCAAAGTACCTATACCCACATACCTAGTCCACTAAAATAAACCAACGAACCTATCCACCAAATTATGCCACATTCATTAACAAAGTCTACCATACATTAAAATCGAACTCGGGCTGAATTTATTCCTAACTCAGACCGAACTCGGTTACCCCTTTTGTATGAAATCAGCACAGTAGTAATATCCCTGATTTCCTAGCCCAACGTTAGAAATATTGAATTGAACCCCATCAGAATTTTGGCCGAATTCTGTTTGCCAACACACTATAAATAGGATTCGATTTCTACATTCCTATCAACTCAAACATTATTAAACCTTCTATCCTATTATGAGCAAACATATGAGCCTTAACTTTTCCATCTCCAAAAGTAACTCCCTAGCCTTCCTAGTGCCAAGTGAGGTCTCGGTCTAGAAGTCTACATAGTTGTAAAGATCTTGGCTCCATCAGTTTCTCTCTCTTTCTAGCTATGAAGTTGCGAGACTTCAGATCAAACCTCGTGGTGTAAATAAGTGTCAAGCCTTTGGATCAAAGCTTGTGATTCACTATTTATGATTATAGTGGATAAAACACTGAGCTTGAGTTCTCGGGACTAGACTAGTCCTCGCAGAGAGAAACCAATATACATCTTGGTGTTTGCGTTTGCTTTCTCTCTCTACTTTACTATCTTACTTCACTATTTTTTATATATACTGTTAGTTAGCAATTGCCTTCATTCTAATAATTGGGTAAATTATTCCGTTGCACTCTATTCACCCCCCCTAGAGTTACTTTATGGTCCTTTAATTGGTATTATTGCAGAATTACTCGTTTAATTGGTATCAGAGAAAGTTCTCTTAATATTTGTCTTAACATCCTAAGAAACTTATGGCAACTGTTAGATCTATCCACACCAGCAATGGTGAAGGCCAGTCCACAAAAAGGCTATCAATATTTGATGGTACTAACTACACATACTGGAAGACACGTATGATTTTCAACCTAAAGTCACTTAATTTTGACCTTTGGGCGGTAGTAATAGAAGGATACAAGAAGCCACCTAGAATAGTCATAGATAGTAACCTTGTAGTAAAATCTCATGATAATTATACATACACCAAACTAAAACAAGCTAGTCTTGATACTAAAGCTATTAACGCACTATTTTGTGATGTAGACATAATTGAATTTAATAGGGTCTCCACTTGCGGAACTTCGTACGAAGTATAAAAACTTCTTGAGGTCACTCATGAAGGAACCTCTCAAGTGATGGAACCAAAAATAAGTCGTCTAACACAAGAGTATGAATCATTCAAGATAAAGCAAAATAAGACGATCACTCAAATGTTCACAAGATTCCTCGACATCGTCAACCCTATATTATCACTTGGCAAGGAGTACAACAATCACGAGGAGATTCATAAGGTACTCAGGGGAATCACCAAGAATTAGAATCCTAAGGCCACTGCAATCATAAAAGGGAATGATCTTACCACGATGACCCTCGAGACACTCATGGGCAAGTTGATGACTCACAAGATGGATCTCAAGGAATTTGAAGAACCCACTTCTAAGGAGAAGATTATCACTTTTAAGGCACATCACAAAAAGGTCACCAACTATAACTCCGATGACGATGAGTCTCAAGATAAGGAAGTTGCCTTGATTACTAGAAACTTCAAGAAATTTCTAAAGCTTGAGAGATCAAAGAAGGAGGAGCCTACTGACAATAGTGATGAAGAGCCTATATGCTACAACTGTAAACAGACAAGGCATATAAAGAAAGATTGTCCAACCCTAAGAAAAGAAAATTTCCACAATCACTCATCCAGAAGAACTTTATCACGAAAATATGCAAACACTAGTATCTGGCACGAAAGTGAAGCTAGTGAATCTGAAGAAGTGAATCCTCGAGAAGTAGAAAACTTATGCTTCATAGCGTTAGCTGATCAGGTAACAGATAAAAACTCTTATGATGATTTTACTTTTTATGAACTAGGTAATGCTTTTAGTGATCTGCTTGATGATTTTAGGAAATTTAAAAATAAGTACAAGCATGCTAAGAAAGATGTTCAAGAATGTCAGACTGAAATAGAAAGTCTAACATCTCTACTAAGTGATGTAAAGGATACCTCTAACGATTCAGAAGAGAATTCTAGAATTAAGCTTAACCTCCACGAGGCACTTGCCAGTCTTGACAAGAACTCTCAGGAGAGCGCTAAACTTTAGGAAGAATTTGAATCTGAAAAGTAGAAGTATTCCATTGCTGCACATAGAATAGATGCTCTCACGACTAAATATGATAAAGTATATGCTACCTCTAAAAGATTAGAGATTAGATTGGGTAAACTGGTCAAACAGACCTCCACCCAACCTAACATGAAAAACGTAGCAAGACAAAATAATACTCACAGTTATGCTCCTAGCTACATACATAATTGTTCATGCAATCATATGTTCCGAATACATCATACATATAGAACCAATCATAATCTTGTATTCTATCATACACATAGATATCTACGAAGACCACAAAGAAATGTCCCACACAATCATGCATTCTATCCACAATAACCACAGAGAACTGCTTCACACAATTATATCTATCATGCTGCACCAAGCACCAATTACACAGCTATATATTACTATTGTGGTTATAAAGGACATATATCTAGATTCTGTAAAACAAAAAAGTTAGTAGATATGAATGTTTATATATGGGTACCAAAAACTAACATAACAGGAGCCTCAAAGAAATGGGTACCAAGGGTCACATCTACAACTCATTTTGTAGGTAGACCAACCCTCTTATGCTAGAAGCAAGTGGATTTTCGATAGTGGTTGCTCAAGACATATGACTGGTGATGCTAACATATTTGCAACGCTATCGATGAAGAAAGAAGGTTATGTCTCCTTCGGCAATAACCTTAGAGTATATATTATTGGTAATGGTATTATATGTATTCCTTCCTATCTGTCATTAAAGACATTTATCTAGTAACGAAATTAAAACATAACCTACTCAGCATCAGTCATCTAGCTGACCATGGTTATCGTATTAACTTCATTAAAAACTATTTATAAAAGATCCACAGGTAAGGTTATCTTTGAAGGGATCAGGCAAGATAATATATATTTTTCTATCTTGCAAAAAACACTAACAATTTAGGCAAATATCTATACGGCAACAAAGATGACAACTAGCTTTGGCATATGAGTCTAGGATAAGCAAACATGGACACTATTGCAAGACTATCCACAAAGAAGCTCGTAAGTGGCTTACCAGAGATTACTTTCAAGAAAGATATGATATGTACTGAATATGAAAAGAATAAAGCTACTAAATCTTCCTTTAAATCAATCAATTTTGTAAGTACCTCTAGACCTCTACAACTCTTACATATGGACTTGTTTGGACCCAGTAGAGTCGTCGGTCTTGGAGGTAAGCTTTATGCTTATGTTACTATTGATGATTTTTCTTCATACACATGGGTTTATTTTCTTGCAAACAAAAATGAAGCATTCTCTGAATTTGTCACTTTTTGTAAAAAGGTTCAAAACAAAAAATATTTCATGATTACTCGTATCCGAAGTTATCGTGGATGCGAATTAAAAAATAGTGATTTAAAAAGATTTTGCAATGAAAATAGTTTTTCTCATGAATTCTCTTGTCCTATAACTCCTCAACAAAATAGTTTTATGGAGCGGAAGAATCAAACTCTTGGCGATATGGCTAGAGTTATGTTAAATTAGTATAACCTTCCAAAATACTTTTGGGCTAAATCTATAAGTACTTCATGCCATATTTTAAATAGGGTTCTTATTCGACCTATGTCGAAGAAAATCTCCTATGAACTTTGGTTTGCTAGAATCCCCACAATTACTTACTTTAAAGTTTTTTGCTGCAAATGTTTAATTCTCAATACTAAGATAACCTAGGAAAGTTTGACTCCAAGGCCGATGAAGGTATTTTTCTAGGTTATACCGCAAAAGTAAAGGATTTAGGGTATTCAACAAGAACTCATTGACTGTTGAAGAATCAATCAATGTTATATTTGATGAACACAACACTCAAGTACTAAACAACAACGACGATGAAGGTAGTCAACCCGCAACCAAAAAGACATCTGAAGATACAAACTGTGCAAGTCATCCAAAAAGTATACTATGGATACTAAAGTTTACCACAGATTATCCTAAGGGCTTGGTAATAGGTGATGTATCGAAAGTGTAAGTACACGTTTCTCAAATAGAGATACCATTGCAAATATTGCTTTTATTTCTCAAATAGAACCTAAAAATACTGTTGAAGCTTTTGCTGACGAATTTTGAATTTCTGCTATGCAAGAGGAACTCAACCAATTTGAAAGTAATAATGTTTGGGATCTCGTTCCTAAACCTAATGATTATCTGATCATTGGTACTAAATGGGTTTTCCGAAATAAATTATATAAGGATGGTTCAGTTACACGTAACAAAGCATATCTCGTAGCTCAAGGTTACAACCAAGAGGGAGGTATTGACTACGATGAGACCCATGCTCCTGTTGCTAGACTTGAATCTATCCGAATGCATTACGATTTTGCTAGTTTTCATAACTTTAAACTTTTTCAAATGGATGTTAAAAGTACTTTCCTAAATGGAGTTATCAAAGAAGATATTTTTGTCAAACAACCCCCTAGTTTTGAAGATTTTAAACACCCTGACCACGTATTCAAGCTACGAAAGGCTCTATATGGACTCAAAAAATCCCCACATGCTTGGTATGAACGTCTTAGCTTCTTTCTACTTGGAAACAATTTTTTAAAATAAAAAAATTTATACTACCATTTTTATAAAATCTTCTGCTAATTCTTTGTTATTAGTGCAAATATATGTTGATGATATCATATTTGGATCCACTAATAATATAATATGTAATGAGTTTTCTAAGTGTATACCGAGTAAATTTGAGATGAGCATGATGAAAGAACTAACATTCTTTCTAGGATTTCAAATCAAGCAAGATTTACAAGAAATCTTTATCCATCAGGCTTAGTACATGAAGGATTTGCTCAAAAATGTTAACACGGACAATGCAAATCCTATCAAAACTCTAATGGCAACATCTACTAAGCTTCACCTTGATGAAAGCAGTAAACCAACAGACATACATAAGTATCTATGTATGATTGGTAGTTTATTATATCCAATTGCTAGTCGCCCAGACATAATGTTTGTTGTATGCTTATGTACTAGATATCAGGCTAATCCTAAGGAATCACATTTGTGCGCAGTTAAGCGTATCTTTAGATACCATAGAGGGACTTTGTCGGTAGGCTTATGGTATCCCAAAACCACGTCCTTTGACTTTGCTGGTTACTCAGATGATGATTTTGTTGGATGCAAAGTTGATAAAAAAAGTACCAGCTGCTCCTGTCATTTTATAGAAAAGTCTCTAGTCTCCAGGTTTAGCAAAAAAAAAAAAAATTCTGTTGCATTATCAACAACTGAGGCTGAGTATATCGCCGCAGGACGTTGTTGTGCTCAATTTTGTGGATAAAGCAAACCCTAGAAGACTTTAATCTGCACTATATGAACATTCCTATTCTCTGTGATAACACTAGCACCATTAATCTCACCAAAAATTCAGTATGCCATTCATGCACTGAGCACATAAAAATCTGACATTATTTTTTAAGGGATCATCAATTACACGGAGATATTTGTTTGGAATATGTAAACACGGAACATCAATTATCAGACATATTTACTAAACCTTTAGCTGAAGATCGATTCAACTTTATCCATCGAGAATTAGGTCTTTTGGATTTTGATAAAATATAAAGAATCATAAGATGCTTTACAAATTTTTTGTCACATTTTTTAAAAGTTTTAATTTTTTTTGATATAAGCCGAAAGGGCCCTTATGTCAAAAAGGTGTAAATAACCTTAAGCGATACGATATTTAAGTGTCTTTAGACATTGGGATCCAGCCCCTACATCTACTCTGAGATGATTTAAACTCTTAAAAATGTATGATATAAATTCAACACTTATTATTTTATATTTATATCAAGTCAAGAAAGACATAATATCGATTAAAGTTACATTGAGATACTGAAAATAAATGTACACATAATTTGGATCGAACTCGGACCGAGCTTGGACCAAATTCGGTTAGTTTAATTCCAGAATATACTGTCATTAATCTTCTTCCTAATTTAGGTTTCTGCTACTCTATTTATACATCTTTTCGTGGCTCATTCATTTAGACCAACGAAAAACATCCCCCCCTCTACAAATAAATTTAGTTTTTCTTCCTACATCCTTTCCCAATGGCCCTTAAAAGGAAAATAGATTCCTTTTCCGACTCGCTTTTCTGTCCCACTATGCCAAACATACGAGAATTTGACGGTTTTACTTTTTGAAGCCTTAAAATTTTAAATGATTGTTTAATGACTTCTCTAAGAGACACATTTGTCTTAGCCATCCTATTTATTTTTTCTCCCAACACAATGACTATCTACTTATTCTTCAAAAACTCTAATATGAAGAACTTGTTACGACTCGTACCAACATTTATACCAACACTATTCAAATATTCTATTATAACTTAACATATAAACATAATACTATTTCATCTAGAGTTTGTGGTATTCCAACTGAATTCGATGTGGATGACTTGAGCGAATTCCTACGCATTCCCGTTGATGGACAAACCCTAGTCAACATCACCCAAGTTTAATTGGACCATGGCTTAACTCTAGACTCTTTCAAAAATATCCTTTGTCATCCTCTTGAATGTCGACCTGAAAAGTTTTATGCAAGATATTTGAATGGTCACTTCTTTGAAATGTATCGTATTATCTTTTCAACTTTTCTACCTAAGAAGACTTACTATGATGAGGTCTCTAATCTAGAAATTTCAGCTTTATACCACTTGCATTTCAATATTAACTTCAATGTTTTCCAAACAATCTTATCTCAAATGGTTCAATATCGCAAGAAAAGGACATCCATTACTCTATGCTATGTACTTGCCAACCATTTTCAGCTATTTTAATATTTTATTAGATACTTGTCCACATCTTGAGGAACCTTTATCCCTCAATAGAGTTTTGAAAATTGAGCCATATATACTTCTACTATATAACTCATCATCAAACTCCAACACACATCTTACTGAATTTGTCCCACTTGTTGTTTTACAACCACAAACCTTAGTCTATTTTCAATCTGTTGCATGATTGCTCCCACAAAGAATATATATGCAATCGTGCTACTGATCATCGCCAAACTCTTCAGACTCAGGCTCTTGGCAATACCTTGGTAGACATCTAGTACACCTTATCGAAGCACCCAGTCGGACCTTTTCTTATTCTCCGGAATCCAAATCAACAAGGTTTTTGCATTGATCACCCCTATGTTCAGCGATATTTGGATCCATCTGATGCCTTCTTTGATCTAAGCAGAATAGTTGAACCAGTTGATGAAGATAAAGAAAATAACAACTAGTTACTCAATGGATTTGAATGTTTAAAAAATTTACTTTTAGTTGCTCTACTATGATGTTTCCACTACACATATGTTTTTGTATATTTTCTTTTCAAATAAATAAAGTTTAAAATAATTTTTTTATTATATGTTATCCTGTATACACTTTGCTCTCTTATTTTCTTGTTACCTCACCGATTTTGGTGGAGCATGCCATTTCAATCAAATAACAACGGAGGAAAAAGACATACATGATACTAGCTTATAAGATGATACTTGATAGACGTTGCCTTCAGCATGTCAACTGCTCCACAGTTACGGGGGAGCCTTGCATATCAAAGACTTGCTGTATCATTCATAGTTTGTCCATTATTAAAATAGGGGAGATTATTGGTCCATCCGGTCTCAGTCAACTTGATTTTGATAGTTAACTAAACCATGCAATGATATGTCACGATCTGAAACCTCAACACTACTATTATATGTAAGTTAAGGCTTCAGATCATGATATGTCGTCTGTATTGTGTCTATTCAAATATAACCTTTTATTTATTTGAGTCCAGGATTGATGTAAGCTAAGCCGCACTGGCAAATAAAAGTACCTATAACAATATACCTAACCCACTCAAATAAACCAACAAACCTATCCTCAAAATCAGGCCACATTCATTAACAAAGTCTACCATACTTTAAAATCGAACTCGGGCCGAATTCATGCCGAACTCGGTTACCCATTTGGTATGAAATCAGCACAGTAGTAATATCCATGATTTCCTGGCCCAGCGTTCAAAAATTTGAATTGAACCCCATCCGAATTCTGGCCGAATTCTATTTGCCAATACACTATAAATATGATTGGATTTTGCATTCCTACTCACTCAACCATTCTTAATCCTTCTATCCTAATGTGAGCAAATATCTTAGCCTTAACTTTTCTATCTCTACGAGCAACTCTCTAGCCTTCCTAGTGCCAAGTGTGGTCTCGGTCTAGAAGTCTACAGAGTTGTAAAGGTCTTGGATCCATTAGTTTATCTCTCTCTAGCGATGAAGTTGCGAGACTTCGGATTAAACCTCATAGTGTAAAGAAGTGGCAAGCCTTCGGATCAAATCTTGTGATTTACTATTGGTAATTATAGTGGATAAAACTTGGAGCTTGAGTTCTCGGGACTGGACTAGTCCTCTTAGAGGGAAACCAATATGCATCATGGTATTTGTGTTTGCTTTCTCTCTCTACTTTAATTCATTACTTCACTGTCTTTATATACACTGTTAGTTAGCAACTCCCTTTATTCTGATAATCTTAAATTGGATAGATTATTTTGCTGCACTTTATTTACGCCACTAGAGTTGATTTACGGTCCTTCACCAATAAGGCTCGCTCACCAACATCATCCCATGATAACTGAGTGCAGCATCTCCATCCATACAATACCTCAAATGGTGATATCTCGATATTGGCCTGGTAGCTGTTGTTATAAGAAAACTCTACCAAGTGAAGGTGATCCTTCCAAGAGCCTCTGAAATCTAAAATACAAGTACGTACCATATCCTCGAGAGTTTGGATAGTCCTCTCTGACTGCACGTCTGTCTGAGGGTAATATGTAGTACTAAACTTGAGCTGGGTGCCCAAGCTAGCCTGCAAACTCCTCCAGAAGTGGGATACGAAGCGACTATCCCGATCTGAGACTATGCTCACAGGAACCCCATGCAATATGACTATCTATAACATATGCATCTTTGGAAGCTTCTCCGTGGACGTATCCACTTTAAATGGCAAGATGTCGGCCGATTTGGTCAACCTGTCAATAATGACCCAAATCGCATCTTTATCTCCTGGAGAACACGGAAGCCTAGATACAAAGTCCATTATCACATGCTCCGACTTCTACAATGAAATGGGTAAAGGATGAACCTATTCACCCGGCCTCTGCCTTTACTTGTGTCACTACCACATTTTCTAGGAAAGGGTATTTTGGTAATTTCATAATTAATTAAATATTATGCATGTTAAATAATTATTATTATTTTTATTGTTAGATGTTAGTTTATTAATTTGGAATTGTGTAAGTGGACCTAACTAGTTTAGTTTAGACTCTTGGATCAACATTTGTATTAGTTAGAATTGAGCCCAATTAGAAGCCATTCATTAGGAGGATGATTAATTTAATTAGACCATTAGACTAGAATCTTTTTTCCTTAATTATTTCTTTATGAGAGGGCCCAAGCGGTATAATGGACATTACATAGTAGCTTGAGGGAGGGGCTAAGGGGGCCGACCAATATAAAGAGGGGGAAAAGTTTCTCTCTCCTCTTTTTATTTCAAATCTAGATCTAGAATTTCCCTCAATCAAATTTTTTTATTTCCACATCAATTTCCTACCAAATTTCTTTTCAATTCCTTCCCAAATCACCATTGGAGGCTAGTAGAGCAATGATCTAGAAGAAGGAAGCAAGGATCTAGAAAGAGGAGCAAGGATCTACAAGTTGAAGGCCAATTTCATCAATTTGGATGTTGCATTAGGAATCCATCTCCCAATAGGTATAATTCAGTTTTTCTCCTTTTATTAGGTTCTAAATATGTGTTTTACCCATTAGAAACCAACCCATATGATGAGGAAACTCATAGGAATTGTAATTAGGATTATAGGAGGCCTATGGAGAAAGTTATGGTGTTTTTTGTGTCAATTTTAGGAGAATTCCAAGATTGACACTTATTGTGTTTGTCAATTGGTCATATAGACCAAATTGACATGTGTTGTGTTTATTTATTTGTGGCTAGTATTGTGTCCACAATTGGATACATGTAAGTCGTATCCCAATAATTTGGTGATACATGTTGAATTGGGGGTTTTTCCTCCGACACGGGACTTTGTGCATGTCATATTTTGACACAAACACGTAGATGTGTGTTGAATATTTGTATTGGTCATAAATAGTAATTTAGACTTGCTTGTATCCTTCGGGGTACGTTTGATTGTGTGGTAGACTCTTATCACAAGCGTATCATAGATCTACTGTGATACGGGTGCGATGCACTCCACGTGTTTGTTGTATAGCATTTTAAGCTTCAATCCCCATTATTTTTGGCCATTTGTAATAGATGTATATATATATATATATATATATATATATGCATATGTGTTGATATATATGTAGATATACATCTATATACATAAATATTTGAATATATATGTTATATGTATACATATATGTTATATATATGTATTTATGTGTGTGATGCTACTATATCTATATGAATATATGTGAGGGGTAATAAAACTACATGTGTACGTATGTTTGTATAGATGGGGGGGTTCACATGAGTGTCTACATGTGTATATGTGTGTTGGTATATATATATATATATATATATATATATATATATATATATATATATATATATATATATATATATATATATATATGTTAGAGAGGAGGGTGTATATATATATATATAAGTGACTATACATATATCTGTATATAAATAATGTTGTGTTTATGCATATGTGTTGTGCTTGTATTGTGTGTGTTATGTGTTGAGAGAGAGAATCGGGAACAGCAGCTTGCACAACATCAGTGTAGAGGGAGAGCAGCAAGCTGCAAGGGGGCTCGGGCTGAGGTAGCTCAAGTGCAGCATTGTGCTCATGCACAGCAACCTCAAGGCAGTTCTGATCAGGGAGCAATGTGTGCATAGCAGTATCAGCTAGGAGAGGCAGCAACAAGTACATCACTATAGCAACCGTGCAGTGGCACTGCACAAGAAGAACATTAGCAGCAGCTTCATTTTTTGGCCTCAACAAGGTACAGCTGTGTGCACTTCGTTCACAGCAGGCTTCAAGCAGCAGCTGTAGCATCTCACTACAGAACAAGCAAAATGGAGCAACAGCTCGAGGAGGCAGTAGAATGCAGCAGGGAATGTATCAGCCAGGTATCAGCATAGTAGTAGTAACAACAGAGTTTTCAGTATGTTTGCATCTAGGTAAGCTATTGTTTAGCTAGTGTATGATTAAGTTCTCTAGTTTTTTTAGTTAATAGTTAGTGAATAGATAGTTAGTTATCTATATGTAGATACTTGTTGATTAGTTAGTAGTGTTTAGTTAGTTAGTATCTGTTTATCCCTGTATCTTATGTATATCTCTAGTTATATATATATATATGTATGCATGTATACATATGTATATGTATTAGTTTGTTTTGGTAGGTAGTGTAGCATAGTAGTTAGTATTTACCTTAAGATACCAAGGTAAATGCCAAGGTATTGAGGATACTAATGGTGTTTGAGTTGGGTATCAAGATGAGTGTTTAGTGGTGCGATACTAAGTTGGTTCAAAGCCAAGGTATCCACTTAGCATTTGTAATTAGGATTAGTATATTTACTATTGATTGAATATGCATATATGCTATTTCCATCTCTTTTTTGCGTATCTTGCTATACGGTGTCTTAGTATACTAAGTTTAGCTTGTCTGGCATAGATTCTTAGTGTATGAACCCAATATCCTAGAGATAGACTTATACAACCTAGAAATAGGTAGTTTGACCAAGTTTGACCAGTTTGACTTAGAGTTGACCTAGTTTGACTATTTTTACTTAGAAATAACTCTTTGACCAGGAAGTTGACTAGTTTAACTGATTTTTATTCTAAAATCTTGTATTGATATTATATTCTATATATAGGTCTTTGAGGTACCGTACCAGACATCTGTGATACTATGCACCAGGTTTAGGGCGAGTATATTCTCTAATAGTTTCTCATTTATGATATCCTCTATGTTTATTGTATCTAGTGTAGATATCCTTGATTTATTGACATGATGGTTACACGGATTGGTATATCCGTATCTCTTCATGAGATATTATTCTTTGGTATATATTGTATATCTTGTGCAAGCCTTGTTTTCTTGTTTCTTATACATGTACAGACAATAATTCTCGGGGAGACTAACTACCTTCCTAGAGAATCCTGTGCTATAGCGTACCATGGTTGGATCCACTATACCAGTCGGGGGTAGGGAGTATTTTAGTGTAGATATGTGATAATATCCTCCTTGTGCAATTCTTGTTACTTGTGAGTGTTGGTCATATACCGCACGTATGACTAGCCAGGCCCTTATCCTTGTACAAGTTCTCAAGCCGATCACATGTTAAAACTAGCACTCACTCAGTTAGTTATTAGTATTCTTGGTCATTGTCATATTATTCATTCTTGTATTTATTTCCAGTATTTTCTTTATTATATCTCTGATATCTATTGTTGCATCTTGTATATTCATATCTATTTACTGTTACATAGTCTATATCATTGATTAGAACTACTGTTAGAGATGTACTCTGCTCATTTTTTGATTGGATATATTTTTCCCAGATGACACTGAAGAGTGGTACCCTATTCATTACGGGCCTCAGGATGTTGTGGGCTTAGAGCCAGAGACCCTGGTTCTGGTGAGACTCATCCCTACTGAGACAGACGACCCAGAACTCATAGCTTAGATGTTTAGCTTCTCTTTGTATTGGATTTGTGTCCAACATATTGTTTAGTATTTTTTTTGACTCATTGATGTTATTATTTTGACTCATGAGTTATTTTGTGACTATTTTTTTTTATCCTTTCGTGATATTCTCTATCTTAGATCTGTGATTGAGTATATTGATATTATTGGTGGCTCATTATATTAGGTTGGGCATTGTTTTTGACTTGCATCCTTACACCGGGTGCGGATCGTGACACGTTTTTAGTGGTGGCCCATGCAGGTCTTCGAGGTCGTAATTAGTCCAATTCATAGTGGTGCTCTGAATTGAGTTCTATTACGAGCCTGTTTCAAGATATAGGATATAGGCTATAGGCTAAGAATACTCAATCACATCTAGAAAAAACTCTTTTGATTCATTCAACTATTCTTCCTTGATATTGATATTTGATCGTTTACAGTCCTTTCTTGAGTATCTTACATCATGTGCCATATTGATTCTTCCTTTCGCTTTGTCTCAGGATGCCGCCTAAGACTAGACCATAGCAAGGGAGAGCAGCTTCTGAGAGGTCTGCGATGTCCCGAGGGCCTACACCAGTCATTTCTCTCGTGATTGGAGTGTCAGCTGCTTTCGGAGTTCTACCTCCTACTCAGAGGACTGTGTCGGCTGTATCTGAGGGACTTCTACATCCACCTTCCATGCCAGTAGATGCAACACAGATGTTTACACTGTTTCGTGAGATATTTGAGGCGCAAAGGGCTTAGTCTAAGGCACATCAGAGGCAGACTGGCATTTTATGGCAGGAAATCGAGAGTGCTCATCAGCTTGCTCGTGCAATAGTAGAGAGAGGAGTTCCAGTCCAGCAGCAGGTTGCTCCTCAGGTTGCTCAGCTTCGGCTAGGCAATATTCAGGACTTCAAAAAGCTGGAGCCTAGGGTCTTCAAGGGGATGGAGGGCATTGTCTATGCTGATTATTTGCTCGAGGATATTGAGCGTCTCATGAGGTTGTCCCATCTTTCTGAGGATCTGAAGGTTGAGGCAGTAGGACTTCAGCTGTTCGACGTCGCCTACACTTGGTTCAGGAATGAACCAATTCTTGTTGACGTAGGACAGTCTTGGGAGGTGTTGAAGGACCTCTTCAAGAAGAAGTTCTTTGCTCGGGCAGATGGTTAGACATGGGGAGGAAGTTTGACAGCCTCATTCAGGGGAGCATGTCTGTGGAGAAATATGCCACAAAGTTCGGTAGGCTAAGCCAATTTATGGAGTATTTGGTGAGAGAGCCGGAGGTTCGAGTTATTCATTTTCACGAGGGTCTAAACTGGGAAGTGAAGATCCTCATTCTGTCTTTCTATAAGTCCTACTTGGAGATACTTGTAGAGGCACGCAAGGTTGAGCGGGAGTTGGGTTTAAAGCCTAAGAGAGATCATAATTCTTTTCTGGGGGCCAACAGCAGCACAGTATCTGCTAAGCATCCTCATTTCTAGTCCAGGCCTTTTTAGCATCCGCAGCAGCACCAGACTCCAGCTAGGGCGACATTTTACGAGGCACCGCAGCAGCAGAGACAGGTACAACAAGCTTTCTTCTATTTCTGCATGAAGCCTGCCATATCTGCGAAGTTTGTAGGAAGAGGTTGGGAGTTTGTTTGTATTGTGGTACTGGAGGGCATCAACTGAGAGAGTGTCCTTCCAATCCTCATTATGCAGTTCAGGAAGCATCTCCAGCTACGAGGACACAGGCGAGACCACCTGTAGTAAAGCCAATGGGACCGCCGCTTCCGACCAAGCAGCAGCGTTATGTCCAGTACCAGCATTAGGGGGGTCCACATCAGGGATGAGCGTTTAACATGACCGTCGAGGAGGATGAGCCCACCAGTGATATCATTGCAGGTTCTATTCTTCTTAATTCCATTCCATCTTTAACTTTGTTTGATAGTGGTGCTTCCCATATTTTTGTATCTGTTTATTTTTCTCTGAAGCATGGTTTGGTAGCTGAGTCTTTGCTTAGGACTTGCAAGATCATGACCGGGGAAGGTATTATTCTGGTTAATGATATTTGCAAGGATTGGAGAGTTACGCTGGGAGACCGGGAGCTGAGTGCGTGTCTACTTGTAATGCCACTTCTGAGCTACAATATTGTACTCGGGATAGATTGGTTGAGTAGGCACCGTGCTAGTATAGATTACAGAGGAGGTAGAGTTTTGTTTAGCATGCCAGGAGAGCCATAGTTCAAGTTTGCTAGAGGAGCTGCAGGGAAGGGAGAAAGCATTATTTGTGGAGCTATGGTGGAAGACAAGGAGTTGTCGCATCCGTTGATAGCAGAGTTCTTGGATGTGTTTCTTGAGGAATTGTCAGGATTGCCGTCAGATCGAGATGTTGAATTCTCTATAGACTTGGTGTCTGCTGCAGAACCTATTTTATAACATGTCTATAGAGTAAACAATAAAAAGTTGGTCGAGCTGAAGAAGTAGGTAGACGAATTACAGGATAAGGGGTTTATCAGATCGAGTTCTTCATCGTGGGGAGCCCCGATATTGTTTGTATCGAAGAAGGATGGATCAATGCGCATGTGTATTGATTAAATGGCATTGAATAATCTCATTATCAAGAATAAATATCCTTTGTCATGGATTGATGACTTGTTCGATCAGTTGAGTGGTGCCAAGGTATTTTCTAAGATCGACTTGAGATCAGGCTACCACCATGTGAAAGTGAAGCCAGAGGACATAACGAAAACTGCCGTTTGGGTTGACTAATGCACCTACGGTATTTATAAATTTGATGAACAAGGTATTCCATCAGTACCTTGACAAGTTCATGATGGTGTTCATCGATGACATACTCATATACTCGAAGATACCTGAGGAGCACGAGGAGTATTTATGGATTGTGTTGTGAAAGGAAAAGCTGTATAGAAAGCTGCCCAAGTGTGAGTTCTTCCTGGACAAGGTGGAGTTCTTGGGACATATTTTTACTGGTGATGGGCTTTCAGTAGATCCAAAGAAGTTCACAGCAGTAGAATCTTGGATGACCCAGAATTTATTTTCAGAGATCAGGAGTTTCTTGGGATTGAAAAGCTACTACAGAAAGTTTATGCAAGATTTTTCTAGGATTGTCGAGCCAATGACCAGACTCACAAGGAAGGATGTAGAGTTTGTTTAGACGGAGGACTGCCAGGTTGCTTTTGAGGAATTAAAGAAGAGGTAGACGTCTGCTCCTATTTTGACATTGTCATCAGGGTCTGGAGGTTTTACTATTTATAGTGATGCATCGGAGAAAGGTTTAGGTTGTGTTCTTTAGCAGAATAGGAAAGTGATTGCCTATGCATCGAGGCAATTATGTCCTCAGAGAAGAACTATCATACCCATGATTTAGAGTTGGCGGTAGTCATCTTCGCCCTGAAGTTATGGAAATACTATTTGTAAGGAGAGCGTGTGGAGATCTTCACAGACCACAAGAGCTTGAAGTTCATTTTCACGCAGAAGGAGTTGAATATGAGGCAGCGTCAGTGGCTGAAACTGATAAAGGATTTTGTCATATCTTTGCAGTATCATCCTGGGAAAGCTAATGTAGTTACCGATGCCTTGAGAAGGTACCCGGTAGCTATATTATTGACACATTATTGATATTTATTGGAGGACTTGGAAAGCTTGGGCATTGAAGTAATAGTTCCTGGTTTGGCTATACAGATGTGGGGGTTGCAGATATACTTAGAGTTGATGGATAGGATCAAGGTAGCCCAATATGAGGATGTATCTCAGAGTAGCATCAGAGCTCAGGTGAGAGCAGGAATGGAGGATGATTTCATCATTGTTGAGGATGGTTTTTTACAGCATGGTATTAGATTGTGTTTGCCTAGTGGGGAGCTGCATGAGGAGGTGTTTTGCAGGAAGCACATCGCTCTCAGTATTCCATACATCTAGGTTCCAACAAGATATATCAGGATATACGAGAAAGTGTGTGGTGGTATGACATGAAGTGGAAAGTCACACAATTTGTATCCAGATGCTTAGTATGCCAGCCGGTGAAAGCTGAAAGGCAGATGCCAGAAGGTTTACTTTAGCTATTACGTGTTCCAGAGTGAAAGTGGGAGCACATTACTATGGATTTTGTGTTCGGACTTCCACAATCTTCAGGAGAGAAAGACGATATTTGGGTCATCTTTGACTGGTTGACCAAGTTGGCCTACTTTTTGCCTTTCAAGGTGGGGTTTGTCTACGAAGAAGCTGGCAGAGATGTATGTGAGGTAGATCGTCAAGATACATGGAGTTCCCATTATCATAGTCTCGGATCGGGATAGTCATTTTACTTCTCATTTCTGCAGGAGTTTGCAACCGAGTTTGGGCACCCAACTCAAGTTCAGTGTTAGATATCATCCCCAAACAAATGGGCAGTCAGAGAGGACTATTCAGATTCTCGAGGATATGCTATGCACTTGTGTACTAGATTTTGGGAAATCTTCGGAGGACCTCTCCATTTGGTAGAGTTTGCTTACAACAACAGCTACCAGGCTAGTATAGAGATGTCACCATTTGAGGCTCTATACGGTCACAGATATCGTACTCCCTTGTCATGGAACGATATGGAGAGAGAGTTTTTCTAGGGCCAGAGATGATTGTGAATGGAGCGGAGAAGGTTAAGCTGATCATAGACAGACTTTGAGTGGCGTAGGACAGCCAACGATATTGGGCCGTAGCCACCGGAGACCTTTGGAGTTTGAGGTTGGTGGTTTGGTGTTTATGAGGATTTCTCTGACATGAGGTACGATTCATTTTGGTGGAGACGAGAAGCTTAGTCCATGATTCATCGGACCTTTCACCATTCTAGAGTGTGTCGGTGCAGTTGGTTATAGATTAGACTAGCCACCTACATTGGAGGGAGTGCACAACGTGTTTCATATATCGTAGTTGAGACGATACATGGCATATCCTAGTCATGTGTTGGATCACTCAGAGATAGAGGTGGGACCTACTCTTAGTTATCCAGAGCAGCCAGTTGAGATTTTGGATCGGAGAGAGAAGGTGCTGAGAAACCAGACTATTCCTATGGTACGCGTCACATGGAGACATCACTCTCCAGGGGAGTCTACCTGGGAGAGAGAGGATTAAATGCGAGAGCGTTACCCATATTTGTTTGTGCCTTAAGGAATGTTCTGATATGTTCTTTCCTACTTATGTTCAGTTCTTTTCTGTTCTATTATGTTTTTTTTGTGGTAGTTTTCGTCTTTGAATTTTGAGGACAAAATTATTTTAAGAAGGGTAGACTTGTCACTACCATATTTTCTAGGAAAGGGTATTTTGTTAATTTTATAATTAATTAAATATTGTGCATGTTAAATATTTATTTATTATGTTATTTATTTATTGTTAGATGTTAGTTTATTAATTTGGACTTGTATTAGTAGACCTAACTAATTTAGTTTAGACTCATGGACCAACATTTACATTAGTTATAATTGAACCCAATTAGAAGCCCATTCATTAGGAGGATGATTAATTTAATTAAACCATTAGACTAGAACCTTTCCTCCTTATTTATTTCTTTATGAGAGGCCCCAAGGGGTATAATGGAATACATACTATCTTGAGGGAGGGGCTAATAGGGCCGACCAATATAAAGAGGGGGAAAGTTTCTCTCTTCTATTTTTATTTCAAATCTAGATCTAGAATTTTCTTCAACCAAATTCCCTCATTCCCACATCAATTTTCTACCAAATTTCTTTCCAATTTCTTCCCAAATCACCATTGGAGGCTAGTAGAGCAAGGATCTAGAAGGAGAAAGCAAGGATCTACAAAGAGGAGCAAGGATCTATAAGTTGAAGGCAAATTTCATCAATTTGGAGGTTATATTAGGAATCCATCTCCCAATTGGTACAATTTAGTTTTTTCCCTTTTATTAGGTTATAAATCTATGTTTTAGCTATTAGGAACTACCCCATATGATGAGGCTACCCATAGGAATTGGAATTAGGTTCATAGGAGGCCTATGGAGAAAGTTATGGTACTTTTTTTGTCAATTTTAGGAGAATTCCGAGATTGACACTTGTTGTGTTTGTCAATTGGTCATATAGACCAAATTGACATGTGTTTGTATGTTTGTGGTAAGTATTGTATCCACAATTAGATACATCTAGTTCTTATCCTAATAATTTGGTGATACGTATTAATTTGGGGGTTTTCCCTCCGACACGGGACTTTGTGCATATTTTGACACGGACACGTAGATGTGTGTTGACTCTTCGTATTGTTCATAGATAGTAATTTAGACTTGCTCGTATCCTTCGGGGTACGTTTGATTATGTGGTGGACTCGTATCACAAGCGTATCATGGATCTAGTGTGATACGGGTACGATGCACTCCACGTGTCTGTTGTATTGCATTTCTAGATTCAATCTCCATTGTTCTTGGCTATTTGTTATCGATGTATTCATATATATATATATATATATATATATATATATATATATATATATATATATATATATATTGTTATGTATATATGTAGTTATACGTACTAGTGTATCAAATATCGATATGCATATGTGTTTATGTATATGTAGATATACATCTATATATGTTGCTATTTGAATAGATATGTTATATGTATACATGTATGTTATATATATGTATTTATGTTTGTGATGCTACTATATCTATATGAATATATGTGAGGGATAATATATCTACATGTGTACGTATGTTTGTATAGATGGGGGGTTCACTTGAGTGTCTACATGTGTATATATGTGTTGGTATATATATATATATATATATATATATATATATATATATATATACATACATATATATGTTAGAGAGGAGGGCGTATATATATAAGTGAGTATACATATATCTGTATATAAATAGTATAGTGTTTTATGCATATATGTTGTGCTTGTGTTGTGTGTGTTATGTGTTGAGAGAGAGAATCGGAAATAGCAGCTTGCACAGCATCCGTACAGAGGGAGAGCAGCAAGCAGCAAGGGGGCTCGGGCAGAGGTAGCTCAGGTGCAGCACTGTGCTCGTGCACAGCAACCTCGAGGAAGTTCTGCACAGGGAGCAATGTGTACATAGCAGTATCAGCTAGGATAGGCAGCAACAAGTGCATCACTGTAGCAACCGTGCAGTGGCACTGCACAGGAAGAACAGTAGCAGCAGCTTCAGTTTTTGGTCTCAGCAAGGTGCAGCTGTATGCATTTTGTGCACAACAGGCTTCGAGCAGTAGCTGCAGCATCTCACTACAGAACATAGCACAGTGGAGCAATAGTTTGAGGAGGCAGTAGCATGCAACAGGGAATGTATCATCATAGCAGTAGTAACAAAAGAGTTTTCAGTATGTTTGCAGCTAGGTAAGCTATTGTTTAGCTAGTATATGATTAAGTTCTCTAGTTATTTTAGTTAATAGTTAGTGAATAGATAGTTAATTATATGTAGATACTTGTTGATTAGTTAGTAGTGTCTAGTTAGTTAGTATCTATTTATCCATATCTCTTATGTGTATCTCTAGTTATATATATATGTATGCATGTATCTATATGTATGTGTATTAGTTTGTTTTTATATTTAGTAAAGCATAGTAATTAGTATTTACCGTGAGTTACCGAGGTAAATGCCAAGGTATTTAGGATACTCTAGGTATTTAAGTTGGGTATCAAGATGAGTGTTTAGTGGTGCGATACCAAATTGGTTCAAAGCCAAGGTATCTACTTAGCATTTGTAAATAGGATTAGTATATTTAATATTTATTGAATATGCATATATGCTATTTCCATATCTCTTATTTGCGTATCTTGCGATACGGTGTTTTAGTATCCCAAGTTTAGCTTGTTTGGCCTATATTCTTAGTATATGAACCCAATATCCTAGAGATAGACTCATGCAAACTAGACATAGGTAGTTTAACCAAGTTTGACCGGTTTGACTGAGAGTTGACCTAGTTTGACTATTTTGACTTAGAAATTAATCTTTGACCTATAAGTTGACTAGTTTAACTTATTTTTAATCTGAAATCTTGTATTGATATTATATTCCATATCTAGGTCTTCAAGGTACCGTACCAGAAATCTGTGATATTGTGCACCAGGTTTCAGGCGAGTACATTCTCTGATAGTTTTTTATTTATGATATACTCTATGTGTTTATTGTATCTAGTGCAGATATCCTTAATTTTTTGACACGATGGTTACACGGATTTGTATATCCGGATCTCATCATGAGATATTATTCCTTCGTATATATGGTGTATCTTGTGCAAGCCTTGTTTCCTTGTTTCTTGTGCAAGCCTTCTTTCCTTGTTTAGTGTAGATATATGATCATACCCTTCTTGTCCATGTCTTGTTTCTGGTGAGTGTTGGTCATACACCGCACATATGACTAGCCAGACCCTTAACCTTGTGCAAGTTCCTTGTGCAAGTTTCCAAGCTGATCACATGTTAAAACTAGTACTCACTTACTTAGTCATTAGTATTCTTGTTCTTTGTCATATTATTCATTCCTGTTTTTATTTCTAGTATTTCCTTTATTATATCTCTGGTATCTATTGTTGCATCTTGTATATTCATATATATTTACTGTTACATAGTTTATATCATTGATTAGAACTACTGTTAGAGATGTACTCTGCTCCTTTCCTGACTGGATATATTTTTCCCAGATGACACTGAGGAGTAGTACCCTACTCATTATGGGCCTCAGGATGTTGTGGGCTTACAGCTCGAGACCCTAGTTCAGGTGGGACTCATCCCGACTGAGACAGACGACCCAGGACTCATAGCTTAGATGTTTAGCTTCTCTTTGTACTGGATTTGTCTCCATCATACTGTTTAGTATTTTCTCTGACTCATTGATGTTATTATTTTGGCTCATGAGTTATATTATTACTATTCTTTTCTTTTATTATTTTATTCTATTCTCCATCTTAGATCTGTGATTGAGTATATTAATATTATTGGTGGCTCAATATATTGTTAGATAGATTACCCAAACAACGTTCTACCACCGATTCTGCTACGTAGGCTGGGCGTTGTTCCCGACATGCATCCTTACCCCGGGTGCGGGTCGTGATAACCTGCTAGCATACCAAGCATCTTGATATGAAGCTTGCTACCTTCCGCTTCATACTATACCATAAAATATGTTCTCTCATGTCTCTACACATGTTGTTGGCACCTGGATGCATAGTGTACAGAGATCGATGCACCTCCTGAAGAACCTTCTTACGTAATTCTGCACTCGGCATGCACAATCTGGTACTGTGCCGCAATGATCCATCATATGCAATACTGAAGTCCTCTGCCGATCCCATCCGGAACTACGCTCTGATGCTCCTTAGAGACTCATCCCCGAACTCTGCCGCTCTGATCCTGTCCATCAACTCTAACTGTACCTAAAGTTACCATATTTGTGCCGTGACTCCAGGTACTAGCACCTCAATACACAAGCTCTCAAGATCGGCCAATAAATGTCTATCTTTCGTTTATTCCAGCTGTTATTGCTTTATGAAAGATCGGCCGCAGGTAAACTGCCCTTCGGGAAGCGGCACAAAGTGGAAGGCCGCAGGTTCAAATTTATGAATGAAGATGTCTATTTTCTTCCACTTGGAATTCATGCGTGACTTGAGTGATTCTCTTTAGTTTCTCTTCCAGAGTCTACGTCTCAGTCTCTTATGTGAGGCTGCCCTACCCTTCCTGAGTTGGTTCTCGCTGGCTAAGCTGGTAACCCTGGCAAAGCCAATAAAGATAATTACATAGCCACTGGATACCTGCTCAATGCACTAGCGACTATGTTGGCCTTCTCTGGTTGGTACTAAAAATAAATGTCAAAGTCCTTCATCAACTCCAACCATTGTCGCTGCCTCATATTGAGCTCTTTTTGTGTAAACACACACTTCAAGCTCTTATAGTCTATAAAGATCTCCACACGCTCTCCATATAAGTAATGTTTCTATAGCTTTAGAACAAAGATGACTGTTGCCAACTCCAAGTCACGGGTAGGGTAATAATTTCCTCCAAGCATAGACAATCACCTTCCCGTTCTACTGTAACGCACATCCCAAACCTTTAACCGAAGCATCACTGTATATGGAAAATCCTTTTATCTCCAATGGCAACGTCAACACTGGTGCTGTAGTCAACCTCTTCTTCAGCTCCTCAAAGGCGGCCTGACACTCCTTAGTCCAGATGAACTCTACGTCCTTCCTGGTCAGCCTAGTCATCGGTTCTGCAATCTTGGAGAAATCATGAATAAATCTCTGATAATAGCCTGCCAATCCAAGAAAGCTCTAGATCTTTGCCAATAAACTCGGGGTAGACCATGACTCTATTACAGATATCTTCTTTGGGTCCAATGAGATCACGTCTCCTATAATCCCATGTCCAAGGATTTCAACCTTATTGTAGAAGCATAAAAAATCATACAGGCCACATAAAGGTCATGCCCCCTCAACAGAACAACCAAGCTACAGAAACCACAAGCGGCCTGAACAATCAAGTCATAGAGAGGCAATGCGGCCTGATCAACCAAGTCACAGAAAAGCCACATAGTATACTATATGCGACCGAAACCGCATAAAACACCCCTGGCATAGATTTTGATATCTGTCAGAAGCTCTGACACATCACTCATTATTCTGAGATGCTTCGAGACTCGTGAAGATGATGACTCAGAAAAAGACAACAAGTTATATCAGTGTATTAATTGCTTTGTCAAACATGCCATTCCACGTGTCCTACGTATGCGGCTATAAGACCCATGATGCTTCGTCACCATGCGGCTTAAGTATCCATTCGACCAAAGTCCAAAAAGATGTTACATGCGCCCACAACGCCATATGGCCAAAGTATCCATTAAACCAAAGCCCAACAAGAGCGCATTTGCAGCTACGCCGCCATACGGCCACAAAAAGACACATTCAACCAAGTCGCTATGCGGCCTCCAACTTATAAGATCTTCCCGTTACAACTGAAGAGATCTTCGCACAGGTGGTGATGACTATATCTCCAGCTGACTAAGTCACACAAACAACGGGTTTAAAACAATCCCGAGATCTCTTCAACCACATATCTCAACCAAGACCACGTGACAATCTGCCCATGGCATGCGGTTATAGTTGTAACCATATTATGTTGAAGGAGCCTTATGCGACCACCAAACAGAAACATATGCGACACCCAAAGACCATTAACACGATGGCTATAAATAAGAAACTTGGACATCGCAAAGGTCGACTTTTTCTGCTTCAAAGAGAGATCATACCCTCCCAGAAAGCTGCATACGTGCACCCAAGCTCGAGAGAGAGAGAGAGAGAGAAGATAAAGGAGTGCACCACACTTACCCATCAGATCATCCATGGAGTAAAGAAGACGCCATAACACTTCTTGATTATCGTCATACGCTAGATAATTTTTTTTTTACTTAGATTGTCTGTCCCGGACCTCGTTGTAGTTCTTTCGTTTGTTAATTAAATCATGCTCTGTTAGAACTTTTAAATTTAATAGCAAACTAGGTGGGGCCTCTGTTGGGGATGTTTCTCTCCTCTGATGAGAAAATTGTGACACAATCCGATGCAGCCAAGCTCGGCTCAACTCAAAGGATGCTGGTGGTCCGCTTTGACCAACAACCTTTCGAGGGGATGTTCTCGGAGGGAAGCGCTAGTCCTTCGTCAAGGCTGGCAAAGCCTAAGAAGACCCGCAGGACATTGGTGGCAAAGGTCGCTGCTCCTCACCCAACTATGGAGCTTGGGCTGCTTGTCTCTCTCTCTGATGTTGAAGATGCTCGCAAGGCGTCGGCCCAGGCTGTTCATACGGCATCCGCCTAGGCTGTCCATGTGGCATCCTTGCCTGACCTATAAAACGCTCAATACCCTAACTCTGCCAGTGGAAAACACTATGATGCCAAACGTTCGGGTGCTGATACAAGCTCTATGTTGCCGAGATGAAGGAAGCATAAGACTCAATATGCGCCATCGGTTGATGGTCGCAGGAAGATGGTCGCATAAGACTCTTGCAGTAGCCGAACCTTTATTTTTGACCAAATCTCATGCAACACTGACCCTATGCGCCATATTGAGAATGGTAAAAACCCAAACTTGGACTCTTCATACTATGCGCCTGTACGTGCCAAGTCGAAGAAGTCTGGAGAAGTGCGAGCTCATAATGCTCAAGAAATTGTCCATTCGGTTAACCATCGGAGGGCATTGCTAACTATTATACGGGCCCCTAATCGAAAGGTATATAAGACCAACCCGTGCGTCCAACCCTCAGCGGCAAATGGACAGGGTCCATCTCAAAATTCTTTCACTGACGATCTGGGAAATATTCTTGTATGGACCCTAGATCAGGGAGCAAAAATAACACACTTGCACCCGTGCGCTCGGTCTACCCATGCTCACGAAAAGGGTGCATAGGTGAGTCATCCCTCGCATGACTTGCGCAATGTAATCAATCACAAGCGCAACGGTAGGGAGGCAGCTATGGCATGCGAAGTCTCCTCCCCATAAAACCATTATTTCAAAATTATTATCAACTGCTTTTGCAACAAAGTGGCAATATCTACAAACAGGCAGTCAATATTCCAATGAATGCACCCGAAGGCACCATTCTGACAACAATCATTCACCACATGTTACTCAACTCGGAAGGTCCCTTCCACCACAGTAAGAAGGAAGTCCAGCACCTCTAGTCCGTCACTTTCAACTAGCGCATTGAGAAGACGATTACCAGGACGACCAACAGCGAGACCTGCGGAAGAATTTATTCAGGGAACCCGCTCAAATAAGAAACTATCAGCTGTTGGGGTATTTCTTCCTCAGAACCCCTGGGGGTTACACAAGCTGGGGTTGTAATCCCCGGACCTATACGAGAATTCAGCGTTCCGAGGAGATAATGATTCCCAAGGAACGAATGCTGAAGTGCCTGGGGGTAGCCACCCTCGGAAAGAATATGTTGCCTCCTATGCTAGTGGTAGTACTCCCTCTGAGTCCGAATAGAGCGCGACACTACCAACCTTCCCTAATAAATATTCATTGAAAATGTCCGAAGCGGAAAGTGCTACGTCTACGGTCCCGTCTATCTCTCCTCATATAAGAACGACATACATGGTGGGGGACAAGCATGAAGGCCGTAGTTATCGGAAGTACCTCGAGGCCATCGAGGATATGATGTAGAACATGAGCGAATCAATGCAAGCCTTGACCCAAGCAATGCTAGACATAAAGGCAAGTGTAGCCTGCTAGGCACTAAGGGCCTCAGGTCAAAAAATCAGGACCATGAGACCAACGGGGACTCGAATGCAACCACTCCATCTGCGGGTGGCCGACCAGGATCATCTAATCCTTCTGCGTCAGATGAAGCCCGAGAAGCAATAAGGGATGTCCGAGAACTCCGTGCTCATCTGAACTCACTGGACAATAGGGATATACTACACAAGCTCGGGATACGACAACCATACCACCCGAGTGGAAAGATGTACCATATCCACCAAAGTACAAACCTTTTAATCTGAATCCATATGACGGGAAGATATCCCCCCGTCAATACAGGAGATATTTTAAGACGACAACGGGAACATACCTCATAGTGATGTTCTCCCCACCAAGCTCTTTATGGGGGCATTATCTGGAGAAGCATTCGACTGGTTTTGCAGTCTGCTAGATAAATGCATCTCATCATTTGACAATCTCAAGGGTCTTTTTCTTAAAAGATTCAATGATGGATGAAGAGACTTGACGATATCCTCCCTGATGGATATTACCCAAGGAGAAAGGGAAATCATCCAAAATTATATCGAAAGTTTGCAACAAGCAGCGTTGAGGCTGCCTCCAGGCAATCCTAAGTCAACATTGTTGGACATGTTCTGCCGAAACTTACTTCCGGCAGTCAGGCTCTGGGTGGACAGTTGTCATTTGAAAGACTAGACGACATTCATCATAAGCGCTGTTAGGGTTAAGAAAAAAGTCATGGACGTCTGGCTCTTAGGAATCCAAATCCCTGTCTCCGATGATAGAGGAAAGCATTCCAACAACAACAGCGGCGACAGCAATCTTGAGGGAAAAGGGAAGCAGGCCCTGGTGGCCAACTTAACAAAGAAGCCCGAGCAAAAGTTGGCTGATATTCCGAAGCCCCAAGATATCTACTTCTTTGAAGATGATGACGTAATGCCCATATTCGATGTACTGATGAAGGGTGGTAAGCTCTAACTCCTCGACGTAAAATGCCTGGTTGAGGCAGCCGAGATGAATAATCCGAAGTACTGCCACAATCATCGCCACGTCTGTCACGCCCCGATCTCTCGCAGGTAATTGGCCGTCCCCGTTAGGTGTGAATTACCGCACCATTTCTCCTACGGGATAATCTTTTTCATCTGGACGTGATGTCTCATGAACACAAGTTGTGCTCGTACAAGGCCAAGATCCGAACAGGGGATAAAATGAATAAGCCATAGAGTCACACATATAGTCTAAATGCAATAGAATAAGAAATGAACAGGCGATTCGGAACAAGTTTACATAGTCGTCAATAGCGAAAGCATTATATACCACAAGTATAGAAGTAAAATAAGCTCTTTTTTGATATTGAACAAGTATTACAAGCGGCGCTAGGCCGATATTACAAGTCCCTCATGTCCTTTCCCTCATGAAACAGTAAAAACATGCCAAGTGGCTACATTTGTGGAATAATACTTAGGTGATGTTCCAACATTATGTCTTGTATATGTGTTTCAGTTCCGAATGCAACGTTCCAAGACTCCAGAATGAACTCAATGCCTTATCTTACACGAAGGGGGTTTCTGTACCGAACGAGATTCTCCCGTACACTACAAGCAATCTAGTGGGTTATCAGTCCTTGAATGCACTGGTGGGGAGTCTTCTCACCTGCTCGACAAATCAAACATGTTATATAGGTTTTTTGCACCATCTATTAAGTTATCTTTCTAGTCTTGCCATAGGATCGGTTTTATGGCATAATTAAAAGCCTAACTCGTGTGGCAGTGCATCGTGCGATATATGAGTAACACGACGATACTTACCAACTTACTATCTATCCTTCCCTGTCCAAGGAAAACCAAGTAAAACCAAGCACGAGCATATATAATAAAATCCAGGGGCAATAACATAAGTAAATACAAGTGTCATGAATGAGGTTCTATTTCAGGAGCACTAGTAATACGGATTACTCAGGTGTGTTGCATTGGATTCTTAGGTACTCAGATACATTTTAGGTACAAGTGTGTTACACAGAGCAATCGCCTATAATGAAATGACTCACACGGGGGTTGTCGTAATCGAGTAAAATTAATATATATGACAGAAGGTCATTGTGTAAACCCCCTGATTTTTCAGGAATTTTTAATTTGGATTTTTTACAATTTTTTGTAATTTTCTAGAATTTTTACTAATTAAAACAAAGGTATTTTGGAATTAAATGATTTTTAATTATTGTTAATTAATATTAAAATATTATGAAAATAATATTTTCTGGTGTAAAATGAAAAATTAGACATAGAGTAATTTTTCGGTAATTTATTCGACCACGAAAATATTTTTAAAGCCCTAAAAACTAATTTATATTTAAACCAAAATAAACCCTGAAATAGAACCCGATTTATTTTAAATAAACCAAACCGAACTGCAGTAAACCAAACCAAACTGAATACACTCTTAACGGGTTGGGTCAGATCCGAAGTGAACCCGACACGGACCCGAAACCCGGCCGAAACCCTAAACCCAATCCTAACCTATCTACTGTTCCGGCGGCTATAAATTCCCTCGAAACCCACGCTCCGCCGCCATTAAACCTAGTCTAACTCCTCCGACACCGTCCTGAACCCTAGCTCCGACTGCCCTGAACCCTAACTCCTCCTCCCTCGTCTTCCTCCTCCAGATCTTCCTCCCCCGACCACTGTCCAGAACCTTCCCCCTCCATCGGATCCCCCGTCGACCACCGCCTTCCCTCTCCACCATCTCTCTCGCAGCGCCCCACCTCGAACCCCCACAGCACTGTCTACCACCTGTCTTCCTCCTCTGCCCTAGCCGTCGACGACCCCCCTCGACCAGAACCTCGACCACCACTCGCCGTCCTCCGCCCTTCCCCGACTCACAGCGCCTAGCTCCGTACCCTAATCACCAGCCCCGATCTCGTCGACCCCCAGCAACACCCGAGCGTCGGCCGCCTTAGCCCCATCTTAGCCCTGAGCCGCCATTGTGAACCCCCGGCGAGTCTCCGCTGAACCCTGACTCCGACACAATAGCACTCAGACCGGACACGGCAGAGCCCGGATACGACAGAACCCGGACACGACAGAACCCGGACACGAAGAATCCCCGTTCTGCGTAGCCTCGTTCAGGTAACCCGTTCTCTCTCCTCGTTGCTCTATTTTCTGTTTCGTCAGTTAAGACGCGTAGGCTGTGTAATCCTCTCGATGTTCGTGCAACCCGCTGGGTGCGTCGCGTCCTGTGGTGATCGCGAACCGCGATCGAAAAACAGGAAAATTAATACCCCATTTTCCCCAGGAACTGATTACGCCCCGCCAAACGGGACGACTTAGTAGCGCGCGGTCTTCACCAAAAGGTGCACACCGTTGATACGGACGGGCAGTATTTTGCAGAAGTTGATTTGGATGTGCGTGCACATCGAAATCAACGCGTATCCGCCGACAAAGCCCCGTATCTGCTTGTTATGGAATACGTTGTAACTTTGTGTACACACATCGGATCGAAACGAAACTTGCACCATCGGACTCGTAGCAATATGCTGGTACTGTGATGCAAGTTTGGTTCGATTCTGAGGACGTTGACAAAATCGCGTATTGTGGGCCCTACAGCTCCACTTGACGGGCAATTTTGTGATCGACTCATCGGAATCCAATTCTGAAAGTTCCGTTGGGTTTGTATTATCGTTCTGGACTTGTTGACACTAAGTTTGATAAATTTGGAGACCATTGTTTCTGACACGTTTTTCAGTGCGAAGCGGCCCACATGTGGACCCCGCTTTGACCAAAAACTCTCATTTTTGTCCCTGTGTCCAAATTGGACTCAAGGACAGGCGTTTCTAGCTATTTGATATTTTCTAAATCTAATGGTGATATATATTTCAGCAACCGGAGGAGTACCTACAATTTTTACTAAGACCAGAGCTACAGTTGGAGCTAGAACCACAGGCAAGTGTACCTTGCCAATTCTTGCAGTTCTTGTTACATATTTTCTTGCCTTATTTATATGTTGTACATGCTCGACCTAGGACCGTGTGACTTACTTAGCATCCGATTAATAGTCGGGTGCCAACATCGTACGCGGAGTTGGGTAACGTCTGCTAGAAATGGATATCGTGACCCTTTACATTCTCGTGCTTGTCTTATCAAGTACATCATAACACAGGACACTTGACACTACCCATTGTAGAAGCATAAAAAATATGCTAGATAGCTATACGCAGCATATTCATACAGGGCAGCATATAAAGATGACCTCAGAGCTATCAACTTGCAACAGAGCTTCTCCGCTGAGCACAGCGTAAAATATAAACCTCAAGGACCATCCGCGTAGTGCAATGTGACCAGGCCGCTTCAGCGTAAAAGAGGTGCTACATCGCCTTCATGGCGTAAAACCCTTCCGCTTTCAATGCAACATTGAAGTGTACGAGGAACGCTTTATGTTCTTTGAAATGAACCTGTCAGAGCATGCAATGAACCTGACGTCTACACTCCTGACAAAGAGTACTGCACGACTACCCAGGCGACGGGTATGATGATGGCGCGGTACTGCAACCCAGGCTGTTATTTACTGCCATTTCCTTTACGTAAACCGCTTTTACACATACGAAGGAATATGCTGCCTAGTTTTACATGGGCGGATGTGAGCTGTTTATACTCCGCAGAAGACAAACAGCCTGCCACGTCAAAAGCTGTGCTCCGTACAGGGCTCGAGGCACGTCTCTGTATTTTATGCACAGAGCGGTGACAGTTTCTCAAGGCACGTCTCTGCATTAAAAGTGCCGAATACTGACAGATGCCCGAGGCACCTCTCTGCACATGAGGCATAGAAGGGTGGCAGACCTTCAAACCATGCCTCCTCATTTAATGAACAAGATAAATGGCGGATCTCCGTATTTAATGCAGGAGATTTGATTAAATGTTACCAAACCGTCGTTTAGTGGCATCCCATTTGCGTAAAATACTCCTACGCATATAAGGGAATACGCTGTCCAGTTTTACACAGGCAGACGTGAGCTTCTTACGCTCCGTGGAAGGCAAATAGACCACCACATCAGTAGTCACTCTTCGTACAGGATTCTAGACGCGTATATGCATTTAATGAGCAGAATGATGGCAAATCTTAAAGACAGGCCTCTGCATTTAATGCACAGGATGGGGGCAGATCTCTGCATTTAATGCAAGAGATTTGATTATATCTCCAAGAGACATAATTCCGGCTAAAACGTCCACATCATCTGGGCTTCTACGCCTGCTCGGCTTCTATGCCCACTCGGCTTCTACGCCCACTCGACTTCTATGCCCACTCGGCTTCTAGGCCTGCTCGGCTTCTATGCCCACTCGACTTCTACGCCCACTCGGCTTCTATGCCCACTCGGCTTCTATGCCCACTCGGCTTCTACGCCTCCTCGGCCTCTATGACCACTCGGCTTCTACGCCTGCTCGGCTTCTATGCCTACTTGGCTTCTATGCCTACTCGGCTTCTATGCCTACTTGGCTTCTATGCCATGGTGACAGTCATTTGGCTTCTACGCCAACCTCTTATATACAAGGGATAACTACCTATGTGGCTTCTATGCCGTGATCTTCGTAGCAGATATACGCGTTCTGTCCCTTAGTTGGACGCGCGTCACATGCTCACTCAAAAGATCATTTATACGCAGGCATTGGTTATTTTAAACCATCATGTAAAAGGGTGCTGTACTTTCCACTACTCGGTTTCTACGCCGATTGTGTGGCCACTGTCACTAAAACTCTATAAATAGAAACCTCTATCAATGAGGAACAAGGTCAACAAAATGGAGGGTCGAAGAAGTTAGGTCTGAAAACTGATCAAGAGATCCAGTACCAGATCCAACGGTCGAGAGAGAGAGAGAGAGAGATGAGAATCTAGAGCTCATGTAAAGAGAAGGGATCGACGACTTTGGCATCGGGCATCCACCCTCTTTAGCAACCTTCGAAGCTGCTTCCTGTCTTCCACGATACTTCTTCAACATCGTGTGGTCCAAGGGCTAAAGTGATCGACTGCAGATCAGACACCTATAGCTATATTCACCCAGATTAAATAAATTGTACTTAGACATTCTCGTATAGGATCAAATTTGTACAATCTTGTTTGTAAACATAAAAGAAGGGCGGGTCTTCGCACAAGACCTCATTTTCCACATTTATCAAATCTTTTCTCGTTTATTATCCTAAACAAGATGGTGACTCTGCTGGGGACATCTTTCTTTTCTGATGAGGAAGCTATTGCTCAACACGATATGGTATTCGTGGAATCCGTAAAGAAGACACTGGTCGTCCAGTTCGGCCAGTCGGCCTACGAAGACATGCTTCGAGCAGGGGGGAGCTCTCACTCCCTCTCTGTCCAAAGCAACAGGAAGCTGCGCAAGGTCTGGATGCCCAAGACATCCTCTGTCATTCCTGTGGACTCTCCGATCTCTCCGACCAATGAGGTGGTAGCTTTGCTCCCTCCATGCCTTGCGCATAAAATTGAGTCGCCTGTCTCTGGCAGGACCGACGAAACTTCTGGCAAAGCCTCAGCGCTAACCCAGAAGTATAATCTATGCCTTGCGCGTAAAATTCAGTCGCCTGTCTCTGGCAGGACCGACAAAACTTCTGGCAAAGTCTCAGCGCTAATCCAGAAGTTTATTCCGCGCTCTGCGCATAAATTTTAGTCTCCCGTCCCTGGCGGAACAGACAAAACTTCTGACAATGCCTCAGTGCTAGTCCAGGAGCCTAAACCGCGCTCTGTACGTAAATTTTAGTCTCCCGTCCCTGGTAGAATAGACAAAATTTCTGATGATGCCTCAGCGCCAAATCGGGAATCACAAACGCACTCCGCGCATAAAAATGCATCTGTCTTCCGAGGAAAAGCATATGATCCCTGCAATCTACGCAAGGGAAAGCATGCGGCGGACTACTCAACTTCACGACCTGTACACCAGCAAGGGAACAGTATGCCTGCCCTCCGGATTACGCGAGATAATGCGCCAACATCAACTCAAAATAAATCCTACAAAGTCCTTTCTAGGTGTATCTAGTGGCAAATTTCTGGGATTTGTCATTACCGCCAAGGGCATTCAAGTGGACCCAGATAAAGTCAAGGCCATCTTAGAAATGCGACCGCCCCGCAATCTGAGGGAGCTCAGGGGATTTCAAGGTCGTTTGGTTTATATTCGGAGATTCATATCCAACCTCTCGGGGAGATGTCAGCCATTTTCTCGTCTCATGAAAAAAGGTGTATCCTTCGTATGGAACGAAGCCTGTCAGCAAGCGTTCGGTGATATCAAGCGCTACCTCACCAGTCCGCCAGTTCTGGTGCCTCCTGTCATGGGAAGACCATTCGTGCTGTATGTTCGAGGGATGGATCATTCTTTGGGAGCTCTTCTCGCACAAAAGAACGAGATAGGTCATGAGTAGGCTATCAAACCTCAGCAGGATGATGGTCGGAGACGAACACTGGTACAATCCAGTGGAGAAAGAATGCTTGTCTCTGATGTTCGCTATCCAGAAGATGCGACACTATGTCACAGGCCAAACCATTCACATCATCTCCAGGATCAATCCTCTTCGGGTATTGATGAACAAGCCAAGTGTTCTTAATTCCCGACTCGCGACTTGGGCGATATTATTAACACCGTATAACATGGTGTATGTCCCCCAGAAATCCGTCAAGGGCCAAGCACTGGCTGACTTCCTAGCTGCTCATCCAATCCCGGAGGCCTCTAAGTTGTGCGAGGACATTCCCGACGAAATTGCAGAATATAATTCCGCAATGGAGAGTGATGCATGGCAACAATTCTTCGATGGCGCCTCCAGAACTGGTCCCAAGGGAAACGTGGTCTCGGGAGTAGGAATTATCCTGGTTACTCCTGATAAGCTCGTCATCTACCGAGCATATTCTCTAAGTGAGCCCTGTTCTAACAATGTGGCGGAGTACAATGATCTACTAATCGGGCTCCAAGTCGCTAAAGAGCTGGGGGTCGAATCTCTGGAAGCCTTTGGTGATTCTCTGCTAATCGTCAATCAAGTCAGAGGAATATATGAAGTGCGAAATTCAGACCTCATACCTATCACCAACCAACGGTCGAGATAGCCATGACGTTCAAAGGTTTTTTCCTAGAGCATGTACCTCAATCTCGGAATCTGGAAGCTGATGCCCTAGCCAGTCTAGCTGCAGATTTAGCTACCCCTATAAGAAGGCAGAATTCGGTAATCCTTCTTAACGGAGACTTATTCTGTGTGAAAAATAACTTTCACATCGAATGCAGCTACGCTGTGAACACAGATCCTCCCAGGAGAGACTGGAGAAGTCCCTACATAGATTTTGTTGCATACGGAATCTTGCCAGAGGATCCTAAAGAAGCGGTATTCGTCAAAAGACGATCATTACGCTTCTATTTCGATGAATCGTCATAATGTCTATGTCGACGATCTTATGACAAACTATTATTACGATGTCTCTCTGGTGATGAAGCACAGCAGATTATCCGTGAAGCCCACGACGGCGTATACGGAGCGCATTAACCCGGTCCTAAGCTACAGGATCGCATCAGGAGAATGGGCTATTACTGGCCTACTATGATCACAGACGCAATAAAGTATGCAAGACAATACAGAGCCTATCAGGTCCATGCAGACTTTATTCATCAACCTCCCGAATATCTACATCCTACGGTTGCATCCTGGCCTTCCGAAGCATGGGGTATGGATATCATTGGCCTATTCACCCGTCTTCTTCCAGAGGTCACCAGTTTATACTGGCCATCACTGATTATTTCTCCAAATGGGCAAAAGAGATCCCTCTTGTCGAGGTGAAGGCATCTAATGTGATCAGCTTCATCAAGCATCATGTCATTTATCGCTTCGGGATACCCCAAAGGATAATCCATGATAATGGACCGTAGTTCATCAGCCAAGCATTTTATTGATTTTGTAATAAAAATCGAATACAGAATGTCGCCTCTACGACATATAATCCTGCTGCTAATGGTTTGGCGGAAGATTTCAACAAAACTATTATCAAGCTCTTGAAGAAGTTCGTCTCTTCGAACAAAAGCGATTGGAATAAGAAACTGGGAGAATGTCTCTAGGCATACCACACAACGGTACGGGCATCAACAGGTTGCACCCCATTCTTATTAGTCTACGGGAACGAAGCAGTTCTCCCCATCGAGATCCAAATTCTGTCACTCAGGATAGCCATGGCTAATAAGCTGACTCAAGAAAAGAATGACCTGTTTAGGCTTCAAGAGCTAGAAGGATTAGACGAGAAATGCCTCCAAGCTCAACAGAGCATCGTGCTCTACCAAGCACGCATTTCCAAGGCTTTTAATCAAAAAGTGACGGAAAGGGTGTTCAAAGTCGTCGAGCTAGTCTTAGCTGTGAGAAGGTCGATGATTCTCACTCACAGAAGTTAGGGCAAATTTCAGCCCAAATGGGAAGGCCCTTATGTGATCGAGACGACGTTCTCAAATGGCGCTTACAGGTTAGCCCAGTCTAATAGAGACCTGCTAATGGATCCTATCAATGGCAAATTCCTGAAAAGGTACTATGCTTAACCTCCCCTGCTCAAGAGGAATATGGCAAAAACCTTATTCTGACAAAACTACTTCCAAAGCAAAACTAGTGGGATCGTATTCTATCATGTCCATATAACCTCTGAATAGATATATCATGCTAAAACTCACCGAGAGTATATCACGTCCATATTACCTCTGATATCACTTTCGCCCAAACCTGTCATTTACATTCAGAAATGATGGGTCCACAAAGTCAGATGAAAGCCTCTTTATTATTCCAAAAAAAGGAGCAGAAGTACATTGAAAAGCAAAAGCAAAAGTACATCATTTAGGGGGAGCGGTCAGGTCACGAAGCTGCTGCGCCAGTGTGGCCATCCTCTCAGTCCTGGAATCCAAGATATCATGACGAGCCCGCTCCAGTCGTGCCTCGTCATTGTTCATGAGGGACAGTTCGGCTCTAGCCCGAAGAAAACCAACACGAGCGACATCTGCACGCGCCAAGTTCTGTTGTGCTACGCCTAATCGGCTATCCACCACACCTAGAGCTTCCGACGACTGAGAAGTCCACTCTTTTGCCTAAGCGAGTTTTGTTTCCAGCCTGAGGACCCTCGCTACATTCCCTTCGTGCTTGGCCTGGCACTTCGTTCGAAGAGCAATGATCTCCTCCAGGACGACTTTTCCTTCATCCATCTCTTGCTGATGTGTCTGGATGGATTTATTTACGCCTGCCATCTGTTTGGTAATCCGCGCAGTCATGGAGTCGTATCTAGCCTGGACCAGATTTTCAACATTTTCTTGAGCTAGCTGCAAGTATTCGTTAATGGGTTGCTCTAAACCATTAACTATCTCCTCCAGCGTTTCAGCTAGCCCAGTATCGTCGAACTATCGGATTGGCATTATCGCCGACTGGGAGGACCTCTTCAGCGACGTAAAGCTCAGATTCTTTGCCAACACCCTTGATATTAACATTTTTAAAGTGGTGTAGAAGATATCAGTGTACTGCCTGATCAGCACAGCTAGATCCGGTTGGACGCTGGGGGTGGCCTCGACATTGGCGAATCTTCCTCCGAGAACAACCGCAGACGATGTTGCCAAGGCCGTCGCCTCAACAGGTGGTGCGATGAAAGAAGAAGCGCCAATACCGGACAAAGATACCAGCATACTCAAAGGAGGCATTGTCGCAATGACAAGCTCGTCTTCCTCTTGAGATATCGGAACCTCGTCGACAGGCGAGCCGGCACCCGAAGATGCTTCCTCTTCAAAATTAGCCACATCCGTGTCGCCGCCAGAGCCAAAGAACGTATTTACACTGCCCTCCCCGAAGAGGTCTTCCCCTGAAAGGAGGATGAAAGGAAGTTAATATCAGCATAATGTTAACTTTCCTAAAAGAAAAGGCGTGAAGACGATATTTACCCGTGGCCGACGGCATATATGTCGCACCTGTAGCCTATACAGCTAAATCATTCCTTAATGATGCTAGGCAAGCTATTATACCTGGAGAAGGGGGTGCTCTAAGAAGCACCGGCAAATGCTCTTCCAGGTCCTCGTCAAATTCTGACCGAGGCTCATCGGCTGGAATCTCGCTAGATGCACTGGCAGACACGGCAGGAGTCTCTCCCGATGCTAATCCGCAAAAAGGTATTCTCAGCCCCGAAGGCGACCTCGTTCCACTACCGGAAGCAGTAGCAGCAACGGCAGCCTCCAACAAAGATTCTCCGGCACCACCAGCCGGAACATTAGAGGGTCCCTCTTTAAAAGGCGAGGAACCCCCAATCAAAGAATCATCCCCAACACGGGGAGATGCAAGCTCACTTCCAGGAGCCTCAACATCAAGGATCCGGAGAGGACGATTAACCATCTTCTTCTTCCTCTTACGAGGGGAAGTCTCCTTCGGAGTAGGGGCCCTTCGCTTCCCAGAAATTACCAAAGGGCCTACAGGCAGAGAAACATCACCCCTCGATACCGCCACCAGAGGCTCATCTGGATTGACGAACTCCTCACCCTCGTCAGAAGAGACCGAGGGGACTTCGACTCTTCCCCTAGACTTGGAGAAGGGCACCCTAAAACTTCCATATATATCGAAATCGCGATGAAAGGTGTTCGTTGCCACATAGAACTGGGCATACGAGTGCAGGATGCGCAGCTCCGTGGAGAGTGTAATAACCGACACGGTAAAAATTGCTCCAGTGCAACCCATAAGGAAATATCGCCATCCTCTCGCTCCATCAATGAGTCCACCCCTAAACCGAAAGCTGGTGACGGCGTTGCCCACGTACAACTGATCATACCCAAACTGCCTGGCAAACCGACTAGGCAGGTAAGGCTCCAAGAAGCAATGGTCTTCATTCCTGTACAGTAGATGGGAAGGTCTAATGAAGACCAACTAATTAAAAGCTTCAGGAAAAAGATTGATATTCTCTCTACCGGAATCTTCAAGCCTAATCCCCGATTGATTGCGATGTACGGAGGGGACAGTGCAGAAGAGCTTCCAGCTGTGACTGAGGCCCAGAGCTCGCCGATAGTCTAGAACCGTGGTCACGTTCCAGGAAGATTTCTGGTAGTTCAGCAAGAAACTAGCCCCCGAACTACTGCCGGAGCCGGGAGACATAACCATGGGGTTATGAAGAATTAACCATCCCATCAAATACATGTATGGTAATTCTATCCTGGGAAAGCTATCATGCCGAGTCTCATCGACGAGCAGCCCGTTAGTCATGGCCCTCAGGCCGGCTTGAATACGGCACACCATGGCAGGAAGCAAGCCCAGTCTTGCACCGAACACCAGACGCACTGCAGGCTACATTGTGTTGCGGTGAATGCGGTCCGCAGATGCGATGCCAGGTTCCACCATTCGACGCAGCCATATAGAGAGGAAGCCAGCCATTTGAGCTTCCCTGGACAGAGGCCTGCTGCAGTGCCTCAAATAACTATAGGCCTTAGTGCCTTCAGGATACTGTCCTATCCCTTCGTCGAGGATCAAGTCCGGAGCCCCAGCATCGACTATGAGATCGTTGACTACCTGAATATTAAGCACGCTCAGAGGATTCACAAGCAGATCCTTGCCCTCCAATACCTTCTCCGGCTTAGCAGTCCTGGACCGGTGAAAGAAGAGGTAGGACGTCCATTTGCTGATATAAGCCAAATCTGAGGGCTCATCATAAAAAGCGGTGCAAGCGAGGTAGTGGCACATCAGCTCCTGATACACTTCCACTACCCGAGGGTCTGAATCCTCCAGCTCCCGGTTCGTGGGAACATACTCTTCATATGGAGTATCCCCCATCGGCAGTCTCGAGATCTCTGTCATCTCATGGAGGGCCAATCCCAACTCCCCCAGTAGAGTGGCGAAAGTCCCGGTGAGCGAAATATATCGCCCATCAGTGCCAGGAAAAGGTTAGGGTTTGTAGGTAACCCAACATTGGTAGCACTCACAGCTGCAAACAGACCGATGTTCTCCAACTCGATCTGAAAATGCTTCAAGGCCCAATCAACTAATGGAGCCCATCGAAGGTTTGAAGGGGTGATCCACCCACCGCACCGAGGGTTCACCTTAGGCTATACTCTCCCGTGCCCCATAAAATCATTACAGAAAGTCAATAATTGGACCGGCTGGATCACCAAGCTGTCTTCACTTGGGACACTGCCAGGGTACAGTCCCCTGAACACCGTCACATTGCCGGAAGGACGGCTAAATAATAACCCCTAGTCAGTTCATTTCAGATAAAAGATCTTCCCTGGCCTGCCGTGAAGATCGGGAGTCAGCGTCCACGACATCTTCCGGGGATGTGTGGCATGGAAGAAAGCCGAGAGGGGATAGTCTCTCGGCATCTTGGGCAGATACAAAACCAAGCTCCCGGCAGAAAAAACCCAGAGTTCTCTCTTGTGCTTCATCTGGGACTGCTTGTCAATCATGTCCCCGAAGAGAAAGGCCGGCTTTATGTATTGGTCCCCGTCTATATACCTCAGGGCTCCCTGTTGATCATGCTCAGCAGCATTCGCTCGCCCTGAGCCGATATTAGAATCTCCCTTCCTTCCGGATACTGCGGCCCGGAGATAGGAAATGTCACGTGTGACAGATCCTCCAAATAGTTGGAGTGCAGCATCCCTGCGGCATAACCCATCATATCGGCTAGCGGAGAAATATGCAAGTTAACTGCAAGAGTACAAGAAAAACATGTCAGTTCCTATAAGTAGACATTACAGATCTTGCAGCACACGCCAAAAATCAACAGTCTGTGCTTAACGTCAAGACCGTAAAAACTTGACCATTACGCTGGAATCCATTTCCTAAAAGCGTAAAATTTCAAGGCTGGCAGTATACAGTCTGTGCTTTACGCCAGACTGATAAAGTTGAGGTATTATGCCAGAATCTTCATCCAGAAGCATAACACTCAAATTTTATACACCAACTTTCCACAGTCGAAGCTTTCACGCCGGACTGCGAAAATATGGAGTTTTTGCGCTGACACATTAGAAATATGGGCGTAAAATATGAAACGTCTCTATGCATCATCTTCCTCAAAGAGGCTATCAACACAGGAGATGACCTGGCGCAGTCACGTACAACGTGTGCGAAGGATTTTCGGTCGTTCTTCTTCATCCCAAATGCTCTATCTTTTAGGCGAGGTGCACTGCTCGTCGGCCGAATACTTCGCTCAGAAGGAAGTTCGCCTTGCCCGACCGAAGACGCTCTCACTTGAGCGGAAGAACGAGAAGAAGAATCAACCTTGTTTGCCTTAGTGGAGGAGGATTGTTTCGAGGCCATTACTGGAAACTTCGAAATCTCAGAGAAGAAACGAAGAAGAACTCGAACAGATGAAGGCTTTCTTTCGCAGAAAATGGATGAAAACTTTTTCTCTCAGAAACTTGGGGTATATATGGAGTTCAGATGGACTTCTCGAATCCCGAACCAAATCTCCTAATTAATAATTCGGTTATGATTGGGTACTACGTTAGCTTATCACTCAGAGAAGGCGGACAGTCAGCGAATTCGAAAAGTTTTTTCGCGCGAGGAAGATACGTGGTTTTTACGCTAAGGGGCTTTTTACGCCCGTTAGCTACAGATCTACGGTTTTACGCTCACAGGCTACAAGTCTATGGTTTTATGCCCGGATGCCTTTGTGCTCGGTAGCTTTTACGCTCGAGAGGCTACAAACCTATGACTTCACACTCAGCAGCTACAAATCTATGATCTCACTCTCGGTGGCTTTTTACGCTCAGAGGCAACGAACTTATGATTTCATGCTCCATGACTTTTCGTACATCTGAAAGATGCGCAGGCCAGTACAGTACATCTGAACGATTCTCAAGACGGTCAATTACAGGAGTTCACACAGAAGATACTCCTTCTTGACCTCAAGATACCCCAAGTACCCGAAGCATACAGAGTTCAACATTAAAAAATTACTCTTCTTCATGGGTCGATTCGAAGTTCATCCAGAATCAAGTCTGAATATTTCGTCTACAGAATCAAGATGGCGACTCAGTTTGACAGCCAATTCTCACCCTGTTCCAAGGGATTTTTGAGAAATTATTCTTGAAGACGACGGTCTGAACAAAAATTATGTTTATCAGAAGTAAAGAACAATTCAGAATTCTACGCGGTTCCTAACAGCAGGACAGTTCGAACACTCGACTACTAAGTGGCTTTCTGCGCATCCTTAGTTATGCGTAAAAGATAGGACAGGACCTAGCGCTCTTTCTACACAGAGTCAGCGTAAAGAATCAGACGTGTCGAAGCTACACATATTCAGACTTTACAGCAAAGTATGACAACATGATCATATGAATAAGAAAGACGATTTTATTAATATTAAAAGCATGATTACACGAGGGAAATCCATTCTACAAGGGTTTTCTTCATTTTTCATGACTACATATGTGGGAAATCCCATCTACAAAGGGCTTCCTCATCGTCGTCTGAAGATCGCACCAGGAATCTGTTCTGCCAGGTTCTCGCAATGGTAAAGATCTTCCTCTTCTTCAATGGCAGTTCATCGATATCCACAGTCGATGTACAAGAAGATGATCAGTGGCGGAAGGATACAGAACTGGGCATAGACCCATACCGCCAACAGAAGAAAAGTAGAGTAAATCTGCTTTCTTACATCCCGCGTCACGGAGGTAACGGGAAAAGGTGCCACTAGCAAGCAGCGTGGCAAAATACGATCCTTCTTCTCTCCCGAAGAACCACCATACAAAGTTTCTGATTATCCCGAGCAAAGGAGGCTATGATATCCTTCCATGATTCATCGTTGCAGAGGACATTTGCTCGAAGATACCGTCTTTTTTGGCTCCTTACATGCTGGAAGAGCATGATCTCCTTCTTCCTCAAGTCGACCCGACGAACTCCGGCCATCATCTCTGTATGATAAAGGAAGTGTGGGAAGAACAGGAGAACTCCTCAGCCTTTTTATAGGCTTGACCGATCCCCAATAACTCCGCCATAAAGTCAGCCATGAAAGAACGTGTCAGGCTTGACCGTTTCAGGCTCCACTCAGAGCGTTTTGAGTTACGAGGAACGGTTCATGCTTCATTCAAAGCATTTTAAATTATGAGAAATTTAAAAGCTTTGAAGGGGTCTTGAAGGGGTCTTGTAGAAGCATGAAAAATACGCTGGATAGCTATACGCAGCATGTTCATACAGGGCAGCATAAAAAGATGATCTCAGAGCCATCAACTTGCAACAGAGCTTCTCCGCTGAGCATAGTATAAAATATAAGGCTCAAGGACCATCCGCATAGTGCAATGTGACCAGGCCGCTTCAGCGTAAAAGAGGTGCTACATCGCCTTCATGGCGTAAAACCCTTCCACTTTCAATGCAGCATTGAAGTGTACAAAGAACGCTTTGTGTTCTTCGAAATGAACCTGTCAGAGCATGCAATGAACCTGACGTCTACACTCCTGACAAAGAGTACTACACGACTACCCAGGCGACGGCTATGATGATGGCGCGGCACTACAACCCAGGCTATCATTTACTGCCATTTCCTTTACGTAAACCACTTTTACACATACGAAGGAATACGCTGCCTAGTTTTACACGGGCGAATGTGAGATATTTATGCTTCGAAGAAGACAAACAGCCTGCCACGTCAAAAGCTGTGCTCCGTACATGGATCGAGGCACGTCTCTGCATTTTATGCACAGAGCGGTGACAGTTTCTCAAGGCACATCTCTGCATTTAAAGTGCCGAATACTGACAGATGCCCGAGGCACCTCTCTGCACTTGAGGCACAGAAGGGTGGCAGACCTTCAAACCATGCCTCCTCATTTAATGAGTAGGATAAATGGCGGATCTCCGTATTTAATGCAGGAGATTTGATTAAATGTTATCGAACCGTCGTTTAGTGGCATCCCCTTTGCGTAAACTACTCCTACGCATATAAGGGAATACGCTGTCCAGTTTTACACAGGCAGACGTGAGCTTCTTATGCTCCGCAGAAGGCAAATAGACCGCCACATCAGCAGTCACTCTTCGTACAGGATTCGAGACGCATATCTACATTTAATGAGCAGAATGATGGCAAATCTTAAAGACAGGCCTCTGCATTAATGCACAATATGGGGGCAGATATCTGCATTTAATGCAAGAGATTTGATTATATCTCCAAGAGCCGTAATTCTGGCTAAAATTTCCACATCGTCTCGCCTTCTACGCCTGCTCGGCTTCTATGACCACTCGGCTTCTACGCCCACTCGGCTTCTATGCCCACTCGGTTTCTATGCCTGCTCGGCTTCTATGCCCACTCGGCTTCTACGCCCACTCGGCTTCTATGCCCACTCGGCTTCTACGCCTACTCGGCCTCTATGACTGCTCGGCTTCTATGCCTACTTGGCTTCTATGCTTACTCGGCTTCTATACCTACTTGGCTTCTATGCCATGGTGACAGTCATTTGTCTTCTATGCCAACCTCTTCTATACTCGTTCTGTCCTTTAGTTGGACGTGCGTCACATGCTCACTCAAAAGATTATTTATACGCAAGCATTGGTTATTTTAAACCATCGTGTAAAAGGGTGTTGTACTTTCCACTACTCAATTTCTATACCGACTGTGTGGTCACTGTCACTAAAACTCTATAAATAGAGACCTCTATCAATGAGGAACAAGGTCGACAAATTGGAGGGTCGAAGAAGTTAGGTCTGAAAACTGATCAAGAGATCCAGTACCAGATCCAACGGTCGAGAGAGAGAGAGAGAGAAGGAGAGAGAGGAGAATCCAGAGCTCAGGAAAAGAGAAGGGATCGACGACTTTGGCATCGGGCATCCACCCTCTTTAGCAACCTTCGAAGCTGCTACCTGTCTTCCATGGCACTTCTTCAACATCGTGTGGTCCAAGGGCTAAAGTGATCGACTGCAGATCAGACACCTATAGCAATATTCACCCAGATTAAATAAATTATACTTAGACATCCTCGTGTAGGATCAAATTTGTACAATCTTGTTTGTAAACATAAAGAAGGACGGGTCTTCGCACAAGACCTCGTTTTCCGCATTCATCAAATCTTTTCTCGTTTATTATCCTAAATACTCATGAGACAGAATCTTTCTGAGATATTCAAGGTGATTCTGTGTAGGTTGCAGGATTTATGACATAGATATTATATTTATAGACATTATATGACTTGCTGCATTAGACATGATCGTGCGTGACATGGACATAATGTATCGTGGACATGAGACGTGTGATTATATTGGGTGGGGAGAGACATACAGGCTACAGGCTGATTTTATATATATATACTACATAGTAAATTATATAGTAAAATACATAGTAACTCTTCTAAAGGCTCCCAGACACAGAGCTTGTAGTGGTCTCAGCCTGAGTTTTAGTGAGGTTCTCAACTTGCATATCACATAGATGGTTATATAGTTTACCCAATTATTTCATTATTTTTGCACTGTATTTATTTTAGCTTGAGTTATTTTATACCCTGCTATGTCTCCTGAGGACCTGGATCCGGATTATGTCCCCAGGATTAGCTTACGAGATCTATCCTGAGGTATACGGGACCGGAGCATTTGCAGAAGCAGGAACAGGTGCATACATTAGAGCAGTACTAGAACCTGAGGACGAGATCGTGCCAGAGGACTTCTCCTGAGTATAGGCTTCATATACTCAGTTATTTCTGTTTCTAGTTACTTTATTTTCTGTCTATTGCATTGATGTATCAGACTTATTCTCGGGTTGTTCCCCGAGACATTTTATTGAGACATGTTAGATTATAATTATTTTAGTTATTCTGGCATTTGATCTGTGTTATATTCTGTGGATAATATTAGCATAGACAGTGACTTGTATCATTGGACCTATTTATTGTTGTATTACAGCTTAAGTACGCCCTGGTGGATCCATTAAATTGGGTTTGTCCATCAGTGTGTGCTGCTGGCCATTGCCACGTGTATAGTCCCTCGATATTTTGGGACTGGGGCGTGACATAGTTTTTGTGGGGGCACTTGTAGGTCAACGACTAAATTGTTCGGTTTCAACTTAGGGATCGAACAAGCCTGCAATAAGAGTAGGATAAGTTTTTAGGATCTCATCCACTTGCTTGAATCGTTCTTGATTTTTATATCGACTTCAAAAATAATTTACTTGCAACCTGCCTTGATTCTTCTGTACGCTTCTTATAAGTTTATTTTGGATGCAGAGCAATGGATTCACAAGCACGCGACGAGATTCCCGCAGGAACACCACAAGTTGCAGATGTCACCTATGACGATGAAGTGACACCAGTAGGTGGAGGTCAATCAGCGCAACAAAGCCATCAAGCAAGTCATCCTACCTCAAGATTTTGGCATGATGACATCCCACCTCCTCCGCAGTTCGTTCCACTGATGCCAGTTTTCCTACCAGGATAAGTCATGGATGGGCAACAGATATTCCAAATGATCTACGCTATGATGCAAGCCTAATAGCAAATTCATCAAGAGGCTCAGCATCATAAGGCGGAGTACTTGAGGATAAGCCTAGTAACTGCATTGGAGCAGGCAAACCCACAAGCTAGGCGACCAGTGACGGGATCTATTATCGATTTCTGGCAGCTGAAGTGCCGTACCTTTTCTGGCAAGGAGGGACCAACCGAAGTTCATGAGTGGCTCACCAATACACAATACCAGTTGGAAGCAGCTGAGCTCCCAAGAGAATGTTGGATGACTGCCGTTAGAATGCAGTTGACGGATAATGCGCATCACTGGTGGCTATCTGAGGAGACACGGCTCGGACCAAACCGAGTCACTTGGGAAGAATTTTCCAGACTCTTTCTGGAGATGTACATTCCGGCTATCGCTCGATCAGAACTTTGGGACAAGTTCAATCGCCTCACTCAGGACAGTATGACAGTGGAAGAGTACAACACGGAATTCATTCGTCTGAGTCACTTCGCCCCTACTTTGATCCCGATAGAAGAAGAGAAGACTGAGAAGTTCTTTGACGGACTAAACTTCGAGCTACAGAGACTCATCGGATCCGTCGCACCTACCTCTTACTCGGACGTTCTTACTGCAGCCCGACGCATGGAACCCGTCACCAGGAGAGAGACCAGTCTGAAACGGTCTTCCACATCAACCAGAGCACCACAAAAAGAAACTGCAAAGAGACCTCACAAGCACCAGCCACCCAGAGCCTCTTCGCAAATACTACCTACATGTCAATACTGTTGCAAGATAGGCCATATTGAGAGGGACTGCAGATGCAAGTTAGGATTATGCTTGATTTACGGAACCAATCAACACTTAGCCAAGGATTATCCTCAGCATCGAGAGGGAGCACTAATATTAAATAGACAAGCTTTACCAGCACCAAGGCCAGTCTATCCAGTATTGGGAGTACCACAGACGGGAGTTGGAGAAGTCAGACCACCAGCCCAAGGAGGGAATCAGCCGAGGCCACCTTTGGTACCACAAGCAGCACTCTTCCAGCAGGCCCAGCAGCAGTAGAGGAATCTGCCACAAGGATGCGGACAAGCTTTCGCGATGACTTTGGAGGACGTGTAGACTCTTGGAGTAGCTAATGCGAGTGAGTTTTTATAGTTATTTGCTTCTAGATTTGCTTTAGTTTGTGCATGTTGGTACGTGACCTCAGCCTTAACCTGGTAATTTTGAACTTGTTAATAATCAATAACCTAGAATGTTTTATAATTGATAACCTAGTATGTTTTAAGTGATAAGCTAGTTTTTCTAAACTATAATTTTCTAGATTTCCTTCATCCGGGAAATTGTATAACTTTTAATGCTTAGGGAAATAATTTTTCCTATGTACCTTGATTCTCCTTGATCGTGATGTACTTTGAACAATGTTTACAACCGTGTCATCTATGTTGACCGGTTATTCTTTGATTGCGTTGACGCAATCCTCTTAAGGTGGTAGATTGTAAACCCCCTAATTTTTTAGGAATTTTTAATTTGGATTTTTCATAATTTTCTATAATTTTCTGGAATTTTTACTAATTAAAACAAAGGTATTTTGGAATTAAATGGTTTTTATTTATTGTTAATTAATATTAAAATATTATTAAAATAATATTTTCTAGTGTAAAATAAAAAATTAGACATAGGATAATTTTCCGAGAATTTATTGAAACCCGAAAACATTTTTAAAGCCCTAAAAACTAATTTATATTTAAATCAAAATAAACCCTGAAATTGAACCCGGTTTATTTTAAATAAACCAAACCGAACCCCAGTAAACCAAACCGAACCGAACCCACTCTTAATGGGTCGGGTCAGATCCGAAGTGAACCCGACCCGGATATGAAACCCGGCCGAAACCCTAAACCCAATCCTAACCTATCTACTGTTCCGGCGGCTATAAATTCCCTCGAAACCCACGCTCCGCCGCCGGAAACCTAGTCTAACTCCCTCAACACCAGCCTGAACCCTAGCTCCGACCTCCCTGAACCCTAACTCCTCCTCACTCGTCTTCCTCCTCCAGATCTTCCTCCCCCGACCACCGTCCAGAATCTTCCCCCTCAATCGGATCCCCCGTCGACCACCGCCTTCCCTCTCCACCATATCTCTCGCAACGCCCCGCCTCGAACCCCCACAGTCCTCTCTACCACCTGTCTTCCTCCTATGCCCCAGCCGTCGACGAACCCTCTCGACCACCACTCGCCGTGCTCCGTCCATCCCCGACCAGTAGCGCCTAGCTCCGTGTCCTAGCCAACAGCCCCGACCTCGTCGACCCCCAGCAGCACCCGAGCGCCGGCCGCCTCAGCCCAAGCGTAGCCCTGAGCCGCCACGGCGAAGCCCTGACGAGTCTCCGCTGAACCCTGACTCTGATACAACAGCACTCAGACCAGACACGGCAGAGCCCGGACACGACAAAACCTGGACACGGTAGAACCCGGACACGAAGAATTCCAGTTCTGTGTAGCACTGTTCAGGTAACCCGTTCTCTCTCCTCGTTGCTCCATTTTCTGTTCTGTCAATTGAGACGCGTAGGTTGTGTAACCCTTTCGATGTCCGTGCAATCCGTTCGGTGCGTCGCGTCCTGTGGTGATCGCGAACCGCAATCAAAAAACAGGAAAATCAACACCCTGTTTTCTCCCGGAACTGAGTACGCCCCGCCAAACGGGACGACTTGGTCGCGCGCGGTCTTCACCAAAAGGTGCGCGCCGTTGATACGGATGGGCGAGATTTTGCAGAAGTTGATTTGGATGTGCGTGCAGACCGGAATCAACACGTATTCGCCGACAACGTCCCGTATCTGCCTGTTCTGGAATACATTGTAACTTCGTGTACACACGTCGAATCAAAACAAAACTTGCACCATCGGACTCATATCAATATGCTGGTCCTGTGACCCAAGTTTAGTTCGATTATGAGGATGTTGACAAAATTGCGTATCGTGGGCCCCACAGCTCCACTTGACTGGCGATTTTGTGATCGGCTCATCGGAATCCAATTCTGAAAGTTCTGTTAGGTTTGTATAATCGTTATGGACTTGTTGACACAATGTTTGACAAATTTGGAGACCATTGTTTCTGACACATTTTTCGGTGCGAAGCGGCCCACATGTGGACCCCGCTTTAACCAGAAACTGTCATTTTTGTCCCTGTATCCAAATTGGACTCAAGGACAGGAGTTTCTAGCTATTTGATATTTTCTAAATCTGATGGTGATGTTTATTTCAGCAACCGGAGGAGTACCTACAATTTTCACTGAGACCAGAGCTACAGTTGGAGCCAGAACCACAGGCAAGTGTACCTTGCCAATTCTTGCAGTTCTTGTTACATATTTTCTTGCCTTATTTATATGTTGTACATGCTCGACCTAGGACCGTGTGACTTACTTAGCGTTCGATTAATAGTCAGGTGCCAACACCGTACGCGGAGTTGGGTAACATCAGCTAGACATGGATATCGTGACCCTTTATATTCTCGTGCTTGTCTTATCAAGTACATCATAACCCAGGACACTTGACACTACTCATGAGACAGAATTTTCCTGAGATATTCAAGATGATTCTGTGTAGGTTGCAGGATTTATGACATAGACATTATATGACTTGCTGTATTATACATGATCGTGCGTGACATGGACATGAGGCATCGTGGACATGAGATGTGTGATTACATTGGGTGGGGAGAGACACACAGGCTATAGGCTGATTTCATATATATATACTACATAGTAAATTATATAGTAAAATATATAGTAACTCAGCTACAGGCTCCCAGACACAGAGCTTGTAGTGGTCTCAGCCTAAGTTTTAGTGAGGTTCTCAACTTGCATATCACATAGATGATTATATAGTTTACCAAATTGTTTCATTATTTCTGCACTACATTTATTTTAGCTTGAGTTATTTTGTACCTTGCTATGTCCCCTGAGGACCTAGATCTGGATTATGTCCCCAGGATTAGCTGAAGAGATCTATCCCGAGGTATACGGGACCGGAGCATTAGCAGAAGCAGGAACAGGTGCATACATTAAAGCAGTACCAGAACCTGAGGACGAGATCGTGCCAGAGGACTTCTCCTAAGTATAGGCTTCATATACTCAGTTATTCCTGTTTCTAGTTACTTTATTTCCTGTCTATTGCATTGATGTATCAGACTTATTCTCGGGTTGTTCCCCGAGATATTTTATTGAGACATGTTAGATTATATTTATTTTAGTTATTCTGGCATTTGATCTGTGTTATATTCGGTGGATGATATTAGAATAGACTATGACTTGTATCATTGGACCTATTTATTGTTGTATTACAGCTTTAGTACGTCTTGGTGGATCCATTAAATTAGGTTTGTCCATCAGTGTGTGCTGCTGGCTATTGCCACGTGTCTAGTCCCTCGATATTTTGGGACTGTGTGTAAACCACCTTGATTTATTCTATAGATAGTCAGGTTTGGATTTGGGAAATTTTGGATTTTTCAGAAGATGATGAGGTTTAGAGTAGAGTTGAGTTTGTCTGTGATTTTATTTTATTTAATTAAAATTCGTGGCGCGTCCTATCATTTCTAAATTATTCGGAGCCCAATATCAGCCCATAAAATCCATCAGATCATTGTACTTCTGACTTGACTCGCCAAATTAGGCACTGGACTTTTCCGCCACTCAAAATCATTTTCCTTGTGCGCTAAATTAATTGCACAATTTTCTGTAACCGAAATGCCATAATTAAATTCCGTATCGGACACCTATGTCGTTACCCTCAGTTTTGAGATACCAACTTAACCCGTTGAGCCGGACCAACTAAAGGGTCCAAGACTGACTCCAAGCCCCCACCATTTTTGACCAGTGTGTCATTTTTGAATTTTGACCCCAAATGTCCCCATTTAATTTAAAAGCGCGGGGCACTGTAATTCTATTTTAATCAAGGATACCGACTTTGCCTAATCCTAATTTAATCCCCAATTAATCCCGTTGGCCATTAAATTAAACCCGTGCCAAACCCTCAACACCCCCTCGCCATGCAAACCATCACCCGCGATTTTCTCTATAATTTTAGCGCCATTTTATGTGTTCATGCAATTTCTCGAATATAAGGGGCTAAATTGCAATTTAGTGATTTTAGGTGCCCTCACCCCATTGGCCAAGCCAATTGGAGAGGTCACAAAATTGGATCCTAATTTCACATCCATTCACCACTCTTCATGAAGAAATCATTTTCTTCATGACAAATCCTATCCCTCCATTTTGAATAAGAGCATCTCCACCCTTCATCAATTCACAATCTCCTATAAAACATCACATCCCCCACCCTTCACTCCTCCCAAGCCGGCCCTAATCCCAATGCAAAGAAAACCCCACCCCCTCTCTCTCTCCTCCCTCCTCTACATTACAAACCGAATCCTCTTTATTTCTTCTTCTTCCTTTCTTCTTCTTACAACTCTTCTCCTTCTTCACTTTCTTGGATCCGGCCGGCCACCGCAGCTCCGGCTTCTTCTCCGGCTACCTCGGCGAGCTGCTGCAATCGACGGCTGACCCGCTGTGCAGCCTCCCCCTCCGGCCAACCGGCAGTCACTGCCTCCCTCCAACAGTGCCCCAGGCCCCGCTGCTACGAACCCTCTCCAGCCAGCTTCCAGTCGAGCCTAGCTCTGGCCAAGCGTTCTCCGGCATACTGAGATTGCCACAGCCTCCCCGCAGCTCGGCATCGACACCTCGGCGACCGAGTATCACCCGCATCCGCCACTCTAGAGCCACCGCAGCTCAGGTCCTTCTCCAGCCCACTACACTTCAGTCGAGCAGTAACAGATCTCCCCGATCCGACGTTCGAGCGCAGGTCCGGCTGCTGTCCCCGCGTTGAGCCCGCACCCGCTGCTCTCCGCTACTGCTCCGCCCCGACATCCGTTACCACCAAACCGAACCCCCCCGCATTCAGTCCAAGCATCCCCCGCGGCAGCTCCGCTACACCCCCGGCTGTGGCTGCTACCCAGACCGGCCACCTACACCCCGGCGGTCGGGCACTGCTCTTCCTCCGTCCGCCGGCCTGCTGTCCCCGCCACAACGCTGCCACACATCCAGCGGCCATCATCGGCTTTCTTCTCCGACGAGGAGACAACTACCCGCATCTCCAGCCACCGTGCACCACGCTGCTCCGGCCGAACACATCCACGACCACCTCCACTTCCAGTGACTCCCCGACCATCCTCCATTACCACCATCTCCATCTTCAGCCGACAACCACCGTAAGCTTTCACCTTCACCACCACCATTGCATCACCAGCTTCCCTTCACTACGGCGAGCATCGCCGCGAGCCTACTATTGTGCAATAGGACCACCCTCGACTACCACGAGCCCGGCCTGCCGTACACTCCACCACCAGCATCTCCATCTTCGGCTATCCCCCGTGACGCTAAGGAGAAATACTTCTTTCCCCCTCTCCAGATATTTGTATATTGTTAGTATAAATTTTAGTGTAGTATATTTGATCTTGTGATTTAAATGAGGGAAGCTTAGATCTTAATGATTTAGTTTGGAGTTTAAATACTATGTGAGATCTTGGGGTTTATTACGTGATGTAATATGCAGTTCATGGATATAAGGGTTATGGATTAAGTTAGGGTGATGAATGCTAGGTAAGGGATTTTAGATTTATTTTATTTAATTGATACATATTGTTTATTGACGACTAGCAGTTTTAAATGGGTGAGAAAAGGATATTTCAATACAAAAAATAGGGAATATACTGAGGTACAGATTTAATTGTCGTAGTATACCGTTGTGATATCAAGCATTAGTTAATAAAGGGGAGCTAATATTTAATGATAATATATTGGAGGAGTAGCTACTGACGGTGTTTATAACCGAGGGTTTAAGTAATTATTAATAACCAGTTACTCGAGGATAATTATTTCATTTAAGGATAATGTGTAATGTACATAGTAATGGCTGTGAAGACTAGAGTGAAATTTGACGATTTGATCCTGGCTTGAACTACTGAACTTTGTGATGAACATAGTAAGATTGAGGTCTGGATTGATGATATCGTACAAGATATTTAATTTGATTAGATATAACTTGCTCCGAGTTAACTTTGGTCAACCTTCTAGCGTCTTGTCCCTATGAGTCATAGCTGAGACTGAGTTTCGGGTATAGATGTGTGTCACATCCCTGTCTGACGTAGAATAGATTATTAATTATTGGTTTGTACCTCATCTCTAGGTACTGCGGGACCTGAGGGATTGGACGCGATACCGGGACCCCGTTATCAGCAACCTCGCACAGGCAAGTATACCTCGCCTTTGTTGCACTGTTTAAATTCAGTTATTTTTAGTGGCATATTTATTTAATTTAATATTATATAACTGTGCACGTCCGAGAAGACTCGGGTGCAGTCAACGAAACGTTGACGTTAGGACTTGTGTCTGACTTAGTGTCTAGTGGACCCACCTAAAGTTGTGGAGTTATTGGTGTGATTCCCCAGGCCTTGACACATTTCTTACACGTATTGTGAGTCTCATGTAGGGCACAGACTTGCGTATGTGGTTGGCCACATGTACGTGTAGGCGTGCGACGGATTAGGAATAACTACTATTAGCGATGCATGATAGAAGACTTAGCAGTTATTAGTAGTCGGAGCATAGAATATTGTGGTACGAAGGTCCAATCCTTGTCCTTGTTTGGTTGTAAGGTTGGACTATTGTTCTAACGATAGACTATGAGCCAGAGCTATGATGCCTCGGTGTAGTAGCTAAGGCGTGTTGTGATACAACACGCATAGATTATTGGACAGGGAGGACAACTGATAAACATATGGGATACACACATCGGACTCCGTGGTATCCAGAGGAGCCACAGATCCGATGACTTCCTATAGTCAGACATCGCGCTCTTCGGAGTGTTACGGAAGTATATACATTACAGATACCACGTTCCTTAGAGTGTTGGACGTTATATATTTACAGATACCTCATTCTTCAGAATAATGGACGTTGCAGATACCACACTCTAGAGGACGTTGGACGTTATGCCTACACCTACCTATACGTTCCGAGTTTGTCCTTACATTGCATTCACTTAGATGGTTAGCACACCCCCTTTATTTATTCAGTATTTACTTTATGGCATGCTTCTATGTATCTTGTTATGTCCCTCTGAGGATCTGGTTCCCTTCCAGGTTGTTTGTGCAGTTGTAGGATACTTGATCTGATAGAGTGTGGACGTCATTGCAGATATATTTATATTTTCAGCTATTTCAGTCTTGTATTACTTTCCATTTTATTCTGCTTATATAGCGTAGTGTTTATAGACCTATATTGTTCTTCTGGTCTATTCGAACGGATATAATATTGGGCTGCAGACTGATGATGCATATCGTTCTTTCTTGAGATTACTTATCCTGGATTGAGATTTAGATTTAGTTGTTGTATATTAGAAATAGATTATTACTTGGATCACTTGACCATGGAGAGCGTAAGTGTACTTCGTCGGGTCCATTAAATTGGAAAGCCATACGAAGTCATACCAGCTGGCCATTGCCACGTGTCTGGTCCCATGGATTTTGGGACTGCGGCGTGACATGGTTTTAGTGGTGGCCCATGCAGGTCAGGACAAATCATTTTGGTTACGTTACTGTACCGAACGAGCCTGCAACTTAGGATTAATGTGAATAAGATCTCAATCCATACTGATTTTAAAACTCCTCTTGTATGTGATTATCGCCCTTGGACTTCCAATTTGCATTCGTTCAATCTTCGTCAATATCGCTATCCTTATTTCTCGTCCCCTATTATTCAGGAAGACGAATGCTTGTGACTGACTATTTTCCTCCAGAAGAAGATCGAAGACCAGACGATAGAAGACAGAATTCGTATACCTTTCTCTGAGAAGACTGTTACCTTATCAGGATTGATTGATGGGTTCTTTGGATTTTAGAACTAGTGTGGAAGGATAGCAAGAGAATTGGAGCCAGTAGTACCCTATTCGTACTCGAGATAACAGTGATCTTGGAAGTACAAGGGGCTGGAAAGATTGTTGATCAAGACCTAGAATAATCTAAGGAAATGCATAGCCCGATGTTGAAAACTAGTGGTTGTATATGATAGCAATATCAGGAATGATATTATGGACTAGAGAAGATAAAATTTTAGGCTCTCACTTGGAAGATAATGATCTGATTTCAGGAATTCTAGTATGTGTTTGAGTGATACCATTATTGTACTATGTGACTTGGAGAGAAAAAAATGAAAAGAAGAAATTGAGGAATAAAATTTTAGAGAAAATTTGAGGAGAAGAGAAACTATACTTTAGACAGGGAAGAACTTTTCTTTCACAGGATTAGTGTGGTAAACAGAACAGGAGAATTTATTTTGAGGTTAAGTCTGGACGATGACACCGTCCTGGCATGAGTTGTTTGAGCCAATACCACGCGACACTAGATTGTCGACGTGATTACGTTATTTATGGCCACCAGATTACCCTGAGTTTGAGTTACTTCAGGGAGCCTGGGAGCATGGTGTCTATCTACCTTAGGAGTATACAACGCATGAGGTCAACCAGTATACCACCATATTATATCAGGGTTGAGGATGTGATTCTAGATAATCATCCAAGCCTGCCACCTGACAGAGAGATAGAGTTTCCTATAGAGTTGACTCCAAGAGCCGAGCAGGTTATTTTTTCGTCTTCAGACTAGCACCGATAGAGTTGGTAGAGTTGAAGGTCCATAGTAAAGGACCTCTTAGACAAGGGTTTCGGTCGGGCTAGTATTTCTCTATGGGGGAATACCCATCTTAATTATGCCGAAGAAAGACGGGACGGTACAGTTGAATCAACTAAGTGGCGCATATGTATTCTCGAAGATCGATTTCAGATCAAGCTATCATCAAATCAAGGTACGGAGAGAGGATATTCAAAAGACGGCTTATCGGACGAAGTATAGATAATGTGAGTTTCTAGTCATGATTGTTTTAACCAACGTGCCAGCAGTATTTATGAGTTTAAGCAATAATATTTTCCACCAGTACTTGGATAAGTTCGTGGTGGTATTTATCGATGACATCTTGATATATTCCAAGAGCCAGGAGGAGCATGAGAGGCATCTTAGGATCGTGATAGAGACGCTGAGACAAGAGAGGTTGTACGCCAAGCTCCGCAAATGTGAGTTATGTTTGGATGGGGTACCATTTCTGGGACACATAATCACCGAAGATGGACTAGCAGTTGACCCGGAGAAGATGGCTGCAGTTGAGACATGCTGCACCTGTTACAGAGACCAGGAGCTTCCTCGGACTTGCCGGATATTATCGGAGGTTCGTAGAAAATTCTCGAGGATTGTTGCGCCTATGACGCGACTAACGCGTAAGGGCAAGGAGTTTATCTAGATTAGGATGTGTACTGATGCAACACGACAAGGTGATAGCCTACGCATCAAGACAGCTAAGGGTTCATGAGAAGAACTATCAGACACACGATCTAGGGCCAGCTGCAGTGATATTTGCACTAAAGCAATGGCGACACTACCTTCATATAGAGCAGATGTTGAGATTTATACAAAATACAGAAAGTATGAAGAATGCCTACACGCAGAAGGAACTCAACATGAGACAAGGCATTGGCTAGAATTTATGATAGATTATAATATCGAGTTGCAATACCACCCTGGCAAGGCGAATGTAGTTTACGACTCATCGCCAATTGTTAGAGGATTTTCAGGAACTCAGGATTGAGATTGTATTGCCAAGCATGGATGGACAGATGGCCAGTCTTGAGGTTCAGTCTACTTTGATTGAGAGGATCAAGGCAGCACTGCCTACAAATGCGAGATTTTGACGTCTACGAGAGAGGGCATAGGTCGGCATGCAGACGGGACTCAGGATTCACGAAGACCGAATATTGAGGTGTGGAGATCGCCTATACGTCCGAGAGGCGAGCTACACCAAGAGTTGATAACCGAGGCTCATTGCTCGATTTAATCTATTCAACCCGGGGGTACGAAGATGTACCGAGTTTTGAGGCAACATTTCTGGTGGCATGGGATGAAGAGAGGGATTGCAAGATTCGTAGCAAAATATTTTGTTTATCAGCAAGTTAAGGCTGAACATCAGAGGACTGCAGGATTATTGCAGCCGCTTCCCATACCCGAGTGAAAGTGGGAACACATTACCATGGACTTTGTCACAGCATTCCTGCGAAGCCCTAGCGGGAAGGATACAGTTGGGTTATTGTAGACAGACTCACCAAGTTTGCACATTTCTTGCCCTTCAGAGTTGGGCAGTCCACGAAGATTTTAGCTGACATATATATGAGGTAGATAGTACGACTATATGGAGTGCCTGTCAGCATCGTATCAGATCGTGATTTTAGATTCACGCCGCATTTTTTTTGACAGAGTATACAGGAGAGCCTAGGAACTCGTCTCAAGTTCAGTACTGCATATCATCCACATGCTGATGGTCAGTCAGAGCACATGATACAGATATTAGAGGATATATTGAGAGCGTGCATAATTGATTTTGGGGGATTTGGGGAGGACCACCTATACTTGGTGTAATTCTTATACAATAACAGTTACCAAGCTAGCCTACAGATGGCACCTTATGAGGCACTGTACGACAGGAAATATAGGTCGCCAGTTTATTGGAGTGACGTGGGAGAGCGTCAGATACTTGGTCCAGAATTGGTGACACAGACAATGGAGAAGGTCAAGCAGATTCATAGCCACCTGCGTGCAGCACAGGACAGACAGAAATATTGGGCAGATACGCCCCGTAGGCCATTGGAGTTCAAGGAGGGTGACCATGTATTTTTGAGGATATCGCCTACTAATGGTACCATCAGATTCGGAGGCAGAGGCAAGCTGAGTCTGAGGTATATCGGACCTTTTGACAGCTTGGAACGAGTTAGCGAAGGGGCTTACCATCTTGCATTGCCTCCATCATTAGACGGAGTGCATGACGTATTTCGCGTATCGCAGCTGAGGAGATATGTCGCAGACCCTAGCCACGTGCTTGATCATTCGGAGATTACAGTCGGGCCCAGTCTGTCTTACGTAGAGCAGCCAGTTGAGATCCTCGATCACAACGAGAAGACTTTGAGAGAGCAGACGATTCGACTGGTCAGAGTGGCATGGAACACCATTCGCCAGGCGAGTCTACATGGGAGCACGAGGATACTATTCGACAGCGGTTCCCGTACTTATTTGAGGAGGAAGGTACAAATTTACGTACGACATTTGATTACTAGTTATTTTTAAATTCTCTTAGTTATTATCGTGCTTTACTTTTAATTTCGAGGACGAAATTTTTCTAAGTTGGGAAGAAGGTAAACCCCCAGAATTATTCTATGATAGTCAGGTTTCGATTTAGGAAATTTTGGATTTTTCAGAAGATGATGAGGTTTAGAGTAGACTTGAGTTTGTCTGTGATTTTATTTTATTTAATTAAAATCCTTGGCGCACCCTATCATTACTAAATTATTCGGAGCCCAATATCAGCCCATAAATTCCATCGGATCATTGTACTTCTGACTTGACTCGCCAAATTAGGCACTGGATTTTTTCGCCACTCAAAATCATTTTCCTTGTGCTCTAAATTAATTGAACAATTTTCTGTAACTGAAATGCCATAATTAAATTCTGTGTCGGACAACTGTGTCGTTACCCTCAGTTTTGAGATACCAACTTAACCCGTTGAGCCGGACCAACTAAAGGGTCCAAGACTGACTCCAAGCCCCTACCATTTTTGACCTTTGCGTCATTTCTGAATTTTGACCCCAAGTGCCCCCATTTAATTTAAAAGCTCGGGGCACTGTAATTCTATTTTAATCAAGGATACCGACTTTGCCTAATCCTAATTTAATCCGAAGTAATCCCGTTGGCCATTAAATTAATCCCGTGCCAAACCCCCAACACCCCATCGCCATGCAAACTATCTCCCACGATTTTTTTCACAATTTTAGCGTCATTTTATGTGTTCGTGCAATTTCTCGAATTTAAGGGCTAAATTGCAATTTAGAGATTTTAGGTGCCCTCACCCCATTTGCCAAACCAAATGGAGAGGTCACAAAATTGGGTCATAATTTCACCCATCCATTCACCACTCTTCATGAAGAAATCATTTTCTTCATGACAAATCCTATCCCTCCATTTTGAATAGGAGCATCTCCACCCTCCATCAATTCACAATCTCCTATAAAATATCACATCCCCCACCCTTCACTCCTCCCAAATCGGGCCTAATCCCAATGCATAGAAAACCTCACCCCCTCTCTCTCTCCTCCCTCCTCTATATTAAAAATCGAATCCTCTTTATTTCTTCTTCTTCCTTTCTTTTTCTTATAACTCTTCTCCTTCTTCACTTCCTTGGATCCGGCCGGCCACCGCAACTCCGGCTTCTTCTCCGGCTACCTCGGCGAGCTGCTGCAATCGACGGCTGACCCGCTGTGCAGGATCCCCCTCCGGCCAACCGACAGTCACTGCCTCCCTCCAACATTGCCCCAGTCCCCGCTGCTACGAACCCTCACCAGCCAGCTTCCAGTCGAGCCTAGCTCCGGCCAAGCGTTCTCCGGCCTACTGAGATTGCCACAGCCTCCCCGCAGCTCAACATCGACACCTCGGCGACCGAGTATCACCCGCATCCGCCACTCCAGAGCCACCGCAGCTCAGGTCCTTCTCCGGCCCACTGCACTTCAGTCGAGCCACAACTGATCTCCCCGATCCGGCGTTCGAGCACAGCTCCGGCTGCTGTCCCCGCGTCGAGCCCGCACCCGCTGCTCTCCGCTACTGCTCTGCCTCGACAGCCGCTGCCACCAATCCGAACCCCCCCCGCATTCAGTCCAAGCATCCCCCGCGGCAGCTTTGCTACACCCCCGGCTGTGGCTGCTGCCCAGACCGGCCACCTACACCCCGAAGGTCGGGCATTGCTCTTCCTCCGACCGCCGGCTTGCTGTCCCCGCCACAACGCTGCCACACATCCATCGGCCATCACCAGCTTTCTTCTCCGGCGAGGAGACAACCACACGCATCTCCAGCCACCATGCACCACGCTGCTCCGGCCGAACACATCCACGACCACCTCCACTTCCAGTGACTCTCCGACCATCCGCCATTACTACCATCTCCATCTTCAGCCGACAACCACCGCAAGCTTTCACCTTCACCACCACCATTGCATCATAAACCTCCCTTCACTCCGGCGAGCATCGCAGCGAGCCTACTATTGTGCAACCGCACCACCCTCGACTGCCACGAGCCTGGCCTGCCGTACACTCTACCACCAGCATCTCCATATTCGGCTATCCCCCGCGACGCTAAGTTGAAACACTTCTTTCCCCCCTCTCAAGACATTTGTATATTGTTGGTATAAATTTTAGTGTAGTATATTTGATCTTGTGATTTAAATGAGGGAAGCTTAGAGCTTAATGATTGAGTTTGGAGTTTAAATACTAGGTGAGATCTTGGGGTTTATTACGTGATGTAATATGCAGTTCATGGATGTAAGGGTTATGGATTAAGTTAGGGTGATCAATTCTAGGTAAGGGATTTTAGGTTTCTTTTATTTAATTTATACATATTGTTTATTGATGACTAGCAGTTTTAAATGGGTGAGAAAAGGATATTTCAATACTAAAAACAGGGAATATACTGAGGTGCAGATTTAATTGTCGTAGTATACCGTTGTGATATCAAGCATTAGTTAATAAAGGGGAGCTAATATTTAATGATGAATATATTGGAGGAGTAGCTACTGACGGTATTTATAACCAAGGGTTTAAGTAATTATTAATAACCAGTTACTCGAGGATAATTATTTCATTTAAGGATAATATGTAATGTACATGGTAATGGCTGTGAAGACTAGAGTAAAATTTAAGGATTTGATCCTGGCTTGAACTACTGAACTTTGTGATGAACATAGTAAGATTGAGGTCTGGATTGATGATATCGTACAAGATATTTAATTTGATTAGATGTAACTTGCTCCGAGTTAACTTTGGTCAACCTCCTAGCATCTTGTCCCTATGAGATGTAGCTGAGACTGAGTTTGGGGTATAGATATGTGTCGCATCCCTGTCTGACGTAGAATAGATTATTAATTATTGGTTTATACCTCATCTGTAGGTACTGCAGGACCTGAGGGCTTGGACGCGGTACCGGGACCCCGTCATCAGCAACCTCACCCAGGCAAGTATACCTTGCCGTTGTTGCACTATTTAAATTCAGTTATTTTTAGTGGCATGTTTATTTAATTTAATATTATATAACTGTGCGTGTGCGAGAAGACTCGGGTGCAGTCAACGAAACGTTGACCTTAGGACTTGTGTCTGACTTAGTGTCTAGTGGACCCACCTAAAGTTGTGAAGTTATTGGTATGACTCCCCGGGCCTTGACACATTTCTTACACGTGTTGTGAGTCTCATGTAGGGCACAGACTTGCGTATGTTGGTGGCCACCTGTACGTGTAGGCGTGCAACGGATAGGGAATAACAGCTATTAGCGATGCATGATAAAAGACTTAGTAGTTATTAGTAGTCGGAGCATAGAATATTGTGGTACGAAGGTCCAATCCTTGTCCTTGTTTGGTTGTAAGGTTGGACTATTGTTCTAACGATAGATTATGAGCCAGAGCTATGACGCCTCGGCGTAGTAGCTAAGGCGTGTTGTGATACGACACGCATAGATCATTGGGCGGGGAGGACAACTGATAAACGTATAGGTTACACACATCAGACTCAATTGTATCCAGAGGAGCCACAGACCCGATGATTTCCTATATTCAGACACCGCACTCTTTGGAGTGTTACAGACGTATATACATTGCAGATACCACGTCCCTTAGAGTATTGGACGTTATACATATACAGATACCTCATTCTTCGGAATGATGGACGTTGCAGATACTATACTCTAGAGGACGTTGGACGTTATGCCTATACCTACCTATACGTTCCGATGTTGTCCTTATATTGCATTCACTTAGATGGTTAGCACACCCCCCTTTATTTATTCAGTATTTACTTTATGGCATGCTTCTATGTATCTTTTTACGTCCCTCTGAGGACCTGGTTCCCTTCCAGGTTGTTTGTGCAGTTGCAGGATACTTGATCTGATAGAGTATGGACGTAATTGCAGGTATATTTATATTTCCAGCTATTTCAGTCTTGTATTACTTTCCATTTTATTCTGCTTATATAGCGTAGTATTTATAGACCTATATTGTTCTTCTGGTCTATTCGAACGGATGTATTATTGGGCTGCAGACTGATGATGCGTATCGTTCTTTCTTGAGATTACATATCCTGGATTGAGATTTAGATTTAGTTGTTGTATATTAGAAATAGATTATTACTTGGATCACTTTACCATGGACAGCGTAAGTGCACTTCGTCGGGTCCATTAAATTGGAAAGCCCTACGAAGTCGTACCAGCTGGCCATTGCCACGTGTCTGGTCCCATAGATTTTGTGACTGGGGCATGACAGAATGACACACTGGCATGACTTCCATAATAGATGGTGTAGTCTCGAGACTGAGAAGGAGTAGAAGTAAAATATAATACGGTTGGTATTGCACCCATTTCGTAGATAACAGACGACTACCAGTTGGTTTCATTTAGATCGGATCGGCCCCAGTGCCCTGGCGACCGTCCGCGAAACTGGATTCGAAATCCCACCTTGTGCACAAGTTGTTCGTGACCATGCGTATCCTCAACTTTTCCAGATTCTCGCAGGTACTGATAAAGCCATAGATTTAGATTCAGTTAGTACAGTATCGACTACCCGAGCCGTTAGATTCAGTACAGGACGAGTATTAATTTTTAGAGATGTTGTGATGTTATCTTGCTTAATTGTCCATTGATACAGTCCCCTAGTTTAGGAAATGCCTTGGCGACCTAACAGTCCCTAATACTTTTAATGTTCTATACTTGGCTAAGAATGACTATCTTGATAGCCTTCCTGCCTTAACTAAATGAATCACAGATAGTGAAGTGGGATAAATTATGGCACACATATAAGTGACAAGCATTAGAATGAGGCAACGAGTACAAGTTATAATGTAAGAAGCCAAGCATTGCATTTGTGTGAAACATAAGCATTTACGTTGGCATGGTATAGGGGGTAGTGCGAGGGGTGAAGCCGTACAAGGACATACCGAGCGACATAATCTAGGGGCGTGCAGTGTAAACAAGTGAAGTAGTATACTACGAAGAATATGTGATGATCTACTCGGGGCATAGAGGTGTCTACTTATACAAGGCAAAGGTAGCAAGCGAGGGTCCAAGTTATAAGCCAAAATTTATTTCCAGGTTCTAACACAAGCAATACATGATATGATTATTTCCTTAACTAGGTGCATTGTATTCCTTATTAGCATGCAAAGGGTGATTCAACTAGCGTATAGCATGTATCGTCCATATATTAAGTATACTGGCTAAGCAAAGACCAGTTTATCGTAGCCACCCACTTTAGCGATAATTCACCGCGGTCGAGCGATACTCCGAGCGAGCCTTTGAAGTCTAAGTCTAAACTCCTAAAGGGACAAGTCTAGAAATTGTTTGCCTCAAATAAGTCTTCTCGCTGAGCAAAGCGGATTGGTTCATTGCACTGGTGCCGTTTGAATTGGCTGTCCGCTTCAACAGAATAGGTCATTATATTATACACTACTCAGAAAAAGTCTCGTCCTCGAGGCTTCCTGAGCGCAAATTATTCTATCACACTATCGAATCTATCTCAAGATAGCAATCGGTACCACTAGATCCGTTCGAACACAATTTTCTACTCGTTTCTTGTATCGTATCGAGCGTATTCTGGGCCTCTCTCATTAAATGACTCTATCATTCAATCCAATCTCTAACTCGGTGTCAATATATTAAGTATATTGGCTAAGCAAAGACAAGTTTATCGTAGCCAACCACCTTAGTGATGATTCGTCTTGGTCGAGCGATACTCGAAGTGAGCCTTTGAAGTCTAAGTATGAACTCCTGAAGGACCAAGTCTAGAACTTGTTTGCCTCAAACGAGTCTTCTCGCTGAGCAAACCAGATTAGTTCGTTGCACTGGTGCCATTTGAATCGGCTGTTCGCTTCAATAAAATAGGTCATTATATTATACACCAATCAGAAAAAGTCTCGTCCTCGAGGCTTCCTGAGCGCAAATTATTCTATCGTACTATCGAATCTATCTCAAGATAGCAATCGGTACCACTAGATCCGTTTGAACATAATTTCCTACTCGTTTCTGGTATCATGTCGAGTGTATGCTGGCTCTCTCTTATTGAATGACTCTATCATTCAATCCATAATCTGACTTGGTCTCTACTATGCCTTAGAGTGGAACATATTTCGCTTACTACAGGGTCCATTATAATCCATCATGAATGACAATCTAAGGCTGAGGCAAACTAATCCAAATTGTTATATACGTCAATGCGAATCTAACATATTCACTTGTACTAGCATTCGAGATCAGCATATCACGAGTCTAGATCGTGCACATATTCAAAGTGTCCCTCAATGATATGCATGTCAACCAACTTAGCGATAGCAAAATCTTTATACTCGAGTTCAACATATAATTGAGTCTTGGATCGTGCGCACGCTCAAGGTGTCCCTCAAACATATGCATTCAATTAAACTTAGAAATATTGAAATCGGACAAGTTACTTGCAAAAATCTCTAGGGTCCCCGTCTTATAGATCACGATGATACTTCCAACAGGGTCAATAAAATCTAAGTCATTCTAATCCCAATCAACTCAAGGATTGCACTTCCGTTAATCACGATCTATCCGATCAACCGACTAGCATCTATGTCCTATCGTGCATTCCGTTTGTGTTAAACATAGCACACACTTACCGTTACAAGTCTAATTCTATGTCTTGCTGCCCCAATTCTATGGCTTGCTCAAGCAAAGTTATAAATTTGGTTACACAAGTTCTGTCACTACCACTTTTCCAGATAAGGACATTTGGGTAATTTCACTATTTTGAAAAATTATGTGTTTAATTAATCTGCTGAGTTTTTAAAAACTATTTATTTGATGTTGGTTGTGTTGGGTTAGGTCAAACCCTAGAAGTCAGTATGGCTAACCCTATTTGAAAACCCAATTCTAGGAAAACCCTAGAATTCAAACTTTAGGTTGGACCTCAAACCCTAAAATTTACTAAACCCTAGTTAATTAGGTTTTTTATGACCTAACTTGGGGGTTTAACTTAAAACTTTGCATTAGAAACCCTAGCTTGGTTTTAATATAAAAGGGAACCCTCTCTTCCTTCATGAAGAAAACCTAAACCTAGCCTCCATTAAAGAAAAACCATTCCCTCCCACAATTTTCAGAATCTCAAGCCCTAGGAATTCACTTTTATCCTCCAAAGCAAAGAGAAGCAAGGGGTTGGGTCTAGAAGCCTTGGAGAAGAAGAACCTCCATTGAAGAAGCCATCTCCCTAGGTAAAACCCTATTTTTGTTCTTTTAATCTCTGATTTCTGTTGTTAATGCCCATTAGGAACCCACCCTGAGGTTTAGATTTCGATTTTAGGGTTTCTACATGGAGATCTAGGAGGAACTAGGATTTTGTGTTCATACATGGATTTTTCTCCCAATTTCAGGAACCCTAATCCTAAGGGTTTGCAAGTATACATGATTACATCTCCTACCTATAATATTGATTTCGATTTAGGGTTTAGGTTTGGGTATTTTTGGAGTTCTTGATGTGGGATCCATTTTTGTACATTATGTGTTTGGTGAAATGCTCCATGGGAGGGAATACCTAATTTTGACCTAGTTCTAAGGAACCCTGATTTGTATACATATATATATATGTGTGTGTAGTTGTATACCTACGGTTTTGTGCTGTGTATGAATGTATTTAGGGATTCCTGTGCAGTCGGGCCTGGGGAGTGTTGTACAGTGTAGGTATTAGATACCTGTGTAGATGGGAGGGGTGTTATTGGTAGGAATTATGTAACAGTAATTTTCAGTGTATGTGAATGTCTGAGATTAGTGTATGAGAAATCAGTGTGTCTTAGCATTTCCTGTGCCTGTGTGCAGTGTGAATCCTGTGTGTGTTTCTGTGTGGGTCTGTGTGTATCCCAATATCAGGGTGAGGAACGTGTGTGTACTGTGCAGTTTCTAGTGTATCAGTAGCTAGTGTCTAGCCTGTGGGTCAGTAAGGATTTTGTGTGTGCAGTGTATTGGGAGTTGAGATCAGTTAGAGAGTGTAGTGTGTAAATGACTGTGAGATACTTGAGTGATACCTGTGTCTTAGTGTGTCTAGATATTAGGTGTGTGGAGTTCTCATTCTCAGTAAGGAGTTTCAGTCCAATACTTAAGTGTCTATTGGTATCAGTATCCAGATCTGTGTAGTGTGTGTTCAGTGATAATTATGTATCTATGAGGTATCAGTGACTGGTGCCTCACTGTGGAGTGATTTCCCCAGGTTCTTTTCAGTTTCAGCATAGATTCTGTGTATCTCAGTGTATTATGTGTGTGTAGCTAAATTTCAGTGTGTGCAGAATATACCTGATGTGAGAGTGAGTGTGTGTCCCAGTTAAGTGTATTAGATACCTGTGTGTAGAGTGTAGGTGAGAACCAGTGTGTCTATCAGTGAGGGGTTCAGTTTGATACCTGTGTAGAGTATCAGTATTTTAGCATATGTATCCTGTGTGTATCAGTTAGGAAACCCTGTGTATATGTGTGCAGTGAGTCACCTGCATGTGTGTGTGAGTTCAGTGAGGGGTTCAGTTGTGCCTGTGTGTTCTCAGTGTTAGTTCTAGGGCTGTGTGTCAGTTATTAACTATAGTGTGTGTGCTTTAGGTTAGTAACTAATAGTGTACAGTGTGTCTCCCTGTGTCAATGAGCAGTGAGTGTAGGTGTACCAATACCTGAGTGTATACTATATGAACTATGAGTGTCTGTGTACATAAAACCAGTGTGAGGGCCTACGTGCATCAATAGCCAGTGAGAGTGAGAATACTTGTATGTGTAATGTTCCTGTGTATTACATTGTGTTAGTGTCAACCTGTGTGTAGCTTTGTGTGTCTCTGTGTATAGCTAGGTGTGTCTGTGTGTGAGGAGTAATTCAGTTCTGTATGTAGTCTTGTGTCTCAGTGTCTATGTATTAGGTATTACTCTTCAGTCAACCAATAGAGTACAGTACAAGGTTGGGAACTCAAGTAGCAGTTAAGGTAGTATATAAGTATGTCTATGACAGTTAAGACATAAGTGTTAGTTATTATAGACCAATGTGTATAGAGTATCATATTACTTATATTATTTTCATTAGTTAGTGACCCTAGAGACTAATTAACTAGTTTTGGACCTAAACCTTAGTGTGGACCTAGTTTATCTAGGATAACCTAGTACTGATCAGTAAACCACAGAATTGACCTAGAGGCCTCGTTTTTTTTAATTAATTAAGCATGTTAATTCCTTTAAACTCAGTTTTTGACATTGAATTTCCATAATTAGGTCATTGTGATCCCACCTTGGACGTCGATCCTCACACTTTGCCCAGGACCACAGGCGAGTACATTCTCTGACAGTTTTCATTGTTGATTATTTCTATAATGCAGTTGTATTACATACTTGATTCCGACACTATGGATACACGGGTTAGCATCCTAGATCCCCATCATGAGGAGTCGTGATTGGAATCCATCGTGCTAGCTGGGGGATGGGGAACTATTAGTAGATTATGTGATCATATCCAAACCTTTACATGCATCATAGCTCACCCCACTTCTCACGTCGGGTGTAGCCTGACCATTTATATGCATCATAGCTGTTATATATGATTAGCCTGACCACTACATGCATCATAGCTAACCATATGGTTAGCCTAACCTACAAGAATCATAGCTAATCATATATAACCAGCCTGATCAAGTCCCAAGCCGATCACATAATAAACTGATAATTCAAACACTTAGCTTGATGTCCATTTATTCAGATTCACTTGTTCTAGCATTCACTGTCTATTGTTCATTGCTAGATGCTCTATTGCCTATTTCTATTTTCTCCAGTACCTTACATTTCCAGCATTTATTTCCATCTTGTATTTCTTACACTGTTTATAGTTTTTGTTAATTTAATGAAACTGCTTTTAGTGCTTGTGCTTCGTTCCAATCCTGACTGGATAACATTTTTCAGATTATCCTGTCTATTGTTCATTGCTAGAGGAGAATTTACCTGGCTGTTCTTAGATTATTTTTTTGCATTTATTGTTTTAGACTGAGACTGAGTTGTATTTATTATTTTGTGACTTTATGAGGTCATCTAGACCCAGATTTGGGTTGGACTTATTGTGGTTGGGTTATATTAGAACTCTTTTTCTATTCTCATCGTGCCATTATTTCTATTAGCTTGTGATTGACTATATCATAGAACTGTGGATTATTTATCATTGTCCTCCGTGCGGAGTTGAGACTATTGACAGGATATATTATGTGTTGAGATCTAGACAGCGTTCTACCACCGATGCTGCGGCGTAGGCTGGACGTACCCACGACTCATGTCTAAATTCTGGGTGCGGGTCGTGACACATTTTTAGTGGTGGCCCATGCAGGTCCAGTCCTAGATTCGCATTAGAGCAATATCGTAGTGGTGCTCGCTTAGAGTATTACTACGAGCCTGTTTTAGGAAATAGGAATTTGGCCGAGGATATGCTCAATCACAATTAGGAATTTCTGATTCCTATAATACTACTCTTAATAATTTTTCCTTTAGAAATTACTGTCCTTCTTTGATGATATCGTGTCTATTGCCTTGATTAAATTCTTCGATCTGTCTTCAGGATGCCGTCGAGAACCAGATCCCGGAGAACCGGAGCAGCAGAGTCAGAGAGGTCTGCCACCTCTCGCCTTGCCGGACAGACATCCGCAGCACCTCCTACATCTCCAGTACATGTGGGAGTGTCCGCAGCATTCGGGAGTCCTCCACCACCTGTTCAGAGGGTCCCCATAGCTACGACGGCACCACCACCACCACCACCACCAGTTCAGCATCCAGGAGGTGTGCCCGTCGATGGAGCACAGATGTTCGCTTTGATTCAGGGCATGGTCGATGCCCAGAGGACGTCGACAGAAGCCCAGAGGGTACAGGCTGAGGCACATCAGGCCCAGACAGAGATGATAAGGGTGAACAAGGAGAATGCTCATCAAGTGGCTCTCCAGGCTGTGGAGAGAGTTACTCAGCAGCAGCAGCGTCCTGATCAGCACCACCAGAGGCCGGGCACCATTATGGATTTCAAGAGGATGATGCCTCGAGAGTTCAAGAGGACAGAAGGGATACTCTACGCCGATGATTGGCTAGAGGACATCGAGAGGAACTTGCGCTTGGCGCAGCTTCCGGAGGCTCTTCAGATCGAGGCCGCCGGCAGCCAGATGTTCGACATCGCCTTGACGTGGTTTTGCACAGAGCCGAGACTCCTTGAAAGGGGACTCACTTGGGAAGCTTTCAAGGAGCTCTTCAAGGAGAAGTTCTTTCCTGATGTTGCCCTGGGAGCTTTGGAGAGTCAGTTCCATGACTTAGTCCAGGGGAGTTCGTCCGTCGACGAGTATGCCGCGGAGTTTTCCCGTCTGAGCCGCTTCGCGCCATCGATGATTAGAGATCCGGGGGACAGGGCCCGGAAGTTCAGAAAGGGGCTGGCAAGGGAGATCAAGTCTCGCACGTCGGGACGTCGCACAGCTACCTACGAGGGCATATTGATGGATGTCCAAATAGCCGAGGATGACTTGGGCCTCAGGCCCAAGAGGGGATGCGATGGTTCCGGAGGAGCAAACAGTAGTGCGGGACCGGGCAAGCGTCCACACTTTCAGCAGCAACAGTAGAGACCCTTTCAGCAGCAGCATCAGGCACCAGCTCAAGGGCAGGTCCAGCAGCAGCAACAGAGACAGACTCATCCCGCCATCCAGTGTGCGTACTGTGGGAAGACGGGACATACTAGAGATATCTGCAGGAAGAGATTGGGCTCATGTCTGTCCTGCGGATCGACGACACACCAGCTGAGGGATTGCCCTACCAGTCGTCCAGGTCAGAGTGGAGCAGCCGCCCAGAGAGGACCAGACAGGGTACCTGCCGTACCAGAAGGCCAATAACAGAGGGCACCACTTCCACCACAACATCAGAAGTTTGCCCAGCACCAGCAGCAGAGAGGTGTACCCCAGGGGCGAGCGTACGCCATGGCAGTCGAGGAGATCGAGCCAGCAGGAGACTTGATCACAGGTTCGGTTCTTCTCGATTGTATTCCAGCATTTACCTTATTCGACTCTGGTGCTTCCCATAGTTTTGTGTCTTTATCTTATGCACTTCGACATCATTTAGACACAGAACCATTAGCTAGGACTTCAAGATCATGACTGGTGGAGGTATTATCCTAGTCCGTGATCACTGCAAGGACCGGAGGGTGTCAGTAGGAGGCCGAGAGTTGAGCGTGAGCTTATTCGTCATGCCACTTCCGGGGTATGATATCGTAATCAGAATAGACTGGTTGAGTAGGCATCATGCTACTATAGATTATTATCGAGGCAGAGTATTATTTAGACCACCAGGAGAGCCGGAGTTTGAGGTTGTCAGGGGAGCAGCGGAACAGAGCAGGAGCACATTTTACGGAGCCAGGGCGGAAGAGGAAGAGTTGCCACATCCTCTGATAGCGGAGTTCCTGGATGTATTTCCAGAGGAATTGCCAGGCTTGCCTCCAGACAGAGATGTTGAATTCTCTATAGACTTGGTTCCAGGAGCGGAGCCTATTTCACAACATGTCTATAGAGTCAACAACAGCGAGCTGGCAGAACTGAAGAAGCAAGTTGAGGAGCTGCAGGACAAAGGCTTCATCAAATCCAGTTCATCACTATGGGGAGCTCCGATATTGTTCGTACCGAAGAAGGACGGCACGGTGTGCATGTGCATTGACTATAGAGCTTTGAACAATATCACTATCAAGAACAAGTACCCGCTGCCAAGGATAGATGATCTTTTCGATCAGTTGAGCGGGGCGAGGGTGTTTTTAAAGATAGATTTGAGGTCAGGCTATCACCAGGTGAAGGTGAAGAGGGAGGACACGCCGAAGACAGCTTTTCGGACCAGATACGGCCAATTTGAATTCATGGTGATGCCATTTGGTTTAACCAATGCACCGGCAGTATTCATGAACTTGATGAACAAGGTGTTCCACCAGTACCTTGACAAGTTCATAGTGGTGTTCATCGACGATATTCTTGTGTATTCCAAGACTCCGGAGGAGCACGAAGAGCACCTGAGGTTGGTCTTAGAGACTCTCAGGAGGGAGAAGCTGTATGGAAAACTCTCTAAGTGTGAATTCTTCCTTGACAAGGTTGAATTTCTTGGGCATGTGGTATCGGGTGACGGAATCTCGGTTAACCCACAGAAGATCGAGGCAGTAAAGTCGTGGGCTACCCCCAGTTCGGTAGCTGAGATCAGGAGTTTTCTCGGGCTAGCAGGATACTACAGGAGGTTTGTACAAGACTTCTCCAGGATTGCAGCGCCAATGACCAGATTGACTAGGAAGGATGTAGATTTTGTCTGGACGGAGGAGTGCCAGGCTGCATTTGATGAGCTAAAGAAGAGGTTGACGACAGCTCCAATTTTGACGTTGCCAGCAGGGACAGGTGGTTTCACCATCTACAGTGATGCTTCAGGTAAGGGTCTGGGATGTGTTCTTCAGCAGCACGGAAAGGTAATTGCCTATGCTTCCAGGCAGTTATGCCCTCATGAAGAGAACTACCCCACCCACAATTTTGAGTTGGCAGCAGTTATCTTCGCTCTAAAGCTGTGGAAACATTACCTGTACGGAGAGCGTGTGGAGATCTTCACAGACCACAAGAGCTTGAAGTACGTATTCACACAGAAGGAGCTGAACATGAGGCAGAGGAGGTGGTTAGAGTTGATGAAGGACTTTGACATCTTTTTGCAGTACCACCCAGGGAAGGCCAACGTAGTCGCCGATGCCTTGAGCAGGTATCCGATGGCTATGTACTTGACGACAGATAGACATTTGTTGGCTGATTTGGAGAGCTTGGAGATTGAGGTGTTAGTTCCTGGTACTGAGATTCAGATGTAGGGATTACAGATACAGTCCGAGCTGATGGACAGGATCAGAGTGGCGCAGTATGATGATGAGGCTCTGAGGAGTATCAGAGCACAGGTTCAGACAGGATTGTCGGACGACTTTATTATCGCAGAGGATGGTTCCTTACGACACAGCACGAGGATATGTGTGCCGAGCGGGGAGCTGCGCGAGGAGGTTTTGTAGGAGGCACACCGCTCTCAGTACTCGATGCATCCCGGTGCCAACAAGATGTATCGAGACTTGAGGGAACACGTATGGTGGTATGGAATGAAGTGCGAGGTAGCACGCTTCGTATCCCGGTGCCTAGTGTGCCAGCAGGTAAAGGCAGACTGGCAGAGGCCAGGTGGTTTGCTTCAACCTTTACCGATCCCAGAGTGGAAGTGAGAGCACGTGACCATGGATTTTGTTTAAGGGCTTCCACATTCTCCAGGAGGGAAGGACGCAATTTGGGTCATCGTGGACAGGTTGACCAAATCAGCCCATTTCTTACCTTTCAAGGTGGGCACGTCGACAGAGAGGCTAGCAGAGATGTACGTGCGACAGATCGTTAGACTTCATGGAGTTCCTGTAAGCATCATCTCGGATCGGGATAGCCATTTCACTTCCCACTTCTGGAGGAGTCTGCAGGCTAGCTTGGGCACTCAGCTCAAGTTCAGTACCGCATACCACCCCCAGACAGATGGGCAGTCTGAAAGGACTATTCAGACTCTCGAGGATATGCTACGCACTTGCGTTCTAGATCTCGGAGGTTCTTGGGAGGATCATCTGCACCTGGTAGAGTTCGCTTACAACAACAACTACCAGGCCAGCATCGATATGTCACCATTTGAGGCTCTTTATGGACGAAGGTGTCGTACACCGTTATCTTGGGATGACGTTGGAGAGAGAGCCTTGTTAGGACCAAAAATGGTCGTGGTTGCAGCAGAAAAGATAAAACTCATCAGAGACAGACTGCGAGTGGGGCAGGACAGACAGCGACATTGGGCCGACAGCCACCGTAGACCCCTTGAGTTTCAGGTATAGATTGTTATTTTCTGGTTGTGTTGTTTGTTTAGACTGCGTGTTGAGACAGTTTTGTTTTAGGTTGGCGATCTAGTATTCCTACGGATTTCTCCGACGCGTGGCACGATTCGTTTTGGTCGAGGAGGGAAGCTTAGCCCACGCTACATCGGACCCTTCGGTATTCTTGCAAGGATAGGTGCAGTGGCATATAGACTGGACTTGCTGCCTGCATTAGAGGGAGTTCATGATGTGTTCCACGTGTCGCAGCTGAGACGGTACGTGGCAGACCCTAGTCACGTACTTGACCACTCGGAGATTGAGGTTGGTCCGACACTCAACTACCCCGAGCAGCCCGTAGAGATCTTGGACCGCAGGGAGAAGGTGTTGCGGAACCAAACTATTCCTTTGGTTCGTGTTGCATGGAGACATCACTCTCCAGGGGAGTCGACCTGGGAGAGAGAGGACGAAATGCGCGAGCAATACCCGTACCTCTTCTAGACTTGAGGTATATCCTTTCTGATTTTTTTCTTGTTCTGTTCAGTCCAAATTTCGAGGACAAAATTTCTTTTAGGAGGGTAGACTTGTCACTACCACTTTTCCAGATAAGGGCATTTGGGTAATTTCACTATTTTGAATAATTATCTATTTAATTAATCTGCTGAGTTTTTAAAAACTATTTATTTGATGTTGGTTGTGTTGGGTTAGGTCAAACCCTAGAAGTCAGTATGGCTAACCCTATTTGAAAACCCAATTCTAGGGAAACCCTAGAATTCAATCTTTAGGTTGGACCTCAAACCCTAAAATTTACTAAACCCTAGTTAATTAGGTTTTTCATGACCTAACTTGGGGGTTTAACTTAAAACTTTGCATTAGAAACCCTAGCTTGGTTTTAATATAAAAGGGAACCCTCTCTTCCTTCATGAAGAAAACCTAAACCTAGCCTCCATTAAAGAAAAACCATTCCCTCCCATAATTTTCAGAATCTCAAGCCCTAGGAATTCACTTTCATCCTCCAAAGCAAAGAGAGGCAAGGGGTTGGGTCTAGAAGCCTTGGAGAAGAAGAACCTCCATTGAAGAAGCCATCTCCCTAGGTAAAACCCTATTTTTATTCTTTTAATCTCTGATTTCTGTTGTTAATGCCCATTAGGAACCCACCCTGAGGTTTAGATTTCGATTTTAGGGTTTCTACATGGAGATCTAGGAGGAACTAGGGTTTTGTGTTCATACGTGGATTTTCCCCCCAATTTTAGGAACCATAATCCTAAGGGTTTGCAAGTATACATGATTACATCTCCTACCTATAATATTGATTTCGATTTAGGGTTTAGGTTTGGGTATTTTTGGAGTTCTTGATGTGGGATCCATTTTTGCACATTATGTGTTTGGTGAAATGCTCCATGGGAGGGAATACCTAATTTTGACCTAGTTCTAAGGAACCCTGATTTGTATACATATATATATATATGTGTGTGTAGTTGTATACCTACGGTTTTGTGCTGTGTTTGAATGTATTTAGGGATTCCTGTGCAGTCGGGCCTGGGGAGTGTTGTACAGTGTAGGTATTAGATACCTGTGTAGATGGAAGGGGTGTTATTGGTAGGAATTATGTATCAGTAATTTTCAGTGTATGTGAATGTCTGAGATTAGTGTATCAGAAATCAGTGTGTCTTAGCATTTCCTGTGCCTGTGTGCAGTGTGAATCCTGTGTGTGTTTCTGTGTGGGTCTGTGTATATCCCAATATCAGGGTGAGGAACGTGTGTGTACTGTGCAGTTTCTAGTGTATCAGTAGCTAGTGTCTAGCCTGTGGGTCAGTAAGGATTTTGTGTTTGCAGTGTATTGGGAGTTGAGATCAGTTAGAGAGTGTAGTGTGTAAATGACTGTGAGATACTTGAGTGATACCTGTGTCTTAGTGTGTCTAGATATTAGGTTTATGGAGTTCTCATTCTCAGTAAGGAGTTTCAGTCCAATACTTAAGTGTCTATTGGTATCAGTATCCAGATCTGTGTAGTGTGTGTTCAGTGATTATTATGTATCTATGAGGTATCAGTGACTTGTGCCTCACTGTGGAGTGATTTCCCGAGGTTCTTTTCAGTTTCAGCATAGATTCTGTGTATCTCAGTGTATTATGTGTGTGTAGCTAAATTTCAGTGTGTACAGAATATACCTGATGTGAGAGTGAGTGTGTGTCCCAATTAAGTGTATTAGATACCTGTGTGTAGAGTGTAGGTGAGAACCAGTGTGTCTATCAGTGAGGGGTTCAGTTTGATACCTGTGTAGAGTATCAGTATTTTAGCATATGTATCCTGTGTGTATCAGTTAGGAAACCCTGTGTGTATGTGTGCAGTGAGTCACCTGCATGTGTGTGTGAGTTCAGTGAGGAGTTCAGTTGTGCCTGTGTGTTCTCAGTGTTAGTTATAGGGCTGTGTGTCAGTTATTAACTATAGTGTGTGTGCTTTAGGTTAGTAACTAATAGTGTACAGTGTGTCTCCCTGTGTCAGTGAGCAGTGAGTGTAGGTGTACCAATACCTGAGTGTATACTATGTGAACTATGAGTGTCTGTGTACATAAAACCAGTGTGAGAGCCTATGTGCATCAATAACCAGTGAGTGTGAGAATACCTATATGTGTAATGTTCCTGTGTATTAAATTGTGTTAGTGTCAACCTGTGTGTATCTATGTATGTCTCTGTATGTAGCTAGGTGTGTCTGTGTGTGAGCAGTAATTCAGTTCAGTATGTAGTCTTGTGTCTCAGTGTCTATGTATTAGGTATTACTCTTCAGTCAACCAATAGAGTACAGTACAAGGTTGGGAACTCAAGTAGCAGTTAAGGTAGTATATAAGTATGTCTATGACAGTTAAGACATAAGTATTAGTTATTATAGACCAATGTGTATAGAGTATCATATTACTTATATTATTTTCATTAGTTAGTGACCCTAGAGACTAATTAACTAGTTTTGGACCTAAACCTTAGTATGGACCTAGTTTATCTAGGATAACCTAGTACTGATCAGTAAACCACAGAATTGACCTAGAGGCCTCATTTTTTTAATTAATTAAGCATGTTAATTCCTTTAAACTCAGTTTTTGACATTGAATTTCCATAATTAGGTCATTGTGATCCCACCTTGGACGTCGATCCTCACACTTTGCCCAGGACCACAGGCGAGTACATTCTCTGATAGTTTTCATTGTTGATTATTTCTATAATGCAGTTGTATTACATACTTGATTCCGACACTATGGATACAGGGGTTAGCACCCTAGATCCACATCATGAGGAGTCGTGATTGGAATCCATCGTGCTAGATGGGGGATGGAGAACTATTAGTAGATTATGTGATCATATCCAAACCTTTACATGCATCATATCTCACCCCACTTCTCACGTCGGGTGTGGCCTGACCATTTACATGCATCATAGCTGTTATATATGATTAGCCTGACCACTACATGCATCATAGCTAACCATATGGTTAGCCTAACCTACAAGAATCATAGCTAATCATATATAACCAGCCTGATCAAGTCCCAAGCCGATCACATAATAAACTGATAATTCAAACACTTAGCTAGATGTCCATTTATTCAGATTCACTTGTTCTAGCATTCACTGTCTATTGTTCATTGCTAGATGCTCTATTGCCTATTTCCATTTTCTCCAGTATCTTACATTTCCAGCATTTATTTCCATCTTGTATTTCTTACACTATTTATAGTTTTTGTCAATTTAATAAAACTGCTGTTAGTGCTTGTGCTTCGTTCCAATCCTGACTAGATAACATTTTTCAGAGGACCTGGAGGATCTTTGCCCCACTCATTACGGCCCAGGATTAGAGTGAGATTTCACTCCAGAAACCCCAGAGGAGTTACCTAGCCTAGAGGAGAATTTACCTGGCTGTTCTTAGATTAATTTTTTTGCATTTATTGTTTTAGACTGAGACTGAGTTGTATTTATTATTTTGTGACTTTGTGAGGTCATCTAGACCCAAGATTTGAGTTGGACTTATTGTGGTTGGATTATATTAGAACTCTTTTTCTATTCTCATCGTGCCATTATTTCTATTAGCTTGTGATTGAGTATATCATAGAACTATGGATTATTTATCATTGTCCTCCGTGCGGAGTTGAGACTATTGACAGGATATATTATGTGTTGAGATCTAGACAGCGTTCTACCGCCGATGCTGCGGCGTAGGCTGGACGTACCCACGACTCAAGCCCAAATTCTGGGTGCGGGTCGTGACAAGTTCTTTCACTCGGCACAGGGTCGTCTACTTAATTACTAGGTCATCTCACAAGATCATAGGTACATGTTCAAGCACACGATTCATTGTGCAAATTTGCCGCAGGATGCTCGCCCTAATTCCTAAGGTAAAACCATTGTTCATTTGCACGAGATATTCTATCCAAGTTTGTTTCCCATAGATTTCTAAACATCGACCACAGATTATCCTACTCACATTAACACATTTATTTATACAGTGTTCGAGTCCGTTCTGTCAAATCTATGGTATATCTAAGTCGCAAGACAAGCCTAGCGACTCGCAAGTCTATCTCCTTCAAACATGTTTTTGATAGAATTCATATATCCATTATAAGTCTATACCACCAAGCCCTAATTCAATTCTAAATCTTTGATCTCAATCATAACTCTAAATCGTCCACAAGATTCATGTATCCATTCACGAAACCATCAAGCATGATTTACTCCAGGTTCTAGACTAACTTATCATTGAAATACTTCGGATTCACTTAAATTCTCAAATTTGTCTTATCGTACCGAACCACAAGTCAAGATAATCCATTAGTTGTCATGCTCTGGTCTCCCGTAAGTTCGATCATCCTCGTTGGACGTAAGATCACCACACCAATGCTCCCGTTGGATAATCGTCCTAATCTGGGTGTGATGCATGTATGAGCATAGTGTTACGCTCGCACAAGACAAGAACGTCGAACATTTTGGTTATTATTAAAATGATCTAGACACCTTATTATTACACCTTTATTTTGTACAAGATATATATATAATCCTTCAAGTCATGTCAGGCCATGGCGTGATTATAATTCGTCTAGCAAAATCATCCAACTTCAATGTTACCGTTTGATAAATCCATAGTCTACTTCTGGCATTCCTCAAACAACTAAGTTCAAATACTCAAGCCAAAGTCTATCCACTTTTAATATGTTCCATTCATCGAGTTTATTTGAATAATCATCGAACATGTTCCCGTGAGTTCGATCATCCCCGTCGGACGTAAAATCACCACGCTGATGCTCCAACAGGATAATCGTTCTCGCTGGGACTGATTGTCGAGAGTTATCTTTCAAACTAGATTCAAGATCGTTCTTCCAAACTCCAGATCAAATTCGTTATCGCTTACCTCTTTCATCGAACCACATTATCCATACTCAAGTTTTAATCCATTTGATTCAATTCAAAATCGCTCGTACGATCCATCAAGTTTCTACCAACAAGATATTAATTTTTTATTACCTTTAATCCCTATTCGATATAAGCCTTATCACTTATTCAAGATATTCTCAATCGTCCAAACCAACTATCACACGATACCATGTTCGCATCACTCTCTAGCATATTCACCAAGTATTTCCTTAGAATTCCTACAAAATACCTAAGTATCGCCTGATAAATCTTTGTCTCGTACATATCCTATTGATAGTCATCCAAGTAAACCATATCTGATTTGCATCTACCGATACAAAATACCGTCCGAGCTATTTCTCAAAATTTAAGCACGATCCTCTATGTTTTCCTTAGCGATAATTTGATAATGTTTCTATCGGTTGTCATTCTAAGTCTGACTTATCTTTTTCTAAACGATATTTCAATCTCGCTTGCAACTAGCTTGCACCAAAAGGGTCTTGGCGCACGATACTCTACACAACATAGCCGAAAGACTATGTGTATAGCTAACCGTCCGAACAATATTCTATTACGCACACTAACCAGCTACAAAATTATGTATAGGTATTCAGGTTTGCACATAACTTGCAAATTCTAGCACGAGCCTATTTCTACAAAGTTTAACACAGGTCGGAGTAAGGGTCTTTGCATTCCTATCCAGTTCAAGCAATTATATCATTCACATACACTTTCAAAAATATTTACACTATATTCCGTTGGGACATTGAGAGAGAGCGTATGCACATAACCCATGAACGAGCTTTGGAAACTGAGAAAATAAATAAGAAGTCCAAAGGCGTAAAGCCATGCTCTGATACCAATATGTCATGCCCCGATCACTTGTAGGTAATCGGCCATCGCCGCTGGGCTTGAATTACAGCGTCAGTGCTCTCGCAGGACAATCTTTTCTATCTGGACGTGATGCCGCACAAACAAAAGCTGCGCCCGTGCAAGGCCATTATCCAAACAGGCGAAAAAATGAATAAGCCACAAAGTCGTACAGATAGTACGAATGCAGCAGAATAAGAAACGAACAGGCGATTGGTAACAAGTTCACAGGGTCTTCAATAGCTAATGCGTTGTATAACATAAGTGTTGAAGTAAAACAAGCTCTTTATTGATATTTAATAAGTATTACAAGCGGCGCTAGGCCAAGATTATAAGTCGAGTCCTCTCTCTCACGAAACAGTAAAAGCGTGCCAAGTGGCTACATTTATGGAATGATACATAGGCCATATTCTAATATTATATCCTGTATATGTGCTACAGTTCTGGACGCAACGTTCCAAGACTCCAGAGCGAACTCCATGCCTTAGTTTGCACGAAGGGAGTTTTTGCACCGAACGAGGTTCTCCCGCACACTGTAAGTAATATGATGGGTTATCAGTATATGAATGCACTTGTGGGGTGGATTCACGCCCGCTCGATAAATCAAAATACGTTATATAGGTTTCGTGCACCATCTATTAAGCCATCTTTCTAGTCTTTCCTTAGGATCAATTTCATGGCATAATAAAAAGCCTAACTCATGTGGCGGTGCACCGTACAATATATGAGTAACACGTTGATACTTACCAACTTACCATCCGTCCTTCCCTGTCCAAGGAAAACAAAGTTAAACTAAGCACAACCATATATAATAAAATCCAAGGGCAATAACATAAGCAAACACAAGTATCGTGAACGAGGTTTTGTTTCAGGAGCATGAGTTTTACCGATTACTCAGGTGTGTTGAATTGCATTCTTCGGTATTCAGATACAGTTTAGGTACAAGTGTGTTACACAGAGTAGTCACCAATAATGTAATGACTCGCATGCGGGTTGCCTCAATCGAGTCAACTTAATCTATATGACAGAAGGTCACTGGCATGACTTCCATAGTGGACGGTGTAGTCTAGAGACGAAGATAAAGTGCAAGCAAAATATAATACGGTTGGCATTGCACCTATCCCGCCAATAATAGATGACTAGCAGTTGGTTCCATCTAGATCAGATCGGCCCTAGTGACCGTCTGTGAAACTAGATACGAAGACCCACCTTGTGCACAAGTTGCCCGTGACCATGCGTATACTCAAGTTTTCCAGATTCTTGTAGGTACTAATACAATTAAAGATTCAGATTCAGTCATTACAATATCGACTCCCTGAGCGGTCAGATTCAGTATAGGACGAGTATGGTTTTTTAGACCTGTTGTGATGTTATCTTGCTTAACTGCCCATTGATGCAATCCCCTAGTTCAAGAAGTGGTTTGGCGACCTAACGGTCTTGAATACTTTTAATATTCTATACTTGGCTCAGAATGACTATCTTGATAGCCTTCCTGCCTCAACTGAACGAATCACAGATAGTAAAGTACGATGAATTGTGGTATGCATATAAGTGACAAGCAATAGAACGGGGCAACGAGTACAAGTTATAATATAAGCAGGCAAGCATTGCATTTGTGTGAAACATAAACATTTACGTTGGCACGGTCTAAGGGGTAGTGTGAGGGGTAAAGCCATACAGGGACATACCAACCAACATAATCTAGGGGCTTGTAGTGTAAATAAGTGAAGCGGTGCACTACGAAGAGTATATGATAATCTACTTGAGGTATAGCGGTGTCTACTTGCACAAGGCAAAGGTAGCATGCGATGGTCCAAGTTATAAGCCAAATTTTATTTCCATGTTCTAACACAAGCAATACAAGATAGGATTATTCTCTTAGATAGGTGTGTTGTATTCTTTATTAGCATGCAAGCGGTGATTCACCTAGAGACTAGCATGTATCGTTCATATTTTAAGTGTGCTGGCTAAACTAAGACCAGTTCAACATAGCCACCCACCTTATTGATAATTCATCTCGGTAGAGTGATACTCCGAGCGAGCCTTTGAAAGTCTAAGTCTGAACTCCTGAAGGGCCAAGTCTAAAAATCCTTTTCCTGAAATGAGTCTTCTCACTGAGCAAAGCGGGTCGGGTCATTGCACTTGCGCCTTTTGAATCGGTTGTCCGCTTGAACGGAACGGGTCGTTACAACATCTAGCATATGACGAAGGACTGCTACACCCTCAAGCGGTACATCCAGTGTCTGCTCGATACCAAGGTCCTTACCATGGATATCAATGATAAGATAGTTGCCAAAAACATGGTGTCTCTCCAGTTTGGCAACTTTCTGGCGACAGAGGCCCAAGACGGAGTAATCTCGATCCCCCGAATAGAGATGTAAGTCGTCAACCTTCCACCGGCTCTTAACCAATCGGCCGGGCTGATACCTCTCACCATGCCGCATGGGGTGGTCATGTAGTTTCACCCAAATCTTGCTCCAGAATTGATGCAGCAGACAACACCGTCTGCCACCAAGAGTAAGGGCAAGAAATTCAAACCTTGCTACACGATTTCCCATCCATCGAAAGAAGATATAGGAAGAACAATAAAGTCAAACCTAGCATACCAACAACAGTACGATATCCCTGACGATGGAGCACTTCCAACAGTTTTACCAGCAATATCAGATCCGGGTCTATCCCAGCCTCCACCAGCGGACAAGTCTACGAGGAAAGATACTCTCTTTGACAAGCCACTGCGTAAATATTCAACTCAGGGGCTAGAAAAGCCCTACAACTTCGACATCTGTGCCCAGCTTGCCAACACTCCAGCGAAGTTATCTCAATTCGAGCTTCTTCGACTCTCCAAAGACACTTGGGATGCTCTTAGCGAGGCATTACGAAATTTTAACTCCTACCTGGCGTAGGTCAAGCCGTCAGCTGAAGAAGACACTGGTCCGTGAAGAAGACACTGGTCGATTTCTTAATACGATGCGGTATCCGTGAAGAAGACACTGGTCGTCCAGTTCGACCAGTCTGCCTATAAAGACATGCTTCGGACGGGGGGTAGCTCTCACTCTCTCTCTGTACAAAACAACAGAAAGCTGCGCAAGGTCTGGATGCCCAAGACATCCTCTACCATTCCTGTGGACTCTCCGACCTCTCCGATCTCCGACCAATGAGGTTGTAGCATTGCTCCCTTTGTGCCCTGCACGTAAAATTCAGTCTCCCGCTACGCGCGGTACAGACAAAACATCGGGCAAAGCCTCAGCGCTAACCCAGAAGTATCCTCTGCGCTCTACGCATAGAAACCAGTCTCCCGCTACGCGCGGTACAGACAAAACTTCGGGCAAAGCCTCAGTGCTAACCCAGAGGTACCTACTGCGCTCTACGCGTAGAAACTAGTCTCCCGTCCGTGGCGGAATAGATAAAACTTCTGATGATGCCTCAGCGCCAAATCGGATGTACAAAGCATGCTCCGCGCGTAAGACAACATCTGACCTCTACGGAGAACCAAAAGACCCCTGTGATCTCCGCAAGGGAAAGCAAGCGGCAAGCTACTTAACTTCTCGGCCTTTACGCCAGCAAGGGAACAATCTACCCGCACTCCAAATTACGCGAGAAGCTGATGGCCGCCTGAGGACATCCTCAGCCTTACGCCAACCAGAGCGAAGCTCGAAATTATGCCAGGCGAAGTCCCTAAGCGTACAGAAGGCTCGATTGACGGAAAGACACGCTCCTCGGAGATTATCTGCCACCCAGATGGCCAATCTTTTGTATACGGGTGGCACAAGGAAGACTATGATCCCCATCATCCGCATACCTACCACGGCGAACCGAAGGAACGAGCAGTCTTCTTCGTCTTCTTCTGCAACTTCTCTTGACCGGCGGGATTATCTAATCCCGAAACGCAAAGACAAGAGTCATGAACGGACTTTAGTTCCCCTAACAGTCAAACGCGGGGAGATCTTATGGGAAGATACGTCAACATCTAATGTCATCATAACAGGTGGACCACATGAAGATTCCATCTTTATTATTCCACCAACTCGCGACAATCAGCGTCCAATAATCTTCGGTCGCATGCGGAACACCCCGGTCATACAGGAAGACTTTCGCGAGTCTTAAACTGGCAGGATACAAACCCACAGATATAGCCCGCAAGCATTAAATATTATGCAAAGCATAGGTTATGATTTGAAGCTGAAACAAGACCTCAACTATAGAAAAGGTAGATGAACACCGTTGCATGGTAATTCTCACCATCAACAAGCTCGTTTCGGGTTGGGGTATGCTGCATCTCTTGCAAACTCACAACCTCGAGAGTCTGATCCTGTACAACCAGAAGCACGACCTTTTAAAGCAACTTCTGTGGACGAATGCAACGACAAGTCTGGGGGTAGTCTCCCTCGACAAAACCGGACAACATCCAAAGTTGGGGGTAGAATCCTTTCTAAGTCTGAAGATGATGCAATAATGACGATCTTCCCGGAAGATCGTAAACCTCAGGTATCGGGAGCCCGAAGGCCGAAGGGGACTTTCTCCTTCAATGAAGATGACATCAGTAAAATCTTCAATACGTTGATGAAGGAAAACAAACTTCAGCTACCCAACATCAGATACCCTGAGAGGGCTGGCAAAGACGATGACCCAGATTATTGTCTCTTTCATCAGTACATTCATCATCCTACAAAGGCGTACTATGTACTAAAAAGGAGAATTCAGGAGTTGATCGATGCCAAGGTCATCACTTTGCATCTATAAACGAGGGGACGATCACTGCAAATTGGTTTCACTTTAACGTGACAATCTGCTCCCTCAAGAAAATACCAGATGATGAATCTCTAAAAAGTTTCCCCAGTGGATTCTTCAGGTCCACCCAGGGAGTTTGTCATGTTCGTATTACCTATGAACAAACCTTCCTAAATTCGGCTATCGATTATCATGTTCATATTACCTCTGATATCGATTATCATCTCAACTTAGCACCCTTACTTAACTCTAAGTACGCTAGTGGTGTTGAGTCCACAAAAACTGCTATATCCATATTACCTCTGAGCAGATGTATGCCTCTATCCACGATAGAGTCACAACCCAGGGAGTTTGTCATGTTCATATTACCTCTGAACAAACCTTCCTAAATTCTGCTATCGATTATCATGTTCATATTACCTCTGATATCGATTGTCATATCAACTTAGCACCCGTACTTAACTCTAAGTACACTAGTGGTGTTGAGTCCACAAAAACTGCCATGTCCATATTACCTCTGAGCAGATGTATGCCTCTATCTCTGGTGGAGTCACAACCCAGGGAGTTTGTCATGTTCATATTACCTCTGAATAAACCTTCCTAAATTCGGCTATCGATTATCACCTCTGATACCGATTGTCATCTCAACTTAGCACCCGTACTTAATGTCACGACCCGCACCCGGTTTAGGGGCACGAGTGCGTGGGTACGTCCAGCCTACGCCGCAGCATCGGCGGTAGAACGCTGTCAAGGTCTTGATACTATCTAGCCAATCTCACACAAGCATCCAATCTCCATAAGGAGGCACGGATGACACAACTAAAATGAGCACATACTCAATCAAAGGATTACAGCACGATAAGATAGCGAAACAAAATTAAATACAACACAAGTCTAAAGTAATAATCTAACTCAACGAATATCCAAGTCTCAATAAAATGCCGGAGACAAATTCGGTACCAATAGTCTGCTAAAAGAACTAACAAAAATAGTAATTTTCGGCTAGACCTCCCGGAATCACAACTAATCTACCAAGTCTGCAGCTACTCACCATATGGTCCATAAAGTGTCGGACAGCGGTCCTCTAAGGCATAGTCTGGAAAAATATTTCCAGTCAGGAAGGAGCAAAGTACAAATCTCAATAACAGTTTCATTTAATTGATAAGGACTATAAAGCAATAAACATGTCATGCTAGCTACTGAGAAGACAGTAAAATAAATGCAATGGCAATTAAAGAGAGACAGGCAATGTAAAGAGACAGGCAAATAGGCAACATGGTACAGTCAGTGCATGTATGAAAATGGAAAGAACAAGGAACAGTATCATATACGGGTGATGTAGTATATGATTTAAATAGGGAACAGTAATCTATTCTAAGTGTTTGAAATAGTAGTTTCAAAATGTGATCGGCTTGGGAACATGTACGATAGCTATAGGGCCTGGCTAATCATGAGTGAAGAGCATGATTAACACTTACATTGTTCTATACTACAATAAGAGGTTATGATCACATTTCTTACTAACTACTTCTCCGCCCCCAACTAGTAATGTGGATCCAACCATGACACGTCACGATACACGAGCAAGTCCAATCTATCATGTACGATGTCTAATATACATGTCATGTACAATGTCAATACGATAATCAATGTAACATCTCATGACTGCAGATCCAAGCTATACTAGTCCGTGTAGCACAGTGTCAAGGATTCAGTTGTAACATTTCAAGATTATTGAATTTATAGAAATTATCAAGAAATTGGAACTTATTAGAGAATGTACTTGCCTTGGGTCCTTAGCTGGTAATTATTGATGTCCTGTTCCAGAGTATCCCCTGAGTGAACCAACAGTCCTATAAACACATCACAAGCAAAACCACATTTGCATCAGATGCTACACTGACACAGTCCAAAAACACTGAGTTCGGGACTTCTCTAGGTATGCTACTGGTCACCTAGGATCTCCTAGTAAATAGATACAAAATTATACATATCTTAATTAACATGTGTGCTTACAATATATATATATATATATATCAAATTAAACACATATACAATATATATGTGTATATACCTTAAAAATATGCCAAGGGTTTATACAAAAATATATATACACATATATATATATATCAATACATTATATATAATATTAAATACTAAAACACATATATAATACATGTTTATACCTATACCAACAATAAGTTTATATATATGTATATATACTTACATATACCAAAATGAAAATATAAATCTACATATATATATTGATACCAAAATACGGTTATTTTGAATATATATCAAAATACTGGTATTCATATATGTGTTTATACATATTCCAAAAATACATTTAATACGTATATACTATATGAAATTATACCAAATAAATATATGTATATTTGCACCCCAAAACATACATTTATATATAGGTATCTATATATTACCAAAATAATACATATTTTCTATATGAAAAATACAATACAATATTCATCACATATCATTATACGTATACGTATCTATATACATATATATATATATATATCTACACATTAAATAATATATACAAATACATGTACATTAACATAGAATACACTAAATATATCTATATACCATACATATACACATTATATTAAAATACACATATTACATTATACTAGGTATATACTATACTAGTACATGTCATAAACATTAATTAAATAATGCTATACATATACATATATTAGTATATACTCGAACATATATACATATGTACATATATATATACATACATATATATATACCAAATTAATTTAAATACATACACTTACATTTCACATTAGTTAAATATATATAAATACTTTACATTAATTATATATATACATATACATTGATTATACACGTATATGTACATATACTTTAATATACACCTACATATATCTACACATTAATTAAATATGTACAAATACATATACATTAGTTATATATACATTAACATATACATTAGTTATATATATATACATTAACATACTAATTAATTATACACATACATTATATATATACTAAACATACATTATACTAAAGAGGGAAGAAGGAGAGAGGAAACTCACTGTGAGTTAGGGTGGCTGGCCGGCCGGGGCTCGGTCGGAGAGCAGTGAATGCTCGGCTAGGCCGGAGTCTCGCCGGAGGGAGCAAGGGGGCTCGCTGACCGGAGGGTTGGCCGGCTGTGAGCAGGCCAGCGGGAAGAAGAGCAGCAGGGGCTGCGGGGCTCGGCCGCCTGAGGACTGGGCAGCGGGGAGGAAGAGTGGTGGTGGCAGGCCGCCGGACGCCGGAGCAGGTCGGGAAGGGGAGGGGAGTTGTCCGGCGGAGTGCAGGGTGGTGGAGGTGGTGGCCGGCTGTAGGGAGGATGGGGAGGAGTCGAGGGGAGAACCGCCGGCCGGAGGGGTGTACACAGGGAGTCGGGGGAGGAGCAGCCGGAGTGGGCTGATGGTGGCCGGCGGTAGGTAGTCGGCCGAGTAGCAGAGGGAAGTCGCAGGGGCCGGAGAGGTGGAGATGTACTGGTGGAGAGCGGTGGGTCGACAGCCGCACGGGCCGGACGGGGAGCTCGTGAGTTGGGGGGGTCGCCGGGGAGCACAGGGGTAGTCGGGGACCGCCGGACGCGTCGAGGATGGGGAGTTGGCCGCCGGGAACAGGAACGGGGGGTGAACAGTGTTCCCCCCTTCTTCCTCTTCCAAATTCAAATGAAAAAATTTAAAGAAGAAGGAGAAAGGAAGAAGGAGAAGGAAGAGAAGAAGAAAAGAAAAGAGAAGAAGAAGGGAAGGAGTTTTCTTTCTACGGTTGAGGATGGAGGAGAGAGAGAGAGAGAGAGAGAGAGAGAGAGGTGGGGGCTTGCTTGGGGATTAGGGTTTGATGTGACATTACATTATATAGGAGAGAGGGTTTTGATGGAGGGTGAGGATGCACTCAATTAAATGAGTGGTCCAGATTGGTCAAGAGAAAAATAATTCATGTGGGGATGAGGGTGATGTTAAAAATGAAAATTAATAGGGCTCCCTCATTGGTTTAATCAAATGGGTGTTGACACAAAATGCAAATTTGTAAATCAGCCCCCTTAAATTTGGGTATTTGCACAGACACATGAAATGACGAAAATTTGGCGGGCGATTCGGTGTCCGTTGTTTTGTAGGGTCAGGGGGCGGTGTAAGTTCGGTGTGGGCTCAAATAGCAGGGCACTGGAATTAAATTGGGAATTTCAGAATCGGTCTAAATAGTATCCTCAATTTAATTAGAATAAAATACAAGTTGTGTTCAAAAATTAATTAGGAGTACATGGGACCAAAATCAGGTCAGGTCATCAATACCAATAATGAAGAAGACTCAGAACAGAATATTACCCTAATTTGGGCCGCACGAAAAATAGGTCAAGATTGCCTCCAATTTAAATTGGAACGCACACGATACAAAAATAGGGATTTATTAAATAACGTCCGCGACGATTTTTGTGCGGCCAGAAATAATGCACAGGGAGCATAATTATGAGTTGCAAAAATAGCAGAATGGAAGGTGGGCATGTCTAGGGCAAGATTGTGAAATTTGTTGGGAGACAACAGATAGGGTAGTGCTCCAAATATCGAAGCAAAGGCAATGCGCAAAAATATTAAATAAAATATGGTAATTAAATACAAACTCCAAGAATTTAAAATTCTAAATAAATAATTAAATACAAAATTCTATAATTCTGACAGGTGGTCATCTACTGGGCTTCTAGGTCAATTCTGCTAACTCAAAATATATGAACACTGCATATAATAATATATATTTAAATAACACATCACACATAATTATTTAAATTAAATATACTATCATGAAATTAATAAATTGTAACTAATAATATTAAATATTATAAAAAGTCGAAAATACCCCCGTTTTTGGAATGTGGTAGTGACAAGTCTACCCTCCTTAAAAGAATTTCGTCCTCGAAATTTAAAATCCTCATAGTAGCATTTAATCATACACCTCAATTTTAAATTCATCAACCACGAAATCAGTTAATAATCCACAAGGTCCTTTCACAATTTTTTCAAAAATTCTGAATTATTTGCATTCCTGAAAAAAATCCTCGAAATAGAATCAAAGTCCATTTTATCAAAATTTCCCGAAATTTTTAGTTAACAATTCAATATTTGGAATTTAATATCCACTCCTCAAATTTGATTTTTATCAATGCACAATCATAAAATGTAATCTCGTCTCACAAGTTTATTCATCAAATTTTATTTCTCGATTTTCTCTTCCTCAAAATACTCAACAAATGCGATACTTGAAGATTCTCCAAATACAACATCCCATGTAAAATTCTAAAATTCATAACTTGCAATTTAATAAATATGTTGATAAATCTCCCAAAATTTCCAAATTTAATAACCAATTTAAACATGTCATAATCTTCCTGGAATTAATAAATCGTAAATTCTGCCATGTTAAATTCTTGGCCCTTTATTTAAATCGATGTTTATCCTCGAATTTTTAATCATCTTGTTAATCATCTTGTCTCTCCTGTCAAGTCATAACTCCTTTATGAATTTTCGTCATGGTCAAACCCCAATAATCCTGGTCTAAAAATCTTTCTACAATCATACAACATGCAACCTAAGGGGATATGTACGGTCATAGTATCTTTTGTCATGGTATTGCAGTCTCTGTATCAGGGTGTACTACTAACTACATTCTAACAAGAAATCATGCATGCAAGCTACGGTACTAAGGTATCAGTCAATCAATCAGATAGATAGGAACAAAAGGAAGGAAAGAACAGAGCCTGCTAACACATTACCTGCAGTATCGGTCTCCTTGACCGTCATCGCAAATGCCCCGCCCTGCTGGGGTGGTTCCTTTCGCGGGTGCTGAGCAATATACGGTTCCACAGGTAGCCTAACTGGATCTCTATAATCTGAAGTTGCGCACTGGCCGGGAAGATAAGGGGCTAGAAGATAATCCCTTACTCGATGTCCCGCAGCGCCGTAGTGCAAACAAAGTCCTAGCCTCGTTCTACAGCTCTCCTTGAGGTGACCTGGTTTCTTACAGAAATGATAAGTCTGCTGTGTCTCTCTCGGAGGCTGTTGCTGATTCTGCTGAACACGGACTGGTGCCTGGTACTATTGTTGATACTGATACGCCCATGGATGTTGCTGGATAGGAACTGGTGCTAGGTACTGCGGTGGATGCTGAAATGTCCATGTTTGTTGCTGAATATGAAATGGTACTTGGTACTGCTGTTGGTGCTGAATACGGGGATGCTTGGCCGGTCCTGCGCTACCATTCGTATCTCCAAAAGTATTGTGACTCCTCTTAGGCCTGAGATCCAGATCCTCTTCTGCAATCTGAGCATCCATCAAGATAGCCTCAAAGGTAGCGGTACGACGACCAGAAGTGCGTGACCTAATCTCTCTCGTCAGTCCCTTTCTAAATTTCCATGCTCGATCTCCTGGGTCCCGAATCATAGACGATGCAAAATGGCTCAATCTACAGAATTCTGCAGCGTACTCGTCGACCGACATGTTTCCTTGAACTAAGTCATGAAACTGACTTTCCAAGGTTCCCAATGCCACGTCGGGAAAGAACTTCTCCTTGAAGAGCTCCTTGAAAGTCTCCCAAGTAAGTCCTTGTGCAGTAATTCTCGGCTCTGTGCGATACCACGTGAGTGCGATATCGAACATCTGACTGCCAGCGGCTTCTATCTGCAAGTTCTCCGGAATCTGGGTCAATCGCAGGCTCCTTTCTATATCCTCTAGCCAGTCATCAGCGTAGAGTATTCCTTCGGTGCCTTTGAACTCTCGAGGCATCATCCTTTTGAAATCCACTATAGTGCCTGATCTCTGCTGTTGCTGGCCAGGAAACTGCTGGTACTGTGCTACTTTCTCCAAAGCTTGGAGAGTCACTTGATGAGCATTCTCCATGCTTTCTCTCATCAGCTTGGTTTGTGCCTGGTGCGCTTCTGCTTGCACCCTCTGAGCCTCAGCTTAAACTCGCTGAGCATCTGCCGTCACTCTCTGGGCATCTACCATGCCCTGGATCAAGGTAAACATCTGCGTCCCGTCAATGGGCAAACCTCCGGGAATCGGAGTCGGTGGAGGAGGAAGGTTGTCCGTCACAACTGCGGCAATCTTCTGAACAGGTGGGGGAGGAGGATCCCCAAAAAGTGCAGACACTCCTACATGCACCGGAGATGTAGGAGGAACTACGGCTGTCTGTCCCTCAAGTGGAGAGGTGGCAGACCCCTCTAAAGCTGATGTTCCCGCTCTCATAGACCGTGTCTGCGACGACATCCTGAAGACAGATCCCAAGAATCAATTAAGGCAAAATGCGATATCATCAAGGAAGGACAGTACAGTTCTAAAGAAGCAACATTTAAGGTAAAAGATTGGAATAACATTACTAGTTGTGATTGCACAGGTCAAAGATACATCCAAGGTTTGATACTTCTATCCCCTTAGGTACCATAGTTCTACTATAAGCACACTCACTGCTAGCTCTCTTACCTACTGCAATCGCTGATACTAGTTATCCTTATCACTCAAGTGCATATCAAATGCAATACACCATACTAAGTACTGCTCTCTCCAATAAAATCCTAGATGAACACCTAAGCCAGTTGGCAGTGAAATCTCAATCATGCTCAAGCCAACATATCCTTATATATGCACCTCATCTATTATATACTAATATATCTCTCTCACTATAAGATTTTATTCTCCAAAGAAAGTCCTCGAAACTAACTCCTCGAATAATTTAAAGTATAATGCATATACCTTCCTCAAAGGTTAATTATTTAAATACTGAAGTGAAAATTTTATCAATTCCAAAAATCCTTATAGCTTGTCTAGGTTCATCAAATTGAATCTGAATTCTTCAAAGTTTTAATGACAATATCTCAACTTCTCAAAATTTAAGAATTTAAAATTCATTTTTAATCCTCAATTTAAAATTTAAATCCACCTTCCGTAGTCTAATAGCTCTAATGTTAATCATTTTCACTGTCCTCATCGACATGCGTCATCAGATAATACCATAAATCAGTCTACAAATTCATTTTGATATGAAATCAAACCCTACTATGAAACCAAAATCCTAACTTAATAACTAATCAACAACAATCAAATTCAATATCAATAAGTGAGAATGGACGAAACAAGGGAATGATTTTAAATTGAAAATTATAACAAGATTCTCAGGGGTCATCCTAGAAATCTCTCAAGGATTTGTGATTGAGTATTCGCTCTCGTCCTAGTATCCTATGTCCTAGATCCTGTCGCAGGTACACAGTAGTGTAACAAAGATGCCACACTACCACGACATCGCACAACTCGTGAAGTCTGACCTGCATGGGCCACCACTAAAAACGTGTCACGACCCGCACCCGGTTTAGGGGCACGAGTGCGTGGGTACGTCCAGCCTACGCCACAGCATCGGCGGTAGAACGCTGTCAAAGTCTTGATACTATCTAGCCAATCTCACACAAGCATCCAATCTCCATAAGGAGGCACGGATGACACAACTAAAATGAGCACATACTCAATCACAGGATTACAGCACGATAAGATAGCAAAATAAAATTAAATACAACACAAGTCTAAAGTAATAATCTAACTCAACAAATATCCAAGTCTCAATAAAATGCCGGAGACAAATCCGGTACCAATAGTCTGCTAAAAGAACTAACAAAAATAGTAATTTCCGGCTAGACCTCCCGGAATCACAACTAATCTACCAAGTCTGCAGCTACTCACCATATGGTCCATAAAGTGTCGGACAGCGGTCCTCTAAGGCATAGTCTGGAAAAATATTTCCAGTCAGGAAGGAGCAAAGTACAAATCTCAATAACAGTTCCATTTTATTGATAAGGACTATAAAGCAATAAACATGTCATGCTAGCTACTGAGAAGACAGTAAAATAAATGCAATGGCAATTAAAGAGAGACAGGCAATGTTAAAAGACAGGCAAATAGGCAACATGGTACAGTCAGTGCATGTATAAAAATAAAAATAACAAGGAACAGTATCATATACGGGTCATGTAGTATATGATTTAAATAGGGAACTGTAATCTATTCTAAGTGTTTGAAATAGTAGTTTCAAAATGTGATCGGCTTGGGAACATGTACGATAGCTATAGGGCCTGGCTAATCATGAGTGAAGAGCATGATTAACACTTACATTGTTCTACACTACAATAAGAGGTTATGATCACATTTCTTACTAACTACTTCCCCGCCCCCAACTAGTAATATGGATCCAACCATGACACGTCACGATACACGAGCAAGTCCAATCTATCATGTACGATGTCTAATATACATATCGTGTACAATGTCAATACGATAATTAATGTAACATCTCATGACTGCAGATCCAAGCTATACTAGTCCGTGTAGCACAGTGTCAAGGATTCAGTTATAACATTTCAAGATTATTAAATTTATAGAAATTATCAAGAAATTGGAAATTATCAGAGAATGTACTTGCCTTGGGTCCTTAGCTGGTAATTATTGATGTCCTGTTCCAGAGTATCCCCTGAGTGAACCAACAGTCCTATAAACACATCACAAGAACTACCATATTTGCATCAGATGCTACACTGACACAGTCCAAAAATACTGAGTTCGGGACTTCTCTAGGTATGCTACTGGTCACCTAGGATCTCCTAGTAAATAGATACAAAATTATACATATCTTAATTAACATGTGTACTTACAATATATATATATCAAATTAAACACATATACAATATATATGTGTATATACCTTAAAAATATGCCAAGGGTTTATACAAAAATATATATACACACATATATATATGTCAATACATTATATATAATATTAAATACTAAAACACATATATAATACATGATTATACCTACACCAACAATAAGTTTATATATATGTATATATACTTACATATACCAAAATGAAAATATAAATCTACATATATATATTGATACCAAAATACGGTTATTTTGAATATATATCAAAATACTGGTATTCATATATGTGTTTATACATATTCCAAAAATACATTTAATACGTATATACTATATGAAATTATACCAAATAAATATATGTATATTTGCACCCCAAAACATACATTTATATATAAGTATCTATATATTACCAAAATAATACATATTTTCTTTATGAAAAATACAATACAATATTCAACACATATCATTATACGTATACGTATCTATATACATATATATATATATATCTACACATTAAATAATATATACAAATACATGTACATTAACATATAATACACTAAATATATCTATATACCATACATATACACATTATATTAAAATACACATATTACATTATACTAGGTATATACTATACTAGTACATGTCTTAAACATTAATTAAATAATGCTATACATATACATATATGTTGAACGTATATACATATGTACATATATATACATACATATATATATACCAAATTAATTTAAATACATACACTTATATTTCACATTAGTTAAATATATATAAATACTTTACATTAATTATATATATACATATACATTGATTATATACGTATATGTACATATACTTTAATATACACCAACATATATCTACACATTAATTAAATATGTACAAATACATATACATTAGTTATATATATACATTAACATATACATTAGTTATATATATATACATTAACATACTAATTAATTATACACATACATTATATATATACTAAACATACATTATACTAAAGAGGGAAGAAGGAGAGAGGAAACTCACTGTGAGTTGGGCTGGCTGCCCGGCCGGGGCTCGGTCGGAGAGCAGTGAATTCTCGGCTAGGCCGGAGTCTCGCCGGATGGAGCAAGGGGGCTCGCTGACCGTGGGGTTGGCCGGCTGTGAGCAGGCCAGCGGGAAGAAGAGCAGTAGGGGCTGCGGGGCTCGGCAGCCTGAGGACTGGGCAGCGGGGAGGAAGAGTGGTGGTGGCAGGCCGCCGGACGCCGGAGCAGGTCGGGAAGGGGAGGGGAGTTGTCCGGCGGAGTGCAGGGTGGTGGAGGTGGTGGCCGGCTGTAGGGAGGATGGGGAGGAGTCGAGGGGAGAACCGCCGGCCGGAGGGGTGTACACAGGGAGTCGGGGGAGGAGCAGCCGGAGTGGGCTGATGGTGGCCGGCGTAGGGAGTCGGCCGAGTAGCAGAGGGAAGTCGCAGGTGCCGGAGAGGTGGAGATGTACTGGTGGAGAGCGGTGGGTCGACAGCCGCACGGGCCGGACGGGGAGCTCGTGAGTTGGGGGGGTCGCCGGGGAGCACAGGGGTAGTCGGGGACCGCCGGACGCGTCGAGGATGGGGAGTTGGCCGCCGGGAACAGGAACGGGGGGTGAACAGTGTTCCCCCCCTTCTTCCTCTTCCAAATTCAAATGAAAAAATTTAAAGAAGAAGGAGAAAGGAAGAAGGAGAAGGAAGAGAAGAAGAAAAGAAAAGAGAGGAAGAAGGGAAGGAGTTTTCTTCCTACGGTTGAGGATGGAGGAGAGAGAGAGAGAGAGAGAGAGGTGGGGGCTTGCTTGGGGATTAGGGTTTGATGTGACATTACATTATATAGGAGAAAGGGTTTTGATGGAGGGTGAGGATGCACTCAATTAAATGAGTGGTCCAGATTGGTCAAGAGAAAAATAATTCATGTAGGGATGAGGGTGATGTTAAAAATAAAAATTAATAGGACTCCCTCATTGGTTTAATCAAATGGGTGTTGCAAAAAATGCAAATTTGCAAATCAGCCCCCTTAAATTTAGGTATTTGCACAGAAATATGAAATAACAAAAATTTGGCGGGCGATTCGGTGTCCGGTGTTTTGTAGGGTCAGGGGGCGCTGTTAGTTCGGTGTGGGCTCAAATAGCAGGGCACTGGAATTAAATTAGGAATTTCAGAATCGGTCTAAATAGTATCCTCAATTTAATTAGAATAAAATACAAGTTGTGTTCAAAAATTAATTAGGAGTACATGGGACCAAAATCAGGTCAGGTCATCAATACCAATAATGAAGAAGACTCATAACAGAATTTTACCCTAATTTGGGCCGCACAAAAAATAGGTCAAGATTGCCTCCAATTTAAATTGGAACGCACACGATACAAAAATAGGGATTTATTAAATAACGTCCGCGATGATTTTTGTGCGGCCAGAAATAATGCACAGGGAGCATAATTATGAGTTGCAAAAATAGCAGAATGGAAGGCGAGCATGTCTAGCGCAAGATTGTGAAATTTGTTGGGAGACAACAGATAGGGTAGTGCTCCAAATATCGAAGCAAAGGCAATGCGCAAAAATATTAAATAAAATATGGTAATTAAATACAAACTCCAAGAATTTAAAATTCTAAATAAATAATTAAATACAAAATTTTATAATACAGACAGGTGGTCATCTACTAGGCTTCTAGGTCAATTCTGCTAGCTCAAAATATATGAACACTGCATATAATAATATATATTTAAATTACACATTACACATAATTATTTGAATTAAATATACTATCATGAAATTAATAAATTGTAACTAATAATATTAAATATTATAAAAATTCGAAAATACCCCCGTTTTTGGAATGTGGTAGTGACACTTAACTCTAAGTACGCCAGTGGTGTTGAGTCCACAAAAACTGCCATGTCCATATTGCCTCTGGCAGGGCTTGTCCCCAAACCTATTTGCACTCTCGTGCGCAACAAATGATAGGTCTACAAAAAATTTCCCCTGTGGAATGCCCGCAATGGAAAGTAGTACATGGCAACTGTTCTTCGACGGCGCCTCCAGGATTGGTCCCAAGGGAAACGTGGTTTCAGGGGTAGTAATCGTCCTGGTTACTCCCGATAAACTCGTTATCTATCGAGCATACTCTCTAAACGAGCCCTGTTCCAACAATATGGCAGAGTATAACGCTCTACTAATCGGGCTCTAAGTCGCTAAAGAGCTGGGGGTCGAATCTCTAAAAGCTTTTGGTGATTCTTTGCTTATCGTCAATCAAGTCAGAGAAATATATGAAGTCCGAAATCCAGACCTCATCCCCTATCACCAAGCAACGGTCGAGATAGCCGTGACATTCAAGGGGTTCTTCCTAGAGCATGTACCTCGATCTCAGAATCTGAAAGCCGATGCCCTAGCCAGTCTAGCTGCAGATTTAGCTACTCCTATAAGAAGGCAGAATTCGGTAATCCTTCTTAACAGAGATCAATTTTGTGTGAAGAACAACGCTCACATCGAATGCAGTTACGCTGTGAACACCGATCCTCCTACGAGATATTGGATAAGTCCCTTTATAGATTTCGTGGCATACGGAATCTTGCCGGAGGACCCTAAAGAAGTAGCATCCGTCAAAAGACGATCATTACGCTTCTACTTCGATGCATCTTCACAATGCCTATATCGCCGGACCTACGACGGACTGCTATTGAGATGTCTCTCTAATGACGAAGCACAGCAGATCATCCGCGAAGCTCACAACGGCGTATGCGGGGCGCATCAACCCGGTCCTAAGCTACAGGATCGTATCAGGAGAATGGGCTATTACTGGCCCACTATGATCGCAGATGCAATCAAGTATGCCAAACGATGCAGGGCCTGTCAGGTCCATGCAGACTTCATACATCAGCCGTCTGAACATCTACATCCTACGGTTGCATCCTGGCCTTTCGAAGCATATGGTATGGATATCATTGGTCCTATTCACCCGTCTTCTTCCAGAGGTCACCAGTTCATATTGGCCATCACGGATTACTTATCCAAATGGGGAGAGGCGATCCCTCTCGCTGAGGTAAAAATATCTAATGTGATCAGCTTCATCAAGCATCATGATATTTATCGCTTTGGGATTCCCCAAAGGATAATCCATGACAATGGGCCTCAGTTCATCAGACAAGCGTTTTATCGATTTTGCGATAAAAATCGGATACAAAATATCGCCTCTACGGCATATTATCCAACTGCTAATGGTTTGGCGGAAGCCTTCAACAAAACTATTATCAAACTCTTGAAGAAGTTCGTCTCCTCGAACAAGCGAGACTGGAACGAGAAGCTGGGAGAATGTCTCTGGGCGTACCGCACAACGGTCCAAGCACCGACAGGTTGTACCCCGTTCTCATTGGTCTACGGGAGTAAAGCAGTTCTTCCCATCGAAATTCAAATCCCGTCACTCAGGATAGCAGTCGCCAATGAGTTAACCCGGGAAAAGAATGACCTTTTAAGGCTTCAGGAGCTAGAAGGATTAGACGAGAAACGCCTACAAACTCAACAGAGCATCGCGTTCTATCCAGCGCGCATTTCCAGAGCTTTTAATCAAAAAGTAAAGGAAAGAGTGTTCAAAGTTGGCGAGCTAGTCTTAGCTGTAAGAAGGCCAATGATTCTCACTCACAGGAGCAAAGGCAAATTTTAGCCCAAATGGAAAGGCCCTTACGTGATCGAGACAACGTTCTCAAACGACGCTTACAGGTTAGCCCAGCCTAATAGAGACCTACTAATGGCTCCTATCAATGGCAAATTCCTGAAAAGGTACTATGCTTAAACTCCTCTGCTCAAGTGGAATAAAGGCAAAAATCTCATTTTGACAAAACTACTTCCAAAACGAAACTAGTTGGGCCATATTCTATCATGTCCATATGACCGCTGAATAGATACGCCCTGCTAAAAAAGTTTACCGAGAGTATATTATGTCCATACTACCGCTAATATCACTCTCACCCAAATCCGTCATTTACATTCCGAAACGACAGGTCCACAAAGTCAGATGAAAAGCCTCTTTATTATTCCCCCCAAAAAAAGGGCAAAAGTACATTAAAAAGCAAAAGCAAAAGACATCATGAAGGGGGAGCGGCCAAATCACGAATTTGCTACGCAAGTCTGGCCATCTTCTCATTCCTGGAATCCAAAATGGTAGCTCGAGCTCGCTCCCATCTCGTCTCCTCATTATTCAAGCCGGATAAATCAGACAGAGAATGTGTAAGAGCGGTGTGCATGGCACTCGCATGAGCCAACTTCTGTTGAGCCTCTTCCATCTGGCTCTGTAACACATGCACACCTGCGGCTGAAGCACGAGACCACTCCTTCGCTAAAGCGAGCTCAGCCTCCAACTTACGGAACCTCGCTTTATTTTTCTCATGTTCAGCTTTGCTCTTGGCCAACTGGGGAATAACACACTCTAAGAGGGTGTGCTCATCGCTCATCTTCTGCTGCCGGATCTCAATGGACCTGCTCAGAGCTTCCAACTCTCCCAGCCTTGCAGTCAGCGAGTCGTATTCATCCTGGACCAAATCGTCAATACTATCTTGGGATAGCTGCGAGTATTCGTTAACGGGTTACTCCAAACCATTAACTACCTCCGCCAGGGCGTCAGCTAAACCAGTATCGCCAAGGTCCCTGATCGCCTCTATCAAAAACCGAGAGGACTTCTTCAGACGCTCAAAGTTCAGATTCTTCTCCAACACCATTGATATCAGCATTTTCAAAGTATTGTAGAAGATACTGGTATACTGCTCGGTCAGCGCAGCTAGGCCCGAATGTACGCTGGGAGTGGCTGCAATATTGTCGAACTGTGCTCCAGAGGCGACCGCAATTGACGTGGCCACAGTCCTTGTCTTGACAGGGGGTGCGACAAAAGAGGAAGCGCCAACACCAGACGAAGTAACCAGTACACTCGAAGGAGGCATTGTCTCAACGACAGGGTCGTCCTCTTGAGGTATCGAAACCTCGTCGGCAGGCGAGCCGGCACCCGAAGATGCTTCCTCTTCAAAACCAGGCACCTCCGTATCAACGCCAGGACCTGACACGGAGCCGAAGGGCGCATATACATTGCCCTCCCCGAAGAGGTCGTCCCCTGAGAAGAAGACAAGAGGCAGTTAATGTCAAACAAGATGCTAATTTTCCTAAAAGAAGAGGCACGAAAAGACGACAGTGATGCTAGCCAAGCTGTCATACCTGGATAAGAGGGCCTACTAACTGACACTGGCAAATACTCTTCCAGGTCTTCGCCGAGATCCACTTGAGGCTCATCAACTGGAATCTCGCTAGAAGCGCTGACGGACACGGCAGGGGCCTCTCCCAATGCTGATCAGGACAAAGGTACATGGAATCTTATAACCAGCCTCGAAGGCGACTTTGTTCCACTACCTGAAGTAGTAGCGGCGGTAGCAGCCTCCAGCTGAGATTCTCCGGCGCCACCGGCCAAAACTGTAGAAGGCTCCTCTCTAAAAGGCGAGGAACCCCCAATCAAAGAATCATCCCCGACATAGGGAGAAGCAGGCTCACTTTCAGGAGCCTCAATGCCAGGAATATGGAGAGGACGAGTAACCATCCTCTTCGACCTCTTACGAGGGGAAGCCTCCTTCAGAGCGAGAGCCCTTCGTTTCCCGGAGACTACCAACGCCCCTGCAGGCGGAGGTATTTCACCCCTCGGTACCGATACGAGAGGCTCATCCGGAGTAGCGGACTCGTCACCCTCGTAAGAAAAAATCGAGGGGACTTCAACCCTTCCCCCAGGTTTGGAAGAGGGCACCCTAAAGCTTCCACCCATATCAAAATCGCGATGGAAGGTGTTCGTTGCCACATAGAACTGGGCATATGAATGCAAGATCCGCAGCTCCGTGGAGGGTATGACGAAGGGCACAATAAAAATTGCCCTGGTACAGCCCATGATAAAATATTGCCATCCCCTTGCTCCATCGACGAGTCCACCTCTGGACCTGAAGTTGGTGACGGCGGTGCCCACATGCAACTGATCATACCCAAACTGCCTGGCAAACCGACTAGGCAGGTAGGGTTCAAAGAAGCAGTGATCTTCACTTTTGTACAGCAGGTGGGAAGGTCTAATACAGACCAACCAATTAAAGGCTTCAGGAGAAAGAGTGGTCTTATCTCTACCTGAGTCCTCGAGCCTAATCCCCGATTGGTTGCGATGAACAGAGGGGACACTGCAAAGGAGCTTCCAGTTGTGACCGTAATGCAGCACCGCCGACAGTCTAGAACTGTGAGCACATTCTAAGAGGACTTCTTATAATTCAGCAAGAAACTCTCCCCCAAGCTACTGCCAGAAATGGGAGACATCACCCGGGGGCTATAGAGAATTAACCATCCCATCAAATACAGGTATGGTAATTCCACCCGGGGAAAGCTTTCACGCCGAGCTTCATCAGCGAGCAGCGCCTCAGTCATCGCCCTCAGACCAGCTTGTATGCGGCACACCATGGCAGGGAGCAAGCCCAGTCTCGTCCTCAGACCAGCTTATATGCGGCACAACAAGGCAGGGAGCAAGCCCAGTCTTACCCCAAACACAAGAAGCACTCCGGACCAGTCGGTGCAGCCATATAGAGAGGAAGACAGCCAGTTGAGCTTCCTTGGATAGAGCCCTGCGATAATGCCTCAGATAGCTTTAGGCCTTAGTACCTGCGGGATATCTTTCTATCCCTTCAACGAGGATCTGATCCGGAGCCCTAGCATCCTCCAGGAGATCGTCGACTTCCTGAGCAGTCAGCACGCTCAGAGGATTCACAGGCTCATCCTTGACTTCCAAGACTTTCTCCGGCTGAGCAGCCCTAGCCCGGTGAAAAAAGAGGTAGGACGTTTATTACTGGTGTGAGCCAAATCTGAAGGCTCGGCATAGAAGGTGGTGCAAGCAAGGTAGTGGCACATCAGCTCCTAATACACTTCCACTACCCGAGGTCTGAATCCCCCAACTCCTGGTTCGTGGGAACATACTCTTTGTACGGAGTATCCCCCATCGGCAGTCTCGAGATCTATGCCATCTCATGAAGGGCCAATCCCAACTCCCCCAGCGGAGTGGGGAAAGTCCCAGTGAGTGGAATGTATCGCTCCATCAGTGCCAAAAATAGGTTAGGGTTTGGAGGTAACCCAACGCTGGTGGCACTCACAGCTGCCAACAGACCAATGTTCTCCAACTCGATCCGAAAATGCTCTAGGGCCGAATCAACTAAGCGAGCCCATCGATGGTTTGTTGGGATCATCCACCCGTTACATCGAGGATTCGCCTTGGGGTATACTCCTCCGTGCCCCATGAAATTATTGTAAAAGATCGGCAATTGCACCGGCTGGAGCACCAAGCTGTCTTCACTCGGGACACTGCCTGGGTACAACCCCCTGAACAACGTTACAGGACCGGAAGGCGGCTGACAAATAGGCCAGATCATTCCTGTCAGAAGATCTTCCCCGCCTAACGTGAAGATCGGGAGTCAGCGTCTACGACATCTTCCTGGGATGTGTAGCATGGAAGAATGCCGAGATGGGATAATCCCTCGACATCATGGACAGACTCAAGACCAACTTCCCGGCTGGGAAAACCCAGAGCTCTTTCTTTGGCTTTGTCTGGGACTGCTTATCAATCATGTCCCCGAAGAGAAAGGCCGACTTTATATACTGGTCCCCGTCTACATACGTCAAAGGCTCTCCATTAATCATGTTCAGCAGCATTCGCTCGCCCTGAGCCGATATCGAGATTTCCCTCCCTTTGGGATATTGGGGCCCGGAGATAGGAAATACCACATGGGACAGATCCTCCAGATAGTTCGAGTGCAGCAGCCCGGCGGCAGAACCTATCACCTCGGCTAGCAGAGATACGCCCAAGGTAACTGCAAGGGTGCAAGAAAAATACGTCAATTTTATACTAGACGTTACAATATCGCAGCACATGCCAAAAGGCAACGGTCTGAGCTCTACGCCAAGACTGTACAAACTTGATCGTTTGCGCCAAAATTGTCATCCAGAAGAGTAAAATTCAAGTCGGCAGTATACTGTCTGTGCTTTACGCCAGACTACTAAGGTTCGAGCTATTAGGCCAGAATTTTCATCCACAAGCGTAAAAGTTCAAAATTATACAGTATACACCAAGTTTTCGGCAGTCAAAGCTTTTTACGCTCAACTACGAAAATCTGGAGTTTTTATGCTGACACATTAAAAATATGGGCGTAAAAGATAAAACGTCTCCGTGCATCATCTTCCTCAAAGAGGCTACCAGCACAGAAGATGACCTAGCGCGGTCACGTTCAACGTGTGTGAAGGATTTTTCAGTCGTTCTCATTCATCCCAAAAAGCTGTACCTATCAGCCCGGGTGCACTGCTCGTTGGGGGGATGCTCGGCTCAGAATGGGGTTCGTCCTGTCCAATCGGAGGCACTCTTGCTTGGGTAGAAGAACGAGAAGAGGAATCAATCTTCTTTCCTTTAGAGGAGGAGGATTGCTTAGAGGCCATTACTGGAAACTTTGAAGACTCAGAGAAGACTCAGAGAAAAGCTCGAACAGTCTGAGGCTTTCTTTCGCAAAAGACGCATGAAAAGTTTCTCTCAGAAAACTTGGGATATATATAGAGTTCGGATGGACTCCTCGGACCCCGAACCAAATCTACTAATTGAATATTTGGTTATAATTGGGTCCTACGTCAGCCTATTCTTCAGAGAAGATGGACAGTCAGCGAATTCGAAAAGTTTTTCGCGCAAAGCAGATCAGCAGTTCTTACGCTAAGGAGCTTTCTACGCTCGACAGCAACAGATCTACGGTTTTACGCTTGCAAGCTATAAGTCTATGGTTTTACGCCTGGATGCCTTTGTGCTCGGTAGATTTTATGCTCGAGAGGCCACAATCCTACGACTTCATGCCAGCAGAGAACAAATCGATGCTCTCACGCTCGGTGGCGCCTAGTTTACGCTCAGAAGCAACAGATTCGCGACTTCACACTCGGAAAAAATTTCTTTTCAGAAGCTACAAATCTACAGTTCTACACTAAGGACCTTTCTACGCTCGACAGCTACGAATCTACGGCTTTACGTTCGACGGCTACAAGTCGGATTTTACGCCCAGATGCCTTTGTGCTCAGTAGCTTTTATGCTCGAGAGGCTACAAACCTACGACTTCACGCTCAGGAACTACAAGTCTATGATTTCATGCTCGATGGTGTTTAGTTTATGCTCATAAGCTGCAGACTAATGATTTCACGCTCTACGACTTCCCGCACATCTGAAGGATACGCCGGCCAGATCACGTGTACATCTGAACGATCCTCAAAAGCGGTCAATTGCAAAGAGTTCACACAGAAGATACTCGTCCTTGACCTCAAGATATCCCAAGTACCCGAAATATGCAGAGTTCAACATTGAAAAACTACTCCTCTTTATGGGTCGGTTCAAAGTTCATCTAGACTCCAGTTTAAATATTTTATCTATCAAGATGGCAATTCAGTTTGACAGCCATTTCTCGACCGTGTTCCAAAGTATTTTCGAGAAATCATTCTTGAAGATGATGTCTGAACAAAGAAATTATGTTCATCAGAAGCAGCAGTTCAGAATTGTACGCGGTTCCTCACTCCTAAAAAATAGTAGGACAGTTCAAACACTCGAATGCTACAACGGCTTTCTACGCATCTCTAGTTATGCGTAAAAGACAGGACAGGGCCTAGCACTCTTTCTAAATAGAGTCGGCGTAAAGAATCAGACGTGTCAAAGCTACACATATTCAGACTTCACAGCAAAGTATGGCAAGATGATCATATGAAGAAGCAAGACCATTTTATTAAAAGATTAAAGTCATGATTACATATGAGGGAAATCCAATCTACAAGGGTTTTCTTTATTTTTATGATTACATCTGAGGGAAACCCCGTCTACAAAGGGCTTCCTCATTATCGTCTAAAGATCGCACCGAGAAGCTGTTCTAACAGGTTCTCGCATTGGTGGAGATCTTCCTCTTCTTCCAAGAAGATGATCAGTGGCGGGCGGATACAGAACTGGGCATGAACCCATACCGCCAACAGAAGAAAAGCAGAGTAAATCTGCATTCTTACATCCCGCGCCACGGAGGTAACGGGAGAAGGTGCCCCTTGCAAGCAGCGTGGTAAAATGCGATTCTTCGTCTCTCCCGAAGAACCACCATACAAAGTTGCTGATTATCCCGAGCAAAGGAGGCTATGATATCCTTCCATGATCCATCGTTGCAGATAAGACTTGCTCGAAGACGCCATCTTTTTTGGCTCCCTACATGCTGGAAGAACATGGTCTTCTTCTTCCTCAGATCGACCCGACGGACTACGGCCATCATCCTTGTGTGGCGAAAGGAATGCGGGAAGAACAGGTAAAACTCCTCGGCCTTTTATAGGCGAGAGAGGTTACACCGGTCCACAATAAATCCGCCATAAAGTCAGCATCGACCGTTTCAACGCTCCATTCAGAAATGTTTCGAGTTACGAGGAGCGGTTCATGCTTCATTCAAAGCGTTCCAAATTCCAAAGAAATTTGAAAGCTTTGAAGGGGGTCTTGTAGAAGCATGAAAAAAATGCTGGATAGCTCTACGAAACATGGTGATACAGTGCAGCGTAAGCAGGGGACCCCAGGACCATCAAGAGTACAACGGAACATTTCGGCGGAGCACAGCATAAAATATGATAGGACCGTCCGCGTAAATGCAGTATGTCCAGGCTGCTTCAGCGTAGACGGGGTGCTTCATCGCCTCCATGGCGTAAAACTCATCCGCTTTCAAAGCAGCGTTAAAGCGTACAAGGAACGCTTCGTCTTCCCCGAAATAAACCTGTCAAGTCACGCGGTAAACCTGACATCTGACTCCTGACAAAAAGTGCTGCACGGCTACCCAGACGACGGCTGGAAAGATGGCAGACCACTCGGGACACGCCCCACAGTATGATGGCAGATCTCTGCATTTAATGCAGAGGATTTGATTAAATATCACCGAACCGTCGTTTACTGACATCCCCCCAGCGGAAACTGCTTTTACGCACACAAAGGGATACGCTGCCTTATTTTACACAGGCAAACATGAACTGTTTACGCTTCGCGAAAGACAAACAGACTGCCATGTCAAAAGCTGCTCTTCGTACAGGGCTCTAGGCACGTCTCTGCACCGAATGCTCAGAACGGTGGCAGGCCTTCGGAATACGCCTCGACAATTAATGATGATGGCGGATCTCTATATTTAATGCGAGAGATTTGATTATATCTCCAAGAGCCGTTATTTCGGCTAAAGACGTCCACATCACCTTGGCTTCTACGCCCATTCAGCTTTTGTGACTGCTCGGCCTCTACGACCATTCTGGCATGTTACGCAGCGGCTTCTACGCCCATTCAGCTTCTGTGCCCGCTCGGCTTCTACGCCTCATCAGCTACTATGCTCGTTCGACTTTTATGCTCGTTCGGCTTCTATGCTCATTCATCCTTCTGTGTTTATTCGGCTTCTATGCCATCAGGCTTCTACGCCTACTCGGCTTCTATGCCTACTTGGCTTTTACGCCATGGTGACAGACATTGGCTTCTACGCCAACCTTTTCTACACGAGGGATACCTACCTACGTGGCTTTTATGCCGTGATCTTCGTAGCGATTATACGCGTATTGTCCCTTAGTTGGACCCGTGTCACACGCTCATTCAAAAGGTCATCTATACGCAGGCTTTGGTTATTTTAACCGTTGTATAAAAGGGTGTTCTACTTTCCACTACTCGATTTCCACACCGATTGAGTGGTCACTGTCACTAAAACTCTATAAATAGAGACCTCTATCAACAGAGGACAAGGTCGAAAAATTGGTCAAGAAATCCAATATCAGATCCAAGGTCGAGGCTTCAAATATCGAACAAGGTGGAAACTTTGAAAGAAGATCGAACCACGGGTCGAAACATTAGAGATTGAGGAGAGGTCAAAGAGTCTTTGAGAAATAGAGAAAGAGAAGCATCCAGAGCTCAGGCAAAGGGTAGCGATCGACGATATTGGCATCGTGCATCCATCCTCTTTCGCAACCTCCGAAGCTGCTTTCCGTCTTCTACGTTATTTCTTCACCATCGTGTTATCCAAGGGCTAAAGTGATCGACTACAGATCAGACACCTATAGCAATCATCTACCCAGATTAAATAAATTGTACTCCTACATCCGCGTATAGGATCAAATTGTACAAGTTTGTTTGTAAACCAAAGAAAGCGGATTTCGTGCAAACCTCGTATTATATACATTTCGTTCTTTCGTTTAATACCACAAACAGCAGCAGTATCATGGGCCAGCTAGAGCGCCGGCTCAGCAGATGCATCTGATCCAGAGGGCAGCAGTTTCTTGCAGTTTTTATCAGAAGCAAAGACACAAATAGGACACATACAGGATGTGGCTAGGCCAATGCTTATTCTGTGGTTTGGGAGAGCATCAGTTACGGGCTTGTCCTAAAGTCCTAACTCGTCCAACTCAGGGTGGAGGACAAGCACAGAGGGCACCCGCTATACCACCAGCGGGACACCAATAGAGAGGACCTCTTCCATCGCAGCAGCATCAGTTTGCCCAGCATCAGCAGTAGAGAGGAGCGCAATGACAGGGGCAAGCTTTTGCCTTGGCTGTCGAGGAGGAGGAGCCAGTTGACGATGTCATCTCAGGTTCAGTTTATCTTGACTCCTTTCCAGCTCATGTTTTGTTCGATTCTGGTGCTTCTCATAGCTTTGTATCTGTATCTTTTGCTTTGAGGCATCGTCTTTAGTCTTAACCATTGGCGAGGAAATGCAAGATCACGACCGGGGTGGCATTATCCTGGTTAGTAATATTTAAAAGAACCAGAGAGTTTATTTGGGAGACCGAAAGCTGAGCATATATTTACATGTAATACCACTTCCGAGTTACGATATAGTACTTGGGATGGATTAGTTGAGTAGACATCATGCTAGTATTAATTATCGTTGAGTCAGAGTTTTATTTCAATCGCCAGAAGAGCCAGAGCTCGATTTCGTCTGAGGAGCAGAGCAGAGCGAAGGTGATTTTCGTGGAGCTTTGGTAGAAGAGAAGGAACAGCCACATCCGTTGATTTTAGAGTTCTTGAATGTCTTTCCAAAGGAGTTTTTGGGGTTGCCGCCAGACAGAGATATAGAATTCTCTATATATTTAGTGCCAAGCACAGAGCCAATATTGTAACCTCCGATTTCCAATTTCCAAAATAATTAGATTTTAATTTATTTTAAAATATCAAGTTTTATAAAATATTTCTCCTTGAAAATTTTTAATTGATTTTGAACGATGTTTGATTTTAGAAGGTAATTTAAAAATCTTTATAAAAATCATTTTTCCTAAATGACGATGTATTACAAAATAAATAAATAAATAATAATATATATTTCTAGTTTCAAATATTTATTGGCTTGAATCATAAAATTATTGTTTTAACTAAATAGTTATTTAAAGGACTAGTTCATAAAATAAAATAAATTTTTATCTATTGGGTTAGTAAATAAATAAATGTCATGCTTTCTAGGACTTTGCAAAATGTATTAATTAGTAGCTAATTGGAAATTAGCTAGCTTTCCTAAAAACATTTTCTGAAATTATAATCTTTATTTTTATTTTTATTTTTTCAAGTTGCCGTTCCTATTAACTAGCCAGCACACCCTCATTTTTTCCCACATGAGAAACCCATTTTTATAATTAATTCTGGGCCATTCATTATTGGGCCAACCCGTAACCCTTTAACCCACACTATCTCTCCCTATTTAAGTTCTCCTTCTCACCATTCCCAAGAAACCCTAATCTCCTAATTATTAGCTAGCCTCCACAATTCCCAAGCCAACAAGCCATCACCACCATTTTTGTGTGCTCGTGTCCGTGTGTCCAGCATCACCGTGTCAGCCGTGATGGCCTCGGGTCCGACCCCGGGTGTCCCACCGTATCCATTCATTTTTTGTGTCCAGTGACAACATTACAACCGATTTTGTGTCCGACACCATCTGGACACATCCACCCCTTTACAGTACTACATCAGATTCCCGTGTCCACACCCGGACACATCCACTGTGCATCGAGTCCCCGTGTCCAGCCCCGGACACGTCCCCCACAACAAACCCTCGTGTCCATCCCGGACACGTACCCAGACCCTGACACCCAGAACCCTAACCCTAGATCTGGCCATCGCCGCCGCCGACTGACTGTCGGAGCCGACGAACGCTCCTCCCAGCTCAGCCTCGAAGGCAGGGGAGCCGCCTCCGCGTCGAGCCAGTCAACGCCGCCTCACCCGCCTCGAAGCCGCCCTGCCCGACGGACCCCCACCGCGCCGGCGAAAGAAACCCTCTCCATCTGAGCCGCCGCTCCTCGACCAGACGCAGCCGTCCTCGAGCGCCGAGCGCCGCCTCCTCGACCAGACGCCGCCGAGATCCGCCGAGAACAGCCGCCGCCGAGACGAGCGCCGACCCCGGCGAACCCCGCGCCGACGCCGGAGGAAACCCTAGGTGAGCTCTCCCCTTCCTTCTTCCCTCTTTCCTCTTTCTTCGTTTGATTCTGTGATAAAGGTTTAGTTAATTAGTTAATTAATTAATTACTTAATTAGTTAATTAGTTAATTAGTTAATTAGTTAATTAGTTAATGATTAATTAGTTTAGTTAATTATATAATTAGTTTAATAACATTTAATTTATTTAGTTTAGTTCAGTTTAGTAATTAATGTAATTAGTTAGTAATTTCATGTATTAGCTTAGTTTAGTAGTAATCAGTTAATTAAATTTTATCAGTTAATTATTTTAATTAGTTTAATTATAAGTAGTTTAGTTATAATTAATTGGTTAATTATTTTTATCAGTTAATTATTTTTATCAGTAACTATATTCTTAATTAGTAATTAATTCTTAATCAGTAGTTAATTAATATAGTTTGGTTTAGTTAATTTAATTTGTTAATTAATAACCAGTTAGTAATTTCTTAATAAATTAGTAATTTGTAATTAGTTTGGAAATTTATGTAATTTGTCTATTAATTAAATATAATTAATTTAGTAATTTCCTATAATAAGTTGGTAATATATATATGCATATTAGTTTTATTGTTATAATTTAGTTATGTATTATGTATAAGGATTTTTGATTGAGATATATACAAATATGTATATTGGTGTATATGTATATATAACCGTATTTTGGTATAACTATGTGTACCTATATGTATATAAACATGTATAAACACATTTTTGGTATATATATATAGTATATATATATAAAAACTGTATTGATATATAGGTACTTGTAAAACATATTTTGGTATATTACCTGTATATAGTATAGTATTATTTTGGTATGTATGTATATCTATATAATATAAGTTAATATGTATTCTGGTACATGTATACTAGTCTATATGTATGAGTGATGTATAATTTTTCCCATAAATAAAATATATTTCCACTTATGTACATACAGTTAAACCTATTTTGTATACTTTGGAATAACTATATATATATGTATTAAATTATGGTTAATTGGTAAACCTACTAGATGACCTAGTTGACTAGAGCCATGCCTGGCAGAGCCCCTGAGTTCGTGTATTTGTGATGTGTTAGTGTAGCACCTGATGCAAATGTTGTACTTGATATATTTTTAGGACTGTTGGTTCCTCCAGACGATACTCTGGGACAGGACATTGGTTTTACCAGCTAAGGACCCAAGGCAAGTACATTCTCTGATTAGTTTCTAATTTATGATATCTCCTATGTTCACTATATCTAGTGTAAATATCTATGTTCTTGACACATTGGTTACACGGATTGGTATACACGGATCTCTTCATGAGATGTTATTCCTTATTCATGGTGTAGCTTGTACAAGACTTGCTTTCCTTGTTATCTTGTGCATGTACAGACACTGATTCCCGGGGAGATTTGCTACCTTCCTAGGGAATCCCGTGCCATAGCGTACCATGATTGGATCTACTATACCAGTCGGGGGGTTTGGGGAGTACTTTAGCGTAGATATGTGATCATACCCAACTTTATATGCACCATAGCTCACCCCACATCTCACGTCGGGTGCGGCCTGACCATTTACATGTCTCCTCACTGTTACATCGGTTAGCCCTACTAACCCATGTAATGAGTTTACATGCCTCCTCACTGTTACATCGGTTAGCCCTACTAACCCATGGAATGAGTTTACTAGTCCCAAGCCGATCACATGTTAAAGCTAGTACTCACACACTTAGTCATAGGTTTCTTGCTCATTGACATATTGTTTTTCTTCCTGCATTTACTTACAGTATTTCCAGTATATTTCTTTTCTTGTACATTCTCGTACCTATACATGCATCTGGTATGTTTCCATCTAGAACTGCTACATAGTTTATGTCATTTATATAGAACTGCTAATTAGAGATGTACTTTGCTCCTTCCTGACTGGAAAATATTTTTCCAGACTGTGACCTTAGTAGACTGGTTCCGACACACTTGGGGATTGGAAGTTAATGATTGCAGGTATGATTATGTTGTCCTTAGACTAGTGTTGTATTCTTTTATTTCTTCAAATTCCTATCGTGCTGTAGTTGTGATTGAGTATGTTGTGAATATTTTTATAGTATTATCCGAATCTCCTTATGGAGTTGGATACTAGCGTGAGATTGTTAGATAGTACTTGACCTAGACAGCGTTCTACCGCCGATGCTGCGGCGTAGGCTGGACGTACCCACGCTCTCGTGCCCCTAAATCGGGTGCGGGTCGTGACACGTTTTTAGTGGTGGCCCATGCAGGTCAGACTTCGCGAGCTGTGCGATGTCGTGGTAGTGCGACGTCTTAGTTGTACTACTGCATACCTGCTATAGAATATAGGACATAGGATACTAGGATGAGAGAGGATACTCAATCACAAACTCTTGAGAGATTCCTGGGACGACCCCTTGAGAATCTTGTTAAAATTTCCAATTTAACTTTTCCTTGTTTCCGCCCGCTCTCGCTTGTTGTTACTGAACTTGATTCTTGTTGAGCAGTTTTTAAATTAAAATCTTGGTATCATTGTTGAGTTTAATTCTTGTTGACCAGTTGTTAACTTTAATTCCTGGTATCGTTGTTGAGTTGATTTCAAATTGAGATGAATTTTTACGGACTAGGATTTATGGTATCATCTGATGACATATATTGATGAGGACAGTGAGGAAGGTAAAACGTCTACTTTGGTTATGGAACCTAGAATTTATCGCAGCCATAATAGCTGTGGTGACGAGAACGTAGGAACCTGACTTGGATGTACATACTATAGTTATGAAGCTTAGAGTCTTTTGCAGCCATACCGGTTGGCGTGGCGAAGATTCTAGACGACATGATTATGGAGTGCATACCTTAGTTACGAAACCTATCGTTTATCGCATCTATGCTTACTGGCATGGCGAGGATTCTGAGTGTCATGATTTCAGACAGACGTGTATGATTATCAGGTTGTATCCTAAATTGGTTCTTAAAATATTATCCCAAGACTTATCTATTTCTGTTCTTCCAGGACTTTGTTCCACCGCTTCTTTCTTTACTAGCAGTAAAGATATCTTCTGTCCTCAATTCAGTCCTTGAGCTCCTATTCCTTGAGGATTTCTTGTTAAGTATGATAATTAGTGGCTTGTAATTTTGTTGTGTCTTGTATTAGTATTGACTGTGTTGCTAGTGAGTTGTAAGTGTTTCTTAGTTGGACATGTGAGCAGTAGGCTTTAATCTAGAGTTAGCCCTTAGTATAGTACCTTGTACCAATGATTCTAGGAGTAGTGTCATTAGAGACTGAGAGTTAAGGAGAGTATAGAGTATCAGTGATAGTTCTCAGAGTTAGTATCAGAGCAAATTACCCGTCCTGGATAATCATAATTATGTAATTGAGTGATCTATGTAAACAATTAAGTATCCGGGAATTGTGTTAAGGATTTATGGAGCATGATGTCCAATTGGATGATTGATATCGGAAATGTTAAAAGTAAAGAAATGTATATGTATAAAGGGTTTAATGAGATGTCATAAGTAGAGAAATATCAGGATTAGTAATGGAAGTTGTGAAGCGTATCACGGATTAGTTTAATAGGCTTTAAAGGATTGAAGGAAATACATATACAACCATCGAGATGAGGAACCATACACATACCCATGAGAGTAAAGAAACATGAGTGTTATAGAGGATACAGGTGATCATGAGTCTAATGAGCTTGATGAGATAATCCATTAATGCAGCTAGTGATATAATACCAAGGGTGCCGATGATTCTATATCAAGGATTATTGAAAATGGTGCTAGTAACAGTAAGCACTCGGTGTGATGATAATTAGATGATATACCAGTTGACATAAATTGAAATTATGAAAGAAAACACAGTTGATGGTAACTTTGATCATTGGAGGTAATAGTGCAAGTGATTCGGGCAGTACAAATTTAGTACACAGTTCTAGACAATATAGGTATTGAGTGCACCTTGAGTATCAGAGACCGTGAGCACTGATATGTACATTGAGGAGTTATAAATTAAAAGGTGGAAATGAATTTTTAATTTTTAGAATTTTTAAGGAGTTGAGATTCTATGTTGTTAAAATATTGAGGATTTAAATTTGATTCAATAAACATAGTTAAGGCTACAGAGATTTTAGAAGTGATTAAATTTTATTTCGATGTGAAGTATCTGATTTTGAGGAGGTATATGCATTTTATTTTAAGTTGATCGAGAAGTTAAACCTTGACGATTATTTTGAGGATTAATTTTTGGTAGATAAGAGATATGAATATTAATATATGATTAGTTGATATGGGTACCAGTGGACATGAATAGGAATTTGTTAGTGAATGTGCTAGAGTTAAGTGGTTGATAGCAGATACCGCAAGTAATATGTTAGCAGGTTCTTTCTTTTCTTTCCTAATATTCTTTTTCGTCTTTTGATTGATTGATTCCCTAGTAACGTGGTTTATATTCGTGATTTTCTTGTTAGAACTTAGCTAGTGGTACACCTTAACAGAGACTGAAATACCGTGACAAGACACATGACCTATATATTTTCTTAAATTGCATGGATGTAAGTAGAATTTTCTTAAACCATGATCATTTGGGTTTGACCATAGCAAGGATCTATGACAAGGGTATGACCGACAAAAAGGGACAAGATGATTAAATTATGGATGAGCAAATTTAAATAAAGAATTTAGGGGATTGTTATAACAGAGTTGATGGAATCATTATTTTTGCGAAAATCGAGGTTGATTGAAATTCGAGGACAAACATTTACTTAAAGGGAGAATTAAAAAATTCACAGAGCCAAAAATTTGAGGATTTATTAATTTTAAGGAGGTCTTGATATGATTGAATTGATTATAAAAAAAAAAAATTGAGAAATTTGAGAGATTATCATTTTATCTATTTGATTGCAAGATAGAAATTTTATATAGTATGAATGTTGCCTTGAAGATACTGGAAGCATCGCATCGTTGAGTATTTGAGGAAAAAAAAAGAAAAAAAAAAGAAAAAAAAGCAGGAAATAAAATCGTAAATGGAATAGTGTCAAATTAAATTCTCGGGATGAGGAGTTAGATTGGAATAAGCGTCAATTGAATTTGAGTTAGATGATTGATGAGTGTTTAAAGTTAAATTTTGGGATGCAGATTTTTAAGTTTTATAAATATGCATTGATTGGATTTCAATTAAAAGGATTGGATAGTAAATTTTGTATTTAGTTATTTACTCAAATTTGAGGAGATTATGATACGACTGGAATTCAATTAAAAATATTGAGGATTTGAGTAGTAAAAATTTTACATTGGGATAATAAATTCAGAGGATGAAAAAAAAATATATTAGTTCAAAATTCGGAAATATTATACATACGGATAAAGAAATATGGAATGAAATGAAGATCATGGTATATTGAGGTTGTGATTTAAATTAAATCTTGACCATGACAGTAACATTTGAAATTGAAGAAAATAATCGAGGTATAGTTGATGTTAAGATAAACAAACTCGAATTTGATGATAAGGATTTTAGACAGGTAATAAATTTTGATTCAGAAATTCTAAGATCTAATCTAATAAAGTTTGTGGAATTGGAAACTTTTATAGATATTAGTTAATGATGAATCACAAGATTGAGAAAAGTAAAATGAACGAGGATAAAAAGGAAGGATTATTTTCAGATGGTAGTAAAGACTATTTTTCCTAGAAATTAAGAAAGGCGATTAGATGTCTCTTGATTACATTCTGAAGGATGTATTTAAGTTTCTTAAATCAAATTGTCGACCGTATCTTTCGAATTAACTATAACTTTCATGTCTATATCATTCATTATACTGGGTCTTCCTTGGTTTAGTTACTTTGAAAAGGTAACGTGCATTATTCAAATTATCTGTTTTTATGATCGTGTCTACTTCCCAAACCTAAACTTTCTAGAGGATTCAAGGCCGAGCCATGATTCCTTCAAGTTATTCCTGTCTTAAACCATATTTTCTTTTTCTTCATGTTTCCTTCTGTTTGGAAAATATTCATCATTATGAACAACAAATTTTTCTATCCTAGTCATCCCTAAAATTTCGAGGACGAAATTTTTCTAAGGTGGATAGACTTGTAACCTCCGATTTCCAATTTCCAAAATAATTAGATTTTAATTTATTTTAAAATATCAAGTTTTATAAAATATTTCTCCTTGAAAATTTTTAATTGATTTTGGACGATGTTTGATTTTAGAAGGTAATTTAAAAATCTTTATAAAAATTATTTTTCCTAAATGACGATGTATTACAAAATAAATAAATAAATAATAATATATATTTCTAGTTTCAAATATTTATTGGCTTGAATCATAAAATTATTGTTTTAACTAAATAGTTATTTAAAGGACTAGTTCATAAAATAAAATAAATTTTTATTTATTGGGTTAGTAAATAAATAAATGTCATGCTTTCTAGGACTTTGCAAAATGTATTAATTAGTAGCTAATTGGAAATTAGCTAGCTTTCCTAAAAACATTTTCTGAAATTATAATCTTTATTTTTATTTTTATTTTTTCAAGTTGCCGTTCCTATTAACTAGCCAGCACACCCTCATTTTTTCCCACATGAGAAACCCATTTTTATAATTAATTCTGGGCCATTCATTATTGGGCCAACCCGCAACCCTTTAACCCACACCATCTCTACCTATTTAAGTTCTCCTTCTCACCATTCCCAAGAAACCCTAATCTCCTAATTATTAGCTAGCCTCCACAATTCCCAAGCCAACAAGCCATCACCACCATTTTTGTGTGCTCGTGTCCGTGTGTCCAGCATCACCGTGTCAGCCGTGATGGCCTCGGGTCCGACCCCGGGTGTCCCACCGTATCCATTCATTTTCTGTGTCCAGTGACAACATTACAACCGATTTTGTGTCCGACACCATCTGGACACATCCACCCCTGTACAGTACTACATCAGATTCCCGTGTCCACTCCCGGACACATCCACTGTGCATCGAGTCCCCGTGTCCAGCCCCGGACACGTCCCCCACAACAAACCCTCGTGTCCATCCCGGACACGTACCCAGACCCTGACACCCAGAACCCTAACCCTAGATCTGGCCATCGCCGCCGCCGACTGACTGTCGGAGCCGACGAACGCTCCTCCCAGCTCAGCCTCGAAGGCAGGGGAGCCGCCTCCGCGTCGAGCCAGTCAACGCCGCCTCACCCGCCTCGAAGCCGCCCTGCCTGACGGACCCCCACTGCGCCGGCGAAAGAAACCTTCTCCATCTGAGCCGCCGCTCCTCGACCAGACGCAGCCGTCCTCGAGCACCGAGCGCCGCCTCCTCGACCAGACGCCGCCGAGATCCGCCGAGAACAGCCGCCGCCGAGACGAGCGCCGACCCCGGCGAACCCCGCGCCGACGCCGGAGGAAACCCTAGGTGAGCTCTCCCCTTCCTTCTTCCCTCTTTCCTCTTTCTTCGTTTGATTCTGTGATAAAGGTTTAGTTAATTAGTTAATTAATTAATTACTTAATTAGTTAATTAGTTAATTAGTTAATTAGTTAATGATTAATTAGTTTAGTTAATTATATAATTAGTTTAATAACATTTAATTTGTTTAGTTTAGTTCAGTTTAGTAATTAATGTAATTAGTTAGTAATTTCATGTATTAGCTTAGTTTAGTAGTAATCAGTTAATTAAATTTTATCAGTTAATTATTTTAATTAGTTTAATTATAAGTAGTTTAGTTATAATTAATTGGTTAATTATTTTTATCAGTTAATTATTTTTATCAGTAACTATATTCTTAATTAGTAATTAATTCTTAATCAGTAGTTAATTAATATAGTTTGGCCTAGTTAATTTAATTTGTTAATTAATAACCAGTTAGTAATTTCTTAATAAATTAGTAATTTGTAATTAGTTTGGAAATTTATGTAATTTGTCTATTAATTAAATATAATTAATTTAGTAATTTCCTATAATAAGTTGGTAATATATATATGCATATTAGTTTTATTGTTATAATTTAGTTATGTATTATGTATAAGGATTTTTGATTGAGATATATACAAATATGTATATTGGTGTATATGTATATATAACCGTATTTTGGTATAACTATGTGTACCTATATGTATATAAACATGTATAAACACATTTTTGGTATATATATATAGTATATATATATAAAAACTGTATTGATATATAGGTACTTGTAAAACATATTTTGGTATATTACCTGTATATAGTATAGTATTATTTTGGTATGTATGTATATCTATATAATATAAGTTAATATGTATTCTGGTACATGTAAACTAGTCTATATGTATGAGTGATGTATAATTTTTCCCATAAATAAAATATATTTCCACTTATGTACATACAGTTAAACCTATTTTGTATACTTTGGAATAACTATATATATATGTATTAAATTATGGTTAATTGGTAAACCTACTAGATGACCTAGTTGACTAGAGCCATGCCTGGCAGAGCCCCTGAGTTCGTGTATTTGTGATGTGTTAGTGTAGCACCTGATGCAAATGTTGTACTTGATATATTTTTAGGACTGTTGGTTCCTCCAGACGATACTCTGGGACAGGACATTGGTTTTACCAGCTAAGGACCCAAGGCAAGTACATTCTCTGATTAGTTTCTAATTTATGATATCTCCTATGTTCACTGTATCTAGTGTAAATATCTATGTTCTTGACACATTGGTTACACGGATTGGTATACACGGATCTCGTCATGAGATGTTATTCCTTATTCATGGTGTAGCTTGTACAAGACTTGCTTTCCTTGTTATCTTGTGCATGTACAGACACTGATTCCCGGGGAGATTTGCTACCTTCCTAGGGAATCCCGTGCCATAGCGTACCATGATTGGATCTACTATACCAGTCGGGGGGTTTGGGGAGTACTTTAGCGTAGATATGTGATCATACCCAACTTTATATGCACCATAGCTCACCCCACATCTCACGTCGGGTGCGGCCTGACCATTTACATGTCTCCTCACTGTTACATCGGTTAGCCCTACTAACCCATGTAATGAGTTTACATGCCTTCTCACTGTTACATCGGTTAGCCCTACTAACCCATGTAATGAGTTTACTAGTCCCAAGCCGATCACATGTTAAAGCTAGTACTCACACACTTAGTCATAGGTTTCTTGCTCATTGACATATTGTTTTTCTTCCTGCATTTACTTACAGTATTTCCAGTATATTTCTTTTCTTGTACATTCTCGTACCTATACATGCATCTGGTATGTTTCCATCTAGAACTGCTACATAGTTTATGTCATTTATATAGAACTGCTAATTAGAGATGTACTTTGCTCCTTCCTGACTGGAAAATATTTTTCCAGACTGTGACCTTAGTAGACTGGTTCCGACACACTTGGGGATTGGAAGTTAATGATTGCAGGTATGATTATGTTGTCCTTAGACTAGTGTTGTATTCTTTTATTTCTTCAAATTCCTATCGTGCTGTAGTTGTGATTGAGTATGTTGTGAATATTTTTATAGTATTATCCGAATCTCCTTATGGAGTTGGATACTAGCGTGAGATTGTTAGATAGTACTTGACCTAGACAGCGTTCTACCGCCGATGCTGCGGCGTAGGCTGGACGTACCCACGCTCTCGTGCCCCTAAACCGGGTGCGGGTCGTGACAGATATCTCAGCACGTCTATATATTCAACAACATCAAACTGGCGGATTTGAAGAAACAGGTGGATGACTTGCAAGACAAGGGCTTTATCCGTTCCAGTTCATCACCATGGGGTGCTCCAGTACTTTTTGTACCAAAGAAGGATAGGTCGGTACGTATGTGTATCGACTACAGGGCACTTAACAACCTCACTATCAAGAACAAATACCCATTATCGCGGATTGATGACTTGTTTGACCAGTTGAGCGGAGCGAAGGTATTCCCAAAGATAGACTTAGTGTCAGGGTACCACCAGGTGAAAATAAAGAGAAAAGACAACCTAAAGACATCTTTCAGGACTCGTTATGGGCAGTTCGAGTTCTTGGTAATGCCGTTTGGGTTGACCAATGTCTCGGCAGTGTTCAAAGACCTTGTGAACAAGGTGTTTCATCAGTATCTGGACTAGTTTGTTGTAGTCTTCATAGATGATATTCTGATATATTCGACGACCCCAAAGGAGAATGAGCAGCAATTGAGGATTGTTTTGGAGACCCTCAGGAAGGAGAACATGTATGGCAAGTTATCAAAGTGTGAATTCTTCATTGATAAGGTTGAATTCCTCGGGCATGTTATTACATGAGATAGAATCTCGGTGGACCTGAAGAAGATTTCAGCAGTTGAATCATGGTCTACCCCAAGTTCAGTAGCAGGGATCAGGAATTTCCTTGGGTTGGCAGGCTACTACCGGAGGTTTGTTCAGGACTTTTTCAGACTTGCAGAGCCGATGACTAGACTAACCAGGAAGGACGTGGAGTTCGTTTAGACTGAGGATTGTCAGACAATATTTGAGGAGTTGAAGAGGAGGTCGACAACAGCTCCCATCTTGATATTGTCATCAGGAGCAGGAGGATTTTCTATTTACAGTGATGCATCTGGAAAGGGTTTGAGTTGTGTGTTACAGCAACACGGGAAGGTGATTGCCTATGCTTCCAGGCAATTATGTCCGCATGAGAAGAACTATCCTACCCAAGAATTGGAGTTGGTAGCGATTATCTTTGCTCTTAAATTATGGAAACACTATTGGTATGGAGAGAGTGGAGATCTTCATAGACCATAAGAGCTTGAAGTATGTATTTACACAAAAAGAGCTCAACATAAGACAGCGACGATGTTTGGCGATAATGAAAGACTGTGACATATCTTTACAGTACCATCCAGGGAAGGACAAAGTAGTTGCGGATGCTTTGAGAAGGTATCTCATGGCTATGTGCTTGACGAGAGAGACATTTATTGGCAGATCTTGACAGTTTGGGCATTGAGGTACTAGTTCCTGGAGTCACAAAACAGATATGGGGACTTTAGGTACAGTCGAAGCTGATGGATCGGGTCAGAGCTGGACAATATAAGGATAAGTCTCTAAGGAACATCAGAGCACAGGTTCAGATCGGGTTGGCAGAGGACTTTATTGTCGCATATGATGGATCATTCCGACACTGTACCAGGTTATGCGTACCGAAAGGATCATAGCACGAGGAGATACTACAGAAGGCACATCATTCTCTATACTCTATGCAACCAGGTGCCAATAAGATGTATAGTGACATGAGGGAGCATGTATGGTGGTATGGCATAAAGCAGGAGGTAGCTAGCTTCGTATCCAGATGCTTAGTTTGCCAGCACGTAAAGGTGGAGAGACACAGGCCAGGTGGATTGCTTCAGCCTTTACCCATTTCTGATTGAAATTCGGGGCATGTGACCATAGATTTTGTATCCGGACTTCTGCGTTCTCTAGGAGGCAAAGATGCAATTTGGGTCATCGTGGACAGGTTGACCAAATAAGCCTACTTTCTGCCATATAAAGTGGGTACATCTACGGAGAAGCTCACAGAGATGTGTGAGTGCCAGATTGTCAGATTGCACGGTATTCCAGTGAGGATAGTCTCAGATCGGGATAGTCGCTTCATATCCTATTTCTGGAGGAGTTTGTAGGCTATCTTAGGCAATCAGCTCAAGTTCAGTACCCCTTATCACTCTCAGACTGACGGACTGTCGGAGAGGACTATTCAGACTCTCGAGGATATACTACGCACCTGCGTTTTGGATCTTAGAGGTTCTTGGGAGGATCACCTTCACTTGGTAGAGTTTTCATACAACAACAGCTACCAAGCCAGCATTGAGATTTTACTATTCGAGATATTGTATGGACGGAGATGACGTACTTCGTTATCCTGGGATGATGTTGGTGACAGAGCTTTTTTGAGAACAGAGAAGGTAGTGGAAGCAGCAGAGACGGTAAAACTTATCAGGGATAGACTTCGAGTGGCACAGGACAGGCAGCGGCATTGGGCCGATAGCTACCGAAGACCTTTGGAGTTTGAGGTATAGCATTAGTTTTATTTTTCTTGTGTTTGATTATTGTTTGTTAGAGTGCTAAGGTTGTGTTTTGTGCTTGGTTGGTGGTCTGGTTTTCTTGAGGATTTGTTCGACACATGGCATAATTTATTTCGGTGGGGGCGGCAAGCTTAGTCCATGATTCATCGGACCTTTCAGTATTCTTGAGAGGGTCAGTGCAGTTGTATACAGACTAGACTTACCACCTGTATTAGAGGGAGTGCACAACATATTTTACGTATCGCAGCTGAGACGGTACATGGCAGATCCTAGTCATGTGTTATATTACTCGGAGATAGAGGTGGGCCCTACCCTTAGCTATCCAGAACAGCCAGTGGAGATTCTGGATCAGAGAGATAAGGTGTTGAGGAACCAGACGATTCCTTTGGTGCATATTTTGTGGAGGCATCACTCGCCAGGAGAGAGTAGCTGGGAGCGAGAGACCGAGATGCACGAGCGATATCCATATCTGTTCGAGCCATTGGGTATAATTCTTTCTTACATTTTATTGTTTGCTTCTGGTAGTTAGTTTCTTCCTTAATTTCAAGGATGAAATTTTTCTAAGGTGGGTAGAATTGTCATCCTCATATTTTTATTCAAGGGTAGTTTAGTAATTGATAGGGTATTTTAATTTTAGGATTGTATTGTATTTAAATATTGTGCATGCATAATTTATTATTTATTATATTATTTATTGATTGATAGTTGTAGATTTATTTTAGACTTGTGTAGTGGACCTAACTTATTTTATTAGTTGTATGAACTAATATTTTGGATGAGTTTTGTTTGAGCCCATAAATTAGGCCCATGGATTATGAGGTTGGATTAATTAGTGAAACGATTAGACTAGAACCCTCCCGCCCTATTTTCTTTATGAGAGGCCCCAAGGGGTAATTGAGACATTTTACATAGCTTGGGAGAGGGGTATATGGCCGACCATAGTAAAGAGGAGAGAGAAATTATTTTACTTCACCAATTCCCAATTATTTAGATCTACATTCTTCCATCTTTCAATTCCTTCCTCCCATCATCAATTATCCACGAATTCTTCACAAATTTCTTCTTTAATTCTTCATTAAAGCTTCTACATCAAGGATCTACAAGAAGAAAGCAAGGAGCAAGGAGGAGGAGGCCAAGATCTACAAACAGAGAGCTACTTTGCATTTAGGACTTTTCATTCGGAATCCATCTTCCAATAGGTAAATTTAAGTTTTCCCCCTTCTAATTGTTTCTAGATCTGAGATTTAACCATGAGAAACCAACCCACATGCATAGGCTACCCATAGAAACTGGTTTTATGTTGATCAGAGACCTACGGTAGAAGTTATGTGCATTTTGGTACCAATTTTGGGGAAATTCCAAGATTGGCACATGTAGTAGTTGTTATTGGGTCTAATAGATCTAAATGACATATGATTGCTTGTTTGTGACTAGTATCGTATCCACAATTTGATATGTGTAGGCCGTATCTCATCAATTTGATGAAACAGATTAATTTTGGGGGTTTTCCTCCGACACAGGACCTTGTGCATATGAAATTATGACACGGACACGTAGTTAATCTAATTACTATACGTATTATTTATAATTAGTGTATTAGACTTGCTCATGTCCTCTGGGATGCATTTTGTTGTGTGTTGGAGCTGTATCGCAGGCGTATCATAGAATTAGTGTGATACGGGTGCGGTGCACTCCACGTGTTTGATGTTTTGTCCTCTTTCCTATACGTACGTGTGTATTTGTATATATATATGATATTTATGTGATATATATATGTATATAATAGTATATATGAGTTACAGCCTACTTTAGGATAGTGACAGCCTGCTTTAGGATATAGGATTTAGGTTGAGAGTATACTCAATCACAATTAAAAAATACTTCCAAATATCAGTTTGCTATCCTTATCTATTGAATGTTTGCTTTACTTTAAAAAAGTCTGTCCTTCATTGACGATATCATATCTTACTCAATATTGATTCCTTTGTTCCATCTATCTTCAGGATATCGCCGAAGACGCGTTCTCAGCGCTAAGGTGCCATGTCAGCATGGTCAGTCACTTTGTCGCCTATGAGGGCAACACCATCAGACGTTGTTCCAGCATCTATATTCCTTAGGTAGGCTTTACCGATCTAGTTGGGCATTTTTGTAGCAGCATTCATAGGTGCTCCACCTCCGGTATAGAGGACAGCGCTGACAGTTTCAGGAGATCTTTTACCCCCACCATCCGTAGTCGATCAGACGCAGATGTTTGCGCTCTTTCAGCAGATGATAGAGGCGCAACAGCATCAGTCAGAGGTCATGCGGTAGAGCATTGAGTATGCTCATCAGATTGTGCTCACAGCAGTTAAAAGAGCCACCTTAGTCCAACCACAGACGGCACCACCTCAGTTTATTCTGCAGCAGCCGAGGCGAGGGACCATCATAGATTTCAAGAGGATGGGGCCGAAGGACTTTAAAGGCACATAAGGGATCCTTTATGCAGATTATTGGATAGAAGATATTGAGCGGAACCTGCGGTTGGCACAGATTCTATAGAGGTTATAGATAGAGGTCGCGGGGTGCATGATGTTCGATATTGCGTTGACTTGGTTCAGGACGGACCCCAGGATCTCATTACCAGGACTTACTTGTGAAGATTTCAAAGATCTCTTCAAGGAAAATTTCTTTCCAGATGTGGCTCTGACATCTCAAGAGAGCTAGTTCCAGTACCTTGTTTAGCGAGGTATGACGGTGGATGAGTATGCATCAGGGTATTACAGATTAGGCCATTTTGTGGAGGGGCAGAACCCAGAGGAAGATCCAGGAAGTTTATGGAGGGCCTGAACAGGAAGATCAAATCACATACAAATGGATATTCTACCACTACCTTCGAGAAGATTCTGAGGTAGACACAGAGGATGGAGGATGATCTAGAGCCTGGCTCTAAGAAACTGAGAGACACAGGAGGATCCAGTACCAACACTGGTCCAATGAAGTAGCCTCATTTTCACCAGCAGTACTAGAGGCACTTCCAGCAGCCGAGGCAGCAGTATCATGGACCTGCTAGAGCGCGGGCACATCAGATGTACCAGATTCAGAGGCCACCTATTCCTTGCAATTTCTGTAAGAAGCAATGATATGGATGGGATGCATACAGGATAAGATTAGGCCAGTTCTTATTCTACAGATCAGGATACCATCAGTTGAGGACTTGTCCTAAAGTTCCAGCTCGTGGAGCTCAAGGTGGAGCTCAGGCACAGAGAGCACCCACGAGACTACTAGCGGGATAGAAGAGAGAACCTTCTCTACCACCACAACAGTAGCAGTTTGCTCAGCACCAACAACAACAGAGAGATGCCCAGCGACAAGGGCAAGATTTTGCCTTCACCGTCGAGGAGGAGGAGCCAGTCGATGATGTTATCTCAGGTTCAGTTTATCTTAATTCTTTTCTAGATCTTGCTTTATTTGTTTTCGGTGCTTCACATAGTTTTGTATATGTTTCTTTTGCTCTGAAACATCATCTTGAGTCTGAACCGTTGGGGAGGACTTACAAGATCATGACCGAGGGTGACATTATCCTGGTTAGTGATGTTTGCAAGGACCAAAGAGTTTCTTTGGGAGGCTGAGAGTTGAGCGTATGTCTACTCGTAATGCCACTTCTGAGATACGATATAGTACTCAGGACGGATTATTTTATTAGGCATCATGCCAGTATCGATTGTTGAGGAGGTTGAGTTTTATTCCAGACACTAGGAGAGCTAGAGTTTAAGTTCGTTAAAGGAGCAACAGAGTAGAGCGAAGGTAAATTTTGTTGTGCTTTGGTAGAAGAGTAGGAGTCACCACATCCATTGATTGAAGAATATTTGGACATCTTTCCGGAGGAGTTTCCGAGGTTGCCACCGGACATAGATAAGGAGTTCTCTATAGACTTGGTGCTAGGCGCAGAGCCAATATCATGGCATGTCTATAGGGTAAACAACAGTGAGATGGCAGAGTTGAAGAAGCAGGTGGATGAGTTGCAGGACAAGGGCTTCATCTGCTCTAGTTCATTACCATGGGTGCTCCGGTATTATTTGTACCAAAGAGAGATGGGTCGGTACGCATGTGTATCGACTACAGGTCACTTAACAAACTAACTATTAAGAATAAATACCCGTTACCGCGGATTGATAATTTATTTGATCAGTTGAGCGGAGCGAAGGTATTCTCAAAGATTAATTCGAGGTCGGGGTACCACCAGGTAAAAGTGAAGAAGGAAGACATTCCAAAGACAGCTTTCAGGACTCGGTATGGGCAGTTTGAGTTCTTGGTGATGCCATTTGGGTTGACCAATGCCCCGACGGTATTCATTTACCTGATGGATAAGGTATTTCATCAGTACTTGGATCATTTTGTGGTAGTATTCATTGATTATATACTGATTTATTCGAAGACCCCGGAGGAGCATGAGAAGCACTTGAGGATAGTTCTGGAGACCCTTAGGAAGGAGAAGCTATATGAGAAGCTTTCGAAGTGTGATTTATTTCTTCATAAGGTTAAATTCCTCAGGCATGTGATTACAGGAGACGGGATCCCAGTAGACCCGAAGAAGATTTTAGGAGTTGAGTCGTGGTCTACCACAAGTTCGGTAGCAGAGATCAGGAGTTTTCTTGGATTGGCAGGCTATTATCGGAGATTTGTTCAACATTTTTCTAGGATTGTGGAGCCGATGACTAGACTAACCAGGAAGGACGTGGAGTTCGTATGGACTAAGGATTATTAGTTTGCATTTGAGGAGCTAAAGAATCTGCTAACTATAGCTCCAATATTGACATTGCCATCAGGGACAAGAGGATTTTCTATATATAGTGATGTATCGCGTAAGGGTTTGGGTTTTGTGTTACAGTAGAACGGGAAGGTGATTGCCTATACTTCAAGGCAATTACGCCTGCATGAGAATAATTACCCTACCCCTGACTTGTAATTGGCAACTGCTATTTTTTCTCTTAAACTGTGGAAACACTACTTGTATGGAGAGCGTGTAGAGATCTTTACAGATCACAAGAGCTTGAAGTATGTGTTTACACAAAAAAAGCTCAGCATGAGGCAGCGACGGTAGTTGGAGTTAATGAAGGGCTTCGATATTTCACCATCCAGGGAAGGCCAATGTAGTCGCGAATGTCTTGAGTAGATATCTAGTTGCTATATATTTGATGAGGGACAGACATTTGTTGGCCGATCTTGATAGTTTGGGTATTGTGGTATTAGTTCCTGGAGTTGCATTACAGTTATAGAAACTTCAGGTACAGTCAGAGTTGATGGACCAGATCAGAGTCACACAGTTCGAGAATGAGTCTCTCGAGGATATGAGACAGACCTGTGTTTTAGAATTTAGAGGCTCTTGGGAGGATCATCTCCACCTGGTAGAGTTTTCTTATAACAATAGCTACATGGCCAGTATCGAGATATCACTATTTGAGGCATTGTATAGATAGAGATGTCGCACTCCGTTATCATGGGATAATATTAGTGAGAGAGCTTTATTGGGACCAGAGATGGTAGTGGATGCAGCAGAGAAGGTGAAGCTCATCAAGGATAGACTTCGGGTAGCGCAGGACAGACAACGGCATTGGGCCGATAGCCACCGGAGACCATTGGAGTTTGAGGTATATATTTTGTTTTATATTGCTTGTGATTGTTTGTTTTGTTAGAGTGCTAAGGTTGTGTGTTGTTCTAGGTTGGCGGTCTGGTTTTCTTGAGGATATCTCCGACACGTGGCATAATTTATTTCGGTAGAGGCGGGAAGCTTAGTCCGTGATTCATCAGACATTTCAGTATTCTTGAGAGGGCCGGTACAGTTGCCTATAGGCTGACTTGCCACCTGCATTGGAGGGAGTGCACAACGTGTTCCACATGTCACAGCTGAGATGGTATGTGGCAGATATTAGCCATGTGTTGGATCACTCGAAGATAGAGGTGGGCCCTAATCTTAGCTATCAAGAGCAGCCAGTTGAGATTCTAGATCGGAGAGAGGAGGTGTTGAGGAACCAGACGATTCCTTTGGTGCACATCGTTTGGAGGCATCACTCGCCAAGAGAGAGTACTTAGGAGCGAGAGGCCGAGATGCTCGAGCGATATCCTTATTTGTTTGAGCCGTGAGGTATAATTCTTTCTTGCTAGTATTGATTGCTTTTGGTAGTTAGTTTCTTCCTTAATTTCGAGGACAAAAATTTTCTAAGGTGAGTAGGATTGTCACCCGCACTTTTTTAATTAAGGGTAGTTTGGTAATTTGATATGGGTAGTTTAATTTTTTAGGATTATAATATTAAATATTGTGCATGTTGTAAATATTAATTATTCTATTATTTATTTATTGTAGATGTTAGATTTATTTTTGGACTTGTGTAGTAGACCTAACTAGTTTAGTTTAGATCCATGGACCAACATTAAATTCTAATTAGAATTGAGCCCAATAGTAAGCTCATTCATTAGGAGAATGAATTAATTAGTGAAACCAATTAGACTAGAATCTTCCTTCCTTAATTATTTTCTTCATGACCAGCCCCAAAGGGTATTTTGGACTTTCCAGAGTAGCTTGGAGGAGGGGCAACGGCCGGACATCATAGGGAGGAGAGACACTCTCTCTCTTCTCATTTGTTATTCCAAATCTTGATCTAGAATTTTTCCTCTTCGAAATTCTTCATTCCCACACTAATTCCTACTCAAATTTCTTTCTAATTCCTTTCATATTCATCATTGGAGGCTATTAGAATAGGGATCTACAAGGAGGAAGCAAGGATATATAAGGAGGAGCAAGGATCTATAAGTTGGAGGTTACTTTCACTCAATTTGGGAATTTCATTGGAAATCTATCTCCCAATTAGTATAATTCAGTTTTTTCCCTCTAATTAGGTTCTAAATCTTTGATTTAAGTATTAGGAACCATCCCATATGCTAAGGCTATCCATAGGAATTAAAATTAGGTTCATAGGAGGCCTATGGAGAAAGTTATGTGGTGTTTTATGTCAATTTTGGGAGAATTTCGAGATTGGCACATCTTGTGTTTGTCAATTGGTCAATTAGACCAAATAGACATGTGTTTGATTGTATGTGACTAGTATTGTGTCCACAATTGGGGACGTGTAGGCCGTATCCCGACAATTTGGAGATAGGGGTTGATTTGGGTGGTTGTCTCCGATACGGAGGTTTGAGCATGTCATATTTTGACACAAACACATAGTTGAGTAATTAGTTCTTCGTATTATTCATAATTATGATTTTAGAAATGCTCGTGTCCTTTGGAATACGTTTGGTTGTGTGGTGGAGCCGTATCGCAAACGTATCATAGAATGAGTATGATACGGGTGCGATGCACTCCACGTATTTGTTTTCTTGCATTTCAATATACTTGTTTATAGCTATTAGAGTTTTATAATTATATGGTTATGTATATATAGATATGTATATGTAATTATTTGTATATGTATAGTGATATGTGTTAATATGTATATATATATATATATATATATATATATATATATATATATATATATATATATATATATGTATATGTATCTCTATTGTATATTTAGATATGTATTTATAGATATATATTGTATCTCTAAGTGTTATGTATCTATGTATGTATATATATATAGATATGCATATAAATGTTTATAACTAGTGATATGTATATATAGTGTATGGATGTATGTGTGTGCATAGATGTGTGTAGTGTGTGTTTGGGAGTGGGGGTTCGGGTAGATCATCTAAATGCAACAGGCAGTGGCAGCAACTGCAGCAAAGATAGAGTGTGCAACAGCATTTTACATCAGTATATGCAAGAGCAGCAGTAGCAGTTTGTAGCAAGAGGAGAGAGCAGTAGCTACAACCACAGCAACCGCAAGCATGCAGCAACAACAACTGCAGCTAGCACAGTAGCTTCAGCACGGCAAAATGTAGAGCAGCAGCAAGTTGCAGCATCAACAGCAACTTCAGCTAGCAGCAGCTACAACAAGGCATGAAGTAGCAACTAGAAGATGCAGCAACAACAACCTCAACATCAGTAGCACAACTACAGTAAGCTAGTTGCATTGTGCAGCAACACTACAGCATTCTATATCAACTAGCAGTAGATCATTCACACCAACAGCAAGAGGAGCATCAACAACTGTAGTAAAAGCCAGTAGCAGCCAACTGCAGCAGTCAACAAAAGTAAGATGAGCAACAACAAGAGGTTTCAGCTTCAACAGCAACCACAGCAAGAAGAGCAGGCATAGCAATATTAGTGCGCACAGCAGCTAGTTAAGGTAAGGAGTTAATAGTTTAGTTAATAGTTTAGTTGGCTTAATGTATAGTTAGTTAAGTTAGTTACATTGTTAGGTAATTATGTATACATATACATTGTTATCTAGTAGTTAGATATATATATACTTGTTTACTAGTAGCTATATGTATATATGTATTGGTATGTTAGTGTTAAGTTAGTATAGTAGTATTGTAGTAGTTTAGTTAATGTTAGTTATAGTTTAGTTTATTGTGTAGTTAATTATATGTTATATTTGAATTACCTTATGATACCAAGGTAATGTCAATGTATTGGTGGATACTCAAGGTATTGGGTTTGAGTATCAAGATGGGTGTGTAGGTGGTGAGATACGCATTGGTTCAAAGCCAATGTATCTACTTTGCATTAGTTAGCTAAGAGTACTATATATATCGTCTTGTATATATATAAATCAGTATTTTCATATCTAAAAACTTGCGTATCCCCCGATACGGTGCTTTGTATGTATCATAGTGTCTTAGTATAGCTAGTGTGGCATATTTACATAGTATATGGACCTAATAACCTAGAGTTGGACTCATATAAACTAGAAATAGCTAGTTTGACCATGTTTGACTAGTTTGAACTAGAGTTGACCTACTTTGACTGTTTTGACTTAGAAATGGCTTTTTGACCTAGAATTAAACTAGTTTAACTTATTTTTATTCCAAAACCTTGTATTGATGCAATATACCATGTATAGGTCTGTGTGAAACCAGTTTGGCATCGAGAGACACACCTTGCTCGGGACCACAAGCGAGTATATTTCTCTGTTAGATTTTATTTCATAATAGTGTATATATCTCATGTTCTAGAACTGTATACTTGATTCTAATATAATGGTTTCATGGACTAGTACTACATGGATCCTGTCAGGGGATGTTATCCTCTACCATGTTCAGTGGATACTCCTTCACATGTATTTTATCGTGTGTATCGGGTATTGATTTATTATATGTCGTGTTCATACACTGCTCGTATTTAGTGTGCTTATATTTGTGTACACACACTACCCGTGTTCAGTGTGCCCATATTCGTGTTCTTAACGTGTCATGATTGGATCCATTGGTATTAGTTGGGGATGGGGGAGTAGGAGTGGATTATGTGATCAAAGCCCTAATGTATTCGTGTACATGTCGACTATATACCATACTTGTAATCGAGTTACCTTGTTGTATTCGTGTTCAACCTAAACCGATCACATAATAAACTTGTATTCCATGGCATATTAGTTAGATTTCAGTTATTTTTATTATTGTAGATATTCATATTGCTTTTTCTTCATTCAGTATATTACTTGTTCACTTGAGTTCATTTCATTCAGATGTTTAGATATCTTGTATTCTTTTCTATTATCTGTTTTATATGCTTGATTATGTATTTGAAACTGCTTTCAGAGGTATGAACTTTGCTCCAATCCTGACTGAATATATTTTTCCAGATGATTGGCTCATAGATCAGTCTCCTACATTCTACGGACCGTATGAGAGCATACCATTATAGGATACTTCTATAGACCAGAAGGACTTAGTTTCAAAGCCTTAGGAGGTTTAGTTTATTTTGATGGACTTGTATTAGACTGTTATTGTGATTCATGGCATGTATATTATTTCAGACTTGTGGATTGTATCTTGTTTCTTTTTTTCTTTATTCCATTTGTGCTCTATCTTCATTAGTTTGCATTGTGATTGAGTATAGTTAAATTTGTGAAATACCATATTGTTCCTCCGTTTGGAGTTGAGATGATTGGCAGGTACAACATATATATATATTGTTAAGATGTTTAATTAGTTAGAATTGACCCAGACAGCGTTCTACCGCCGATGCTGTGGCGTAGGCTGGGCGTACCCACGTACTCGTACCTGAATATCCGGGTGCTAGTTTTGACATAGTCACACACCCTTCCATGTTAGCAATTCCTCAAGTACTTGTGATACATATTTTATGATATTCTTGCTTCACACACAAACAAGTACCAAAAACCCCCAACATCGTGCCAATATTATATATACACATTAACTAGGGCCTCTAATACCAAATAAATATATTCACAAATACTTGGTGTACCAAATTCAGATTTTCCCTAATTTGGACATAAATCAACATTCCACAAGAAGAACATCATAGATCTAGCAAAATAAGGCTCCTAACACCTAGATCTAGCCAAATATAGTCAATTCCACCTACAAGAGTGTTCCTATAGGTCCAATGGGTGTTCTTAACCATAAATAGAGTAAAAAAATAAAGAGTTACCTAGGTTTTGAGTGACCTTCTTGAAGAACTCTGAATTTGGACACAAGAAAGAAGAAGCGGACACGATCCTCAACAATTAGAGTCCGCTTCAAGATTCCGCTAGTAATGACAAGATCCTTAGTCTCCTTGTAAATAAAAATAAGAGGGATGATATTTGGAATGGATTGATTAGGGTTTCTTCTCAATTTGGGAATAAACTAATTAGGAAAGCAAATTGAGGCTATAATGAATAATGAAGGCTTATATAGGCTTCCTCTTAGGGTTTGGGTTAGGTTTAGAAATAGTTTTATATGACTCAAAAGTCTCTCTATATTCTATCATGAATATGATCCAACTAAACCATAGGATGAAATATTCTATTCTTGAGTCAATTGGGTTTGATGGATCTAATCTAGTCATGAACAACTAAAGACCCAAATAGACTAAACCCAACTAGTCTAAATTCATTAGCTAACCCAATAGTCACTTAATTAATATATAGATTATTCTAATATTCAAATAATAGTCAAATGACAAAAAAATCCTTGCTATAGAAATATGGTGGTTATACAAATTGCACGCCTGTATGCACTAATGAAAGCAACTTGAAAGTTAGCCACTTTTATGTTCTCTGAATAATGCGTTATCCTTTGAAATAAGTAGAAAGTGCGCCATCCTCTAAACAGATAGAAAGTGCACCATTCTTCCTTTGTTAAGTTTATTTGTAGAAAATTATTCCATCTTCATAAGGCACACTTTTTATGCTTCTACAAGCCCCCCACCGAAGTTTTTGAATTCGTTCAGATGAATTAAAAATACCTTTTATTGGAAGATAATATTTCTTGACATATTTGTGAGCGCATTTTTGGCAGAATCTCAAAAAATTGATGGCGTAGCTGTAGTGAGGATTTGTTGCTCGAATCCCTAAGAGTCTTAGCAGCCGAAGAGTTTTCCCCTCAAACCTATAAATAGGTGGGTTGAGGAGAGAGAGAACTTTTTTACTGCTCTCAAATCTTTTTATCTCCTTCTTCCTCAAGAAAACCCTTGCTTTCTTCTTCCTTCGAAGCTTTTAGCAATGGTCCCAAGAAAATCGCAGACGAGCAGCAAGAATAACAAGGGTAAATGAGCAGCTTATCCTTCTCGGGCAACGACGACGAGGTTACCGGTAAGGTCGACAGTGACTCAGCCAACTAGAGAATGGCTCAATATGACACCATAAAAAGTCAAATCAGGAGATGTAGCACATCGTACTCTGATAAGCATGGCAGCTGTCTTCTTCTTCTGTATTTTCTTTCTTTTTCTTTTACATGTACAATATCAGCTTTTAACAATGGCAGAAAGATGAAAAAAAGAAGAAGAACGAAGACGTAGAATACAAAAACACGTGTATAGGTTCACTTTTCTCTCGATCAAAGAAGAAATAGCCACTTTGACACGATTCCCTAGTTCAGAGAGAAAACAGTTATCTTGGCACACTTTCCCTCGTTCAGAGTAGAAAGAGCCATTTTGGCGCTGTCACCACCATATTTCAGAATATGGATATTTTGTTCTTTTTATTTAATGTGTTAATATATTTCATGATATTTATATATTATATATAGTGTTCCTTAAATGCATGAGTTACTGGACTGGACCTAAAAACCCACAAGTTGAAACTCTGACCAAATTATAGGACTATGGACATTAATTAGAATTTTTAAGATTTAATATTAGGGATTATATTTAATTGCTGTGATTTTCATTTATTATTGTACCTTCTTGTTGCTTCGTTATTGGGAGCGCTACTAGCTTTTGTCTTCCAAAATTTTTTACATCCTTGTCTTAGACGTACCAGTCTTCTATTTTGATCATTGTGTAACTCATAAATATTCTCTCTTGTGCTTTATTTTAGTCGCACAATATTCATCGCAGACGATTTTATTTAATTCCAAATAAATCCAACTTTACATCCTTGTGCATTCCAATCAAAATTGGAGACACAATCTCGATCCATTTTGAACAACACAAATTATGACAAAATTCTATTCTGAGTCTTCTACGTTCAAGACATTTGTGTCCCACCTAATTTTAACCCTACGGAAAGCTCTCCAAGTGTGAGTTTTTCCTTGACAAGGTTGAATTTCTTGGACATATGGTAATGGGTGACAGAATTTCAGTTAACCCAAGGAAGATAGAAGCAGTGGAGTCATAGGCTACCCCCAGTCGAGACTCATGACACGCAAATCGAGGCAATCTGTTGACCGAAAAGTCAACCGACACAAAGTCGACTTTCATGGATGAATTCCTATAGATTTCAGCATCAAAACATGTTGTAATTTATGGCTCGTCCGAATTCAAATTCATTTGGGAATTATGGCACATACAAATTTCGTATGTGCACCGATGGTTAAATTCTAATCTAGAAGTTCTACAGAATTAACAGTATGTAAATATTTCTAATTAAATTCTGGGAAAAAATATGTCAATGATCTCGACATTACCTTTCTGAAACTTTAAACAGTTCGTGATTCTGATTCCTAGTTCTCCCGAAATCACGAAAATATTGAAACACGTCTATTTTCGGACATGTTGTGCTCTACAAATTTTCCAGAATTTAATATTCATAATTGCATAAAAAAATTATATAATCAAAAATCTAACCTCAATATCATTCTAACGCAAGAAACTAGGCCTCGTTTGGAGTCCGGAGCTATGCGCAATGGCTTCTGGAAGATGAAGGAACCCTAGATGGCAATTCTCCAAAAATTGGCTCAAGAAAAACCCTAGAAATTACTAACTAAACTAATATATATATAGATTAGAGAGAGAGCAGCCGCGGCTCAGATCTTGACACGTGGCAGCCATCCACGCACCCCGCTCAAATCAAACGGTCATAGATCCACGCGGCTCGGCTCAGCTGAGTCCGAGTCGAACTCGGACTCGGCTCGGCTCGAGGTCGGCTCGGCTTCACCCGCACCCACCCAACGGTCACAGACATGCGGGCCTCGCACTGTTGGCTGCGGGAGGCTAACAGGTGGGCCCCAGTTGGCTGACTGGGCAGAAATAATTGATTTTTGGGTTTTCTTTTTCAGAAATTAGTTTTTAATTCAGTTTTTCATAATTAACTCAAAATAAATGCTAAAAATAATCAAAAAATTCCCAAAAATTCTGGAAAATATATTTGACTATCTAGAACCTAAAATAAAAGATTGGAATATTTTTAATTAAGTTTGAACCTAAAATAAATTTTTGAAAGTCCTAGGAAATTAGGGTTACTAGTTTTTAATTAACTAAAAATTATGGAAAATTTTCCAATAGCCCAAAATTAACCTAATAACAATATTTAAGCACGAATTTCAGGATACGGAGGTAACAAGTCTATCCACCTTAAAAAAATTTTGTCCTCCAAATTTAAAATCCTCAATAGTTGTATGTATTCATTTATATTATTTCTCCATCAAGATTTAAAATTCATCAAACTCTATAATCCTGAAGCAAATCCATATTGTTATTTCACAAAACTTCAAAAATTCTTTAGATATCACATTCCAAAAAAAATCCTAAAATTTAAAATCGAATTCCATTCGTATCATAATCTCCTCAAAAACTTTATGCTAATTACTAAATACAAAACTTAATATCCAATCCTCTAATTTTAAATCCACTCAATGTATATTTATAAATTTAAGAAATCTCATCCGAAAAGTTTGTATTCGAACACTAACCCATTAATCATCTTACTCCTCAAATTTTGAGTAATTCACTAAATACAAAATTTACTATCCAATCCTTTAATTGAAATCCAGTAAATACATATTTAAAAAATTTAAATTTTTATCCCAAAAATTTGAATTCAACACTAATCCATTAGGGATCTTAATCCTCGATTTCTTTTTCCACACAAAATCAAATAATACCATAGTTATGAAATCTTCAAATATCATATACATTCAAATATAAATTTATATCCTGCAGTCAATAGATATAATGATAATCTCCTTAATTTTCTCGAATTTTAATGACAAATTCAATCATATCTAAATCTTCATAAAAATAAATGATTTAACGAGATTGTCAATCCTGTCATATTAAGTTCTCAACTCTTTGTTTAAATTAATGTTTATCCTCAAAATTTAAGGCACATTGTCTCTCTTTGTCAAATCATAACCTCTTCATTAACTCTTTACTACGCTCAAACCCTCAACAATCAAAGTCTAAGAGAATCCTACCTATAGTCATACAACACGCAATACAACATGCAATCTAGATAAAATATGCAATCTAGATAAAACATACATGGTTATGGTCTCCTTCGTCATGGTATTGCAGTCTCTGCTAGGGTGTACTACTAACTATATTCTAACAAGAAAATTATTGATACAAGCTATGGTACTAAGGAATTAATCAATCAAACAAACAGATGGAAAAGGAATATGAGGAAAGAACAGAACATAGCCTTCTAACCCATTACTCGGACATCTACAACCTCTATCATACACTTAAGTCTGGCACATTTATTCACAAATTCTTATCCCTATACACTGATACCCATATCAACTAATCACTAGTCCACAAGATATCCAGAGATACATCCACATTACACACATATGTCTAATACCAAAATATGATACTAAGAACCTCTTAACATAATCATCCGTCGAATGATGCATCCAAGTTTGATACTCCTATCCCTTTAGGTACCATCATTTCTACTACAAGCATACTCACTGCTAGCTCTCTTACTTACTACAACTGTTTATACTAGTTGTTCTTATCACTCAAGTGCATACCAAGTGCAACACATCATACTAAGTACTGCTCTCTCTAATACAACTCTAGATGGACACCCAAGTCAGTTTGCAGTGCCATCTCAAGCATTCTCAAGCCAATAGATCCTTACACATGCACATCAACCACTCATATACTAATATATATTTCTTACCCATCATAAAATTTTATCCTTAAAATAAAATCCTCAAAATATAACTTCTCGAATAATTTAAAATAAAATGTATATACTTTCCTCAAAAGTCAAATATTAAATATTCAGATAAAATTTTAATCACTTCCAAAAATCTTTTTAGTTTTGACTATGTTTATTGAATTAAATTTTGAATCCTCAAACATTTTAATAACATAAAATCTCAACTCCTTAAAATTCTTAAAAATTGTAATTTATTTTCACTTTTCAAATTATAAATTTAAATCCACAAGTATACATATAAATACTCACAGTCTCTAATACTTAAGGTGCACACAAATACACCAATTATCTTCAACCTCAACTGTGTACTGAAATTTGCACTACCCGGATTACTTGCACAATTACTCCCAATAATCAAGTTATCATCACACGTATTTTCTCCAATATTTTTTTTATCTATTTTAATTGATACACCAATCTAATTATCATCACACGAAGTACTTACTGTTACTAGCACAATTCTCAATAATTTCTTGATATAGAAACATTAGCACTATTGGTATGATAACACTAGCTTCATCATTAGATTATCTCATCAAACTTATTAGAACTCACAATTATTCGCACCATTTATAATACTCCTGTTTTACTTTACTCTCAAATGCGATATATCGTTCCATATCTCGATTTATGTATACGTATCTTCTCTTAAATCTTTTACAGACTGATACACTATAACTTCCATTACAAATCTTGATATCTCTCTACTCATGGCATCGCATTAAAGCCCCTTATGCATATACATTTCTTTACTCTTGACACACCCAAGTAATCAATCATCAAATTGAATATCATGCTCCATTAATTTTTAATACAATTCCTCGATACTTAATTGTTTACATAGATCATTCAATTACATAAATTTATGATTATCCAGGACTGGTATGCTGATTCTGATACTTACTCTTGGAAACATTACTGATACTCTTTACTCCTCCTTCTACCTATAGTACCAATACCAATTATAATAACACCTATCATAAAACTATTGCTACAAGGTACTATACTATGGGTATATCTAGATTAATGCCTAATGCTCCCATGTCCAACTAAGAAATACTTACAAACTCATAAGTCATACTCAGTCAACACTAATACAAGACACAAACAAAATTACAAGTCACTAATTATCACACTAACAAGGATCCTTAAAGAAATAAGGCTCAAAAGAACTGGGTTAAGGACTGAAGGTATTTTTACTGCTAGTAAAGAAAATAAGCGATGGAACAAAGTCATGTAATAATGGAAATAGATAAGTCTTGAGATGATACTTTAAGAACTATTTTAAGATACACCCTGATAATCATACACGTCTGTCCGAAATTATGACACTCAGAATTCTCGCCACACCAGTAAGCTTAAATGCGATAAACGATAGGTTCCGTAACTAAGGTATGCAACTCTATAGTCATGTCATCTAGAATCTTCGCCACGCCAACCGGTATGGCTGCGAGAGACTCTAAGTTTCATAACTACAGTATGTACATCCAAGTTAGGTTCCTACGTTTTCGTCATGACATCTAATATGGCTGCGATAAACTCTAGGTTCCATAACCAAAGTAGACGTTTTACCTTTCTCACTGTCCTCATCAATATATGTTATCAGATTATACCGTAAATTTTAGTCCGTAAAATTTATCTCAATATGAAATCAACTCAACAATGATACGAAGAATTAAAGTTAACAACTGGTCAACAAGAATAAACTCAATAATGATTCCAGGATTTTAATTTAATAACTGATCAACAAGAATCAAGTTCAATAACAACAAGCGAGAGCGGACGAAAACAAGAAAAAGATTTAAATTGGAAATTATAATAAGATTCTTAAGGGGTCGTCCCAGGAATCTCTCAAGAATTTTTATGATTGAGTATCCTCTCTCATCCTAGTATCCTATGTCCTATATTCTATAGCAGGCAAGCAGTAGTACAACTAAGACGTTACACTCCCACGACATCGCACAAGTTACGAAGTCTGACCTGCATGGGCCACCACTAAAAATATATCACGATCCGTACCCGAAATTTGGGCACGAGTACGTGGATACGTCCAGCCTACGCCGCAGCAACGGCGGTAGAACGCTGTCTAGGTCATGTAACTATCTAATCAATCTTATATGGATATCCAACTCCATAAGGAGACACAGATATCACAATATAATATGGAATACTCAATCATATAAACTAGAGGACGATGAGATATCGAATGAAACAAATGAAATACAGTCTAAACAATAATAAATAATCTAACCTGCAATCAATAAAATCCAATCTCCAAGTATGCTGGGAACAAGTCCTCTATGTCACAATCTGGAAAAAAAATCCAGTCAGGATTGGAACGAAATACACCTCTAACAGTAGTTCCACGCATATTGACAAAAACTATAACACAGTGTAAAGAAATGCAAGACAGATATGAATACAGGAAATAAGAAATACTAACAAGCATGGATGTACTGGAAATAGAAATACTAGAATAAATGGAATACTGGAGCATGTCATCATCAATGTACATCTAGCCATGAAATAGAAATACAAGTACACGCAAGAACAATGAACTGGTATGTAAGTGTGTACAAGAACAATAACTAGAACATGTGGAGATGCTAGATCCATATACTAGAGATACATGTCAAGAATCATCTAACTAAGTGTGTGAAACATCAGCATATCATGTGATCGGCTTGGGACTATATGACTCATTACATTGATTAGCGATCATCCCCAACGAGTCCGGCTAACCATATGTAAAAGTGGTGAGGCATGTAAGGGTCAGGCTACACCGACGTGAGGTGTGGGTGAGCTATGATACATGTAAAGTTGGGTATGATCACATAAGCTACTAATATTTCCCAATTTATCCCCAACTAGAACGATGGATTCCAATCACGACTCCTCGTGACAGGTATCGATGATGCCAACTCGTGTAAATAACAGTGTCAGAGTCATGTACGCTATACAATAAGAATTATAGAGATAATCAATATAATGGAAACTGTCAGAGAACATACTCGCCTGGGGTCCTTAGCTGGTATGAATCAGAGTCCAAGTCACAGTCCAAATAGCCTATATATTACAAATATACCATGTCAAAAGATAATTTATTTTAATTTATTTAATTCTAGAATAATTACTCTAAAATCCTATTTTAATATTATTATTCTGATTTTTAGGTTAATTCCTAAATTTTTATCCAAAAGAACTGAATTTTATCAACTCGAGACTCATGGCACGCAAATCGAGGCGATCTGTTGACCGAAAAGTCAATCGAGACAAACTCGACTTTTATGGATGAATTCCTGTATATTTCAGCGTCAAAAACATGCTAGAATTTATGGCTCGTCCGAATTCAAATTCGTTTGGGAATTATGGCACATACAAATTTTGTATCGTGCACCGATGGTTAAATTCTAACCTAGAAGTTCTACAGAATTAACAGTATGTAAATATTTCTAATTAATTTATGAGAAAAACAAATGTCAATGATCTCGATATTAGCTTTTCGAAACTTTAAACGGTTTGTGATTCTGATTCCTGGTTCTCCCGAAATCACGAATACATCGAAACACGTCTATTTTTGGACATGCTGTGCTATACAAATTTTCCAGAATTTAATACTCATAATTTCGTGAAAAAATTGTATAATCAGAAATCTAACCTCAATATCATTCTAATGCAAGAAACTAGGCCACGTTTGGAGTCCGGAGCTATGCGCAATGGCTTCTGGAAGATGAAGGAACCCTAGATGGCAATTCTCCAAAAATCGGCTCAAGAAAAACCCTAGAAATTAATAACTAACCTAATATATATATAGAGGAGAGAGAGAGAAGCCGCGGCTCAGATCTTGACATGTGGCAGCCATCTGCGTAGCCCCGCTCAAATCGAACGGTCGTAGATCCACGCGGCTCGGCTCAGCTGAGTCCGAGTTGAACTCGGACTCGGCTCGGCTCGAGGTCGGCTCGGCTTCACCCGCACCCACCCAACAGTCACAGACAGGCGGGCCCCTCACTGTTAGCTGCGGGAGGCTGACAGGTGGGCCCCAGTTGGCTGACTAGGCAAAAATAATTACTTTTTGGGTTTTCTTTTTCAGAAATTAGTTTTTAATTCAGTTTTTCATAATTAACTCAAAATAAATGCTAAAAAGAATCAAAAAATTCTCAAAAAATTCTGGAAAATATATTTGACTATTTAGAACCTAAAATAAAAGATTGGGATATTTTTAATTAAGTTTGAACCTAAAATAAATTTTTGAAAGTCCTAGGAAATTAGGGTTACTAGTTTTGAATTAACTAAAAATTATGAAAAAATTTCCAATTGCCCCAAATTAACCTAATAACAATATTTAAGCACGAATTTTAGGATACGGAGGTTACACGTGTTCAGCGGGTACTCTATCACGTGTATTTCATCATGTGCTTCGGGTATTGATTCTCATGTGCTATCATGTGCTTCTTGTGCTCTCGCCTTCATGTGCGCGAGTTATCTATCATGTACGTAGCATGTCGTGGTTGGATCCAAGAGTATTAGTGGGGGAGGAGAGTAGGAGTTGGTTATGTGATCAAAGCCAAATAGTATTCATGTGTATGTCGGTTATGTAACTCATGCATAACGGAGTTATCGTAGTTTATTCATGTGCAACCTAAGCCGATCACATAACGAACTTGTGCTCAAGGCACTTAGCTATTATTCCTGTTTTCTCGCATGCAGTTACTTCTCTACTACTTGTATTGTTCTCCAGTTTACATTGCAGCTACTTTATCTGCTCCACAATGTATTTATTTTCCTATGCATCATGTATACTTTTCTATTATTAGTCATACACACCTTACCATGTATTTGGAGGTGCTTTCAGAGTTATGTACTTTGCTCCAGTCCTCACTGGGCATATTTTTTCCAGAGGATCCTGAGGATTTTTGCCCGACATTCTACGGGCCTGGTGTCGAGGAGTGTTGTGACCCGTAGATCGAGGAGGAGCCCATCGATGAGACGTCGTTAGAACCCTAGTTAGCTAGGTAGGTTTTCCTGGGTTGTTTCCAGTTGATATTTTGGATGACTGTACTTATTATTTTGTTGCTTCTGTGATGTTGTAGACTTTAGACTTGGACTGTATTTTGGTTATTGTCTTGCTCTTTGGTTCTTGTTTCTTTGTTGAGATCTTATCGTGCTTTTACTCTTCCCCTAGTTATTGTGATTGAGGCATATATATATTGCGTGGTTTCCCTTCTTTTGGAGAGGTTATTGACAGGTTTTGTGAGATATATAGATTGTGAACTAGAATAAACCTTTACAGCGTTCTACTGCCAATTCTGCGGCGTAGGCTGGACGTACCCACGAGTCATGCCCGATTTTTTGAGTGCGGGTTGTGACACGTTTTTGGTGGTGGCCCATGCAGGTCTAATTTTTATGTTTACCTGTAATAGGATATAGGATATAGGCTGAGAGTGAGTGTGCTCAATCACAAGTAGGACCCTTCCTGATTTCTTTTGTTATCTTCAATTTTTCTGAAATAGTTTTCTTTTGCAATATTAGTGTCCTTCTTTGATGATATAGTATCTTGCACCGTATTGACTTCTTTTGATATGTGTTCAGGATGCCTCCGAAGACACGGTCTCAGCACACCGTCCCAGTAGGTGCCACCGAGAGGTCTGCCACCTCTCGTCCTGCTTGACTTCAGACAGCCGCTACCGCTCCACTCGCCACTCCTGCGGTTGAGGGAGCGTCTGTTTCTCTCGGAGATCCTCTTACTCCTATCGATCCGAGAGTTACCCTAGTTGTTCCGATGGTACCTCCTCCACCACCGCCTGCACCAGTTGATGCCACACAGTTGTTCGTATTCTTCAGAGAGATGATGGACGCGCAGCACCGCCAGGTGGATGATATAAGGATGGGCATTGAGAATGCTTATCAGGTGGCTATGACAGCGGTAGACAGAGTGGCTCAGATCCAACCACGTGCAGAGCAGGCTCAGCATCCGAGGCAGGACACCATTATCGAATTTCAGAGGATGCAACCCAAGGATTTCTGGGGTACAGAGGGGATCCTGTACGCGGATGACTAGATCGACCACATTGAGGGTATCTTTAGGCTGGCACTGATCCCGGCCAGTATGCAGATTGAGGCAACATGCAGCCAGATGTTCGATCTTGCCCTTACTTGGTACCGTACGGATACGAGGATAGCAGTACCGGGACTGATTTGGGAGGCTTTCAAGAAGCTTTTCAAGGAAAAGTTTTTTTCGGATGTGGCTCTCCGTGCTTTAGAGAGCCAGTTTGAGGCGCTCGTCCAGGGGAGCATGCTGGTGGACGAGTATGCAGCAGAGTTATACCGTCTGGGCAAATTTTTTGAGGGTTTGACTGAGGCAGCGAAGGCGCGGAAGTTCCGGAAGGGTTTGGTCATGGCGGTCAAGTCCTTGACTAGGAGTGACCGTGCGACGACCTTCGAGCAGATAGTGAGCGACTCTCAGAGGGCTGAGGATGACTTGGAGCTGAAGACCAAGAGGAGCAGAGATTCTTCTGGAGCAGACAACAGTGCAGGCCCAGCCAAGAGGCCGTTCTAGCAGACTCAGCAGCACCAGGGTCAGTGTCGTACGCCCTTCCGGCAGGCGCCCTAGCAGAAGAGGCAGGGACAGCAGTAGGGCCAGAGGCAGCCCATCATTTTCCCTTTCTGTATGAAGCCGGGGCACGGATGGGACATTTGCAGGAAGAGGCTGGGCAGATGTTTGTTGTGTGGCGCAGCAGATCACCAGCTGAAGGATTGTCCTTCAGCACTTGCTCGTACAGCTCAAGGCGGAGGAGCCGCTCAGAGGGGACTAGCCAGAGTACCTGCAGCACAGTAGAGAGGACAACCTTTGTCGACTCAGCAACAGAGGTTTGATCAGCACCATCAGCAACACCGAGGAGGACAGCAAGGGCGAACTTTTGCCTTGACCGTAGACGAGGCCGAGCCCGTTGGTGATGTGATCTCTGGTTCTGTTCTTTTTGATTCCATTCCAGCACTTGCTTTATTTGATTTCAGTGCTTTCCATAGCTTTGTGTCTGTATCTTTTGCTGTTAGACACCATCTTGTTGTTGAACCTTTAGCTAGACTCTGCAAGATCAAGACCGGGGGTGGCATCATCCTAGTCAGTAATGTCTGCAGAGACCGGAGAGTTACCTTGGGAGGCCGAGAGTTGAGTGTGTGCCTACTCATAATGCCACTTCTGAGCTACGACATTGTACTCGGGATGGATTGGTTGAGTATGCATTATGCTAGTATAGATTATCGTGGAGGCAGAGTGTTGTTTAGTCTGCCGGATGAGCCAGAGTTTCAGTTCGCCAAAGGAGCAGCGGAGCAGAGCGAGGGAGTCTTCTACGGAGCCCTGGTGGTAGAGCCGGGGTTGCTACATCCACTGATAGCGGAGTACATGGATATTTTTTTGGAGGAGTTGCCAGGGTTACCTCCGGACAAAGATGTGGAGTTCTCTATAGATCTGATGTCTGGCGCGGAGCCGATATCCCAGCACGTCTATAGAGTCAGCAACAGTGAGCTGATAGAGTTGAAGAAGCAGGTCGATAAGCTTCAGGACAAGGGATTTATCAGATCTAGTTCTTCTTCCTGGGGTGCTCTGGTCCTTTTTGTGCCGAAGAAGGATGGGTCGATACGGATGTGTATCGACTACAGGGCTCTGAACAACCTCACAATCAAGAACAAGTATCCGCTGCAGCGTATTGATGATCTTTTTGACCAGTTGAGCGTAGCGAGGGTGTTTTCCAGGATTGATCTGAGGATAGGCTACCACCAGGTGAAGGTCAGGAGGTAGGATATTCCGAAGATAGCTTTTTGGACCAGGTATGGACAGTATGAGTTCATGGTGATACCGTTTGGGTTGACTAATGCCCCGACAGTGTTCATGAATCTGATGAACAAGGTATTCCATTAGCATCTGGATAGGTTTGTGGTAGTATTTATAGATAATATCTTGGTGTATTCGAAGACCCCAGAGAAGCATGAGAAGCATCTGAGGATAGTGCTGGAGACTCTCAGGAAGGAGAAGCTTTATGGAAAGCTTTCGAAGTGCGAGTTCTTCCTTGACAAGGTTGAATTCCTTGGTCATGTGGTGACTGGAGAGGGGATCTCGGTAGATCCGAGGAAGATCATGGCAGTTGAGGCATGGAGTGCTCCGAGTTCAGTAGCAGAGGTCAAGAGTTTCCTAGGATTGGCAGGTTACTATAGGAGATTTGTTCAGGATTTTTCCCGAATTGCAGAGCCGTTGTCCAGGCTGACCCAGAAGGACGTGGAGTTTGTTTGGTAAGAGGAGTACCAGATCGCTTTTGATGAGCTAAAGAGGAGGTTGACGACAGCTCCAGTGTTGACGTTGCCATCAGGGTCTGGAGGTTTCACTATCTATAGTGATGCATCGGGGAAGGGACTGGGTGTGAGTTGCAGCAGAATAGGAGGGTGATTGCCGATGCTTCTAGGCAATTATGTCCTCATGAGAAGAACTACCCTACCCACGATTTAGAGTTGGCAGTGGTCATCTTTGCTCTGAAGTTGTGGAAATACTATTTATACGGAGAGCGTGTGGAGATCTTCACAGACCACAAGAGCTTGAAGTATGTGTTTACCTAAAATGAGCTGAACATAAGGCAGAGGAGATGGTTGGAGTTGATGAAAGACTTCGACATATTGTTGCAGTACCATCCAGGGAAGGCGAACGTAGTTGCAGATGCGCTGAGCAGGTATCCGGTAGCTACGTGCCTGACTACATATCGTTATCTTCTGGCAGATCTAGAGGGCTTGGGCATTGAGGTGATAGTGCCTGGAGTTGAGATGCAGATATGGGGACTGCAGATTCAGTCAGAGTTGGTAGACCGGATCAGGACTACACAGTTTGAGAATGAGTCCCTGAGGAGCATCAGGGCGCAGGTTCAGATTGGATTATCAGATGACTTTACCATTGCTGATGATGGTTCATTGCGGCACGGTACCAGGTTGTGTGTGCCAAATGGGTCATTACGCGAGGAGGTTCTTCAGGAGGCGCATCGATCCTAGTACTCTATGCATCCAAGTGCCAATAAGATGTATAGAGATCTGAGAGAGAATGTATGGTTATACGGGATGAAGTGGGAGGTAGCACACTTCGTATCCCGATGCTTAGTGTGCCAGCAGGTGAAGGCGAAGAGGTAGAGGCCAGGAGGTTTGCTCCAGCCGTTACCCATTTCAGAGTGGAAATGGGAGCATGTGACCATGGATTTTGTTTCTGGACTTCCCCGTTCTCCAGGCGGGAAGGATGCGATTTGGGTCATCATAGACAGGTTGACCAAATTGGCCCACTTTCTACCATTCAAAGTGGGTATGTCTACGGAGAGACTAGCAGAGATGTATGTGCGCCAGATAGTCAGACTGAATGGAGTTCTTGTGAGCATAGTATAAGACCAGGACAGTCGCTTTACTTCGTATTTTTGGAGGAGTCTGCATGCTAGCTTGGGCACCCAGTTCAAGTTTAGTAGTGCATATCACCCACAGACAGATGGTCAGTCAGAGAGGACCATCCAGACACTTGAGGACATGCTTCACACTTGTGTTTTGGATTTCAGAGGCTCCTTGGAGGATCACTTGCACTTGGTAGATTTTGCTTACAATAACAGCTACCAAGCCAATATCGAGATGTCACCATTCGAGGCATTGTATGGACGGAGGTGTCGCACTCCGTTCTCATGGGATGATATAGGCGAGAGAGCTTTTCTTGGCCCAGATAGGGTAGTTGATGCAGCAGAGAAGGTCAAGCTCATTAGAGATAGACTTCGGGTGGCGCAGGACAGGCAGCGGCATTGGGCCGATAGCCACCGTAGACCTTTAGAGTTCGAGGTATAGCATAGAATTTAGATTTTGTTCTTTTGTTTGCTTGTGATTGCTTGTTTTAGATTAAGTACTGAGACCTTGTTTGTGCTAGGTTGGTGATCTGGTGTTTCTGAGGATTTCTCCGACGTGAGACACTATTTGCTTCTGTGGAGGCAGGAAGCTTAGCCCACGTTTCGTCGGACCCTTCAGCATCCTTGAGAGGGTCAGCACTGTGGCATATAGGCTAGATTTGTCGCCTACGCGGGAGGGAGTTCATGATGTGTTCTATGTGTCGCAGTTGAGACGGTACGTGGCGGATCCCAGTCACGTATTGGATCACTCAGAGATCGTGGTGGGCCCTACTCTTAGCTATCCAGAGCAGCCGGTGGAGATTCTGGATCGGCGAAAGAAGGTATTGAGGTACCAGACTATTCCCTTGGTTCCCGTCATGTGGAGGCATCACTCTCCAGGTGAGTCGACCTGGAAGAGGGAGGATGAAATGCGCGACGATATCCTTATCTTTTCGAGCCCTGAGGTATGGTTCTTTTCTATTCCTTGCATTCATGTCCTAGTTTCGTCTTTTAATTTCGAGAACGAAATTATTTTAAGGAGGGTAGGCTTGTCACTACCCAATTCTAGAAAATAGGGTTATTTTTTTATTTCTATTTGGTAAATTGTGTATTATTTATAAATAATTATATTTATATTTAATTGTTGATTGTATTATTTTTCTATTGATTGTTTTAGGGTTTTGGCTAGTCTGGACCCATGTCAGACCCTAGTTGACCCATGTCCGACCCAACCAACACCCTTGTGAGACCTATTTTTGGGTTTAGAATATTTATTATATTTTTAATAGGTTAGTTGGAGAGATTGGGAGTTAGTTAGAGTGCTTTTGGAGCCCCAAACCCAAAACCCAAGTTATGAGAGGGCATTTTGGTCATTTGGACATTATGTAAACCCTTTTATGTGTGTGGTCGGCCTTATTTCCTTTCCCAGACCCGACCACACAGCTCCCTATTTTTCTTCTTCACTTCTTCTTCTTCTTCTTCTCCACTCTTTCTTTCTTCTTCTTTCCTTCTTCCAACTTCAAGCAAGTAAGTAATCCCCTTTTTCTTTCCTTCCTCCTTCCATTTCTTCTATTTATGTGAACCCTAACCCTACACTTTTCCCTAACCTAGGTGTTTAGAGCCTAGACTTAGTGTAGAGGATTAATTTGGAGGCTTGGAGCTTGAGGGAGGTGATTTCAAGAGATTTGGAGACTTTGGCCTTGGGATTCCAACTCCCAACAGGTAAACCCTAACATTCCTATTGCTAATTGCTCTTATGTAGTATAATTAGTGGTTTAGAACCTTCCTAGACCCTAAGACTACCCGTGGGAGGAATTTGGAACTAGTTTGGTTGTGTTTGGAGACTTTGACACTAGGTTTTGTGTCAATTTCGGGTGGAATCCGAAATTGGCCCAATTTTGGGTGATGCCCTAGGTTAGACGAAACTAGGTAGGCGTTGTCGGGTGTCTTGAGGGTTAGTGCGTGTCTCCGTTCAGACACATGAAGTCGTGTGGCGGAGAAATGGGCGTTCCAGGCATTTTCGGGATTTTCGTCGTCGCCGGTTCTATGTGCATGCACGTTTTTGCCACGGACCTAGAATCGACGAGTTAGCATTTTTTTCTAGGATCTAGACATCATTTAGAATCCGTGGGTAAATTTTGGGCCAATTTTGAGTTGGTTTGTTGTGTGTTTTAGGAGGTTTTGCGAACCGTACACCGTATATTCGTCGAAATGATCGAACAGCTTTTTCGACTTGGTTTCTTAGTTTCGGGCTTGTGCGCGCATTGGGTTATATTTATTTACTTGCTTGAAGTTGGAAGAAGGAAAGAAGAAGAAAGAAAGAGTGGAGAAGAAGAAGAAGAAGTGAAGAAGAAAAATTGGGAGTGTGTGCTAGAGTTCTCGGGTTATATTTTATTTATATATATGTGTTTGTGTGCGTAGGGGTGGTTGTGCGCGTGTTGTGTTTGTGTATATATATATATATATGTATGTGTGTCTCTCTATATATATATTTATAGATATGTGTTGTATGTATAAATATATGTGTGTATATATATTTTTGTGTAGGTGTATTAGTGTGAGTATTTACGTGTTTGTATGTGTGTGTGTGTGTGTGTGTGTGTGTGTGTGTGTGTGTGTGTGTGTGTATATATGTATGTTGTGTGTGTGTGTGTGTGTGTATATATATATATATATATATATATATGTGTATGTATATGTATATTTGGGTTTGTGTGTGTATATATATATATATATAGATATGTGTGTTTATATATATATATAGATATGTGCGTTTGTATATGTTTGTGTGTGTGTGTACTTATATATACATAAGTGTATATGTGTGTGAGTATATATGTATAAGTGTGAGTATATGTATATGTAGTTGTGTATATATATATGTATATATATATATATATATATGTGTGTGTGTGTGTGTGTGTGTGTGTGGTCGTGTGTATGTGTGATTGTGTGTGCGTGTGATGTGCAGTGCAGTGCAGCGAGCAGCGAGCAGCGAGCGCTGCCGCAGTGAAGCGCGCTATTGTGTAGTGCACACAGCAGCAGCAGCAGCTAGGCGAGGCATTGGCAAGCGCAGCGAGGCTAGCATAGTCGCAGGTAGCAAGGGGGAAAGGGAGCTATGTATATAAACATATATATATATATATATATATATATATATATATATATATATATATATGTGTGTGTGTGTATAGATATATATACATATAGCTAGATAGATGTATAGATACTAGATATAGATATATATGTATTTGAGAGTGGGTATAAGGTAAGGGATATGTGTATAAGTTTGTTTGTGGATATATATATATATATATATGTAGGTATATATATATATGTGTGTTAGATATATATATTCTAGCATAGATTATTAACTAGGTATATATCTATATTCTAGCATAGATTATTAACTAGGTATAGGTGGGGTGCGTAGCCTAGGTCGAGGTATTGGATACCGAGGGTATCCCGGTATCTCTAGGAGGCGAGTTTGAGGGTTTACTAGCTTAATGAACTAGTTTTGACCTAAAATTTTAGGGGCACCCTAGTTTGACCTAGCGTTTACCATAATTGTCCTCGTTTACCATAAAAGTCAATGTTTGACCTAGTTTTGACCTAGAGTTGACTTTTTGGACCCTAGATTGACTTTTTGACCCAAATTTTACCGGTTTGACCCGTTCGACCTAGAATAACCCTAGAACCTTATTTTTAGTTATTTTATATCAGTTTAACTTATTAGAACCCTGTTTAATCTTACTTTTCGTAATAGGTTCTTTCGACGCCAGTCCAGATCTCGATCCTCATCAGTTGCTCAGGACTTCAGGCGAGTACCTACCTCTGATTGTTTCTATTTTATACTAGCGTTTATATTACCTGTTCTAGAACTATAATACTTGATTCTGACACATTGTTACACGAGCTGGTACTAGTGGATCCCTTCATGAGATGCTATCCCCCTTACCGTGTTCAGCGGGTACTCTATCACGTGTATTTCTTCATGTGCTTCGGGTATTGATTCTCATGTGCTATCATGTGCTTCTTGTGCTCTCGCCTTCATGTGCATGCTTTATTTATCATGTACGTAGCGTGTCGTGGTTGGATCCAAGAGTATTAGTAGGGGATGGGAGTAGGAGTTGGTTATATGATCAAAGCCAAACAGTATTCATGTGTAAGTCGGTTATATAATTCACGCATAACGGAGTTATCGTAGTTTATTCATGTACAACCTAAGCCGATCATATAACGAACTTGTGCTCAAGGCACTTAGCTAGTATTTTTGTTTTCTCACATGCAGTTACTTCTCTACTACTTATATTATTCTCCAGTTTATATTGCAGCTACTTTATCTGCTCCATAATGTATTTATTTTCCTGTGCATCTTGTATACTTTTTTATTGCTAGTCATATACACCTTACCATGTATTTGGAGTTGCTTTCAGATTTATGTACTTTGCTCCAGTCCTGACTGGGCATATTTTTTCCAGAGGATCCTGAGGATTTTTGCCCGACATTCTACCGGCCTGGTGTCGAGGAGTGTTGTGACCCGGAGATCGAGGAGGAGCCCGTCGAGGAGACACCGTTAGCACCCTAGTTAGCTAAGTGGGTTTTCCTGGGTTGTTTCCAATTGATATTTTGGATGACTGTATTCTTTATTTTGTTGCTTCTGTGATGTTGTAGACTTTAGACTTGGACTGTATTTTGGTTATTGTCTTGCTCTTTGGTTCTTATTTCTTTGTTGAGATCTTATAGTGCTTTTACTCTTTCCCTAGTTATTGTGATTGAGGCATATATATATTGCGTGGTTGCCCTCCTTTTGGAGAGGTTATTGACAGATTTTGTGAGATATATAGATTATGACCTAGAATGAACCTTTACAGCGTTCTATCGCAATTCTGCGGCATATGCTGGCCCAAGCAATAGAAGTATCTTGCGAGGGTCTGAACATATATAAAAGCAATATTTCATTTCCATGTTCTAGCACAAGCAATAGAAGTTGGGTTGCAGGGGCTGATTCACCTAGCGACTAGCATGAACATTCCAGATTTTATGTGTGCTGGCTAAGCAAAGACAAGTTCACCGTAGCCACCCACCTTAGCGATAATTCACCTCGGATGAGTGATACGCCAAGCGAGCCTCTGAAAGCCTAAGCTGGAAACCTGTAGGGACAAGTCTGGATATCATTTGCTTGTCGTTTGAGGCAAAGCAGATCAGGACAGTTCAGCTTTTGCCGTTTGAGTCGGCAGTCCGCTAGAACGGAACGGGGTGTTACATCCTACCCAACTCAGAAAAAGTCTCGTCCTCGAGACTTACTGAGGACAAGCAGTACGTTTCAATCAATTTTGATTTAACGATACAAGGCTGAGGCAAACCTATACAAATTATTGTACATGCTTATTTGGATATTCACTTGCACAAGCGTCGAAATCGGCATATCGCTTGTCTGGATCATGCGCACATTTGAAGTGCACCTCTAGCGTGAGCACGTCAACCAGCTTAGTGATACTGATGTCTTAGCACTCGAGTTTTACCTTTTCTTAAGTCTTGGATCGTGCAAAAGTTCAAGGCATCCCTCGAATTGATGCATTCAACCAAACTTAGAGTTAGTGAAATCGGACAAGCTACTAATGATAATCTCAAGGGTTCGCATAGGTTGGCACAAAGGCCACTCACATCATAATATCATAAAAGCATTCATATCATTCAAAATATATTTTGAAAGTATTTAGACTTATTGTTGTAACATTCTATCGAGGCATTGAGAGAGAGCGTGCACATAACCCACGAACGAGCTTTCAAAACTGAGATATCAAAATGAAGTCCAAAGGCAAAGAAACCAGGCTCTGATACCATTATGTCATGCCCCGATCTCCCGTAGGCAAATCGACCGTTCCTGCAAGGCGAGAATCACCGCACCAGCGCTCCAGCGGAACGACCGCTTTGATCCATCCGGGCATAATGCCGCACGAGCGTGAGCCACGCCCGTGCAAGGCCGTGATTCTCGCCTAGCGGGAATGGCCAATTTTCCTACGGGAGATCGGGGCATGACACGTGGCAGATCCTAGTCACGTACTAGATCACTCGGAGATCGAGGTTGGACCAACTCTCAGCTATCCCGAACAACCCGTGGAGATCTTGGATCGTAGAGAGAAGGTATTGCGAAAACAGACTATTCCCTTGGTTCATGTTGCATGGAGACATCACTCTCCAGGCGAGTCAACCTGGGAGAGAGAGGACGAAATATGTGAGCAGTATTCGTATCTCTTCGAGACTTGAGGTATAATTCCTTGTTTGATTGTTGTTCTTGTGCTAGTTTATTTCAATTTTGAGGACAAAATTCTTTCAAGAACGGTAGACTTATCACTACCACATTTCAGAATAGGGATATTTTTTTTTTTCATTTAATATGTTAATATATTACATAATATTTATATATTATATATAGTGTTCCTTAAATGCATGAGTTAGTGGACTGGACCTAGATACCCACTAGTTGAACCTCTGACCAAATTATAGGACTATGGACATTAATTAGCATTTTTGAGATTTAATATTAGGGATTATATTTAATTGCTGTGATTTTCATTGATTGTTGTACCTTACCGTTGCTTCGTTATTGGGAGCGCTACTAGCTTTTGTATTCCAAAAAATTTTACACCCTTGTCCTAGACGTGCCAGTCTTCTATTTTGATCCTTGTATAACTCATAAATATGCTCTCTTGTGCTTCATTTTAGTCGCACAATATTCATCGCAGACAATTATATTTAATTCTAAATAAATTCAACTTTACATCTTTGTGCATTCCAATCAAAATTGGAGACAATCTCGACCTATTTTGAGCAATACAAATTATGACAAAATTCTATTTTGAGTCTTCTACGTTCATGACATTTGTGTCCCACCTAATTTTAACCCTATGTGCTTCCAATTAATTTTAGAACACTATTTACATCAATTTTAATTAAATTGGTGTAAGGACCCAACTTGACCCAAAACTAGATTCAACACCAAACCAAATTCCCATTTACACCCTAAAGACTCATACTAAACACCACACATACTTTTAACCACTACATCACATCAAATATGGTGTTTTCCCTCATGTAATCCAAAAACCCCACTTTATGTAATTTTCTAATTGTTGGAGACTTTTATGCAAAAATGCATTGAGGTGTCCATACCCCATTGGATACAACACATGAAGAAACCCCCATTTTTCTTTATTGACCGATCATGTGATTTATTTACATAATTTTGGAGTGTGTAACACTTAACATCAATCCATCATCAAATCATAGCCATCCATTTTTGAAACAAACCATCCTAGCCCTTTAAACTTCTACATGTAGAAAGAAGCCCATCCCAAGGAGTGGTTAACCGGCCTAACTCCCTAGGTCAACATTAAACCCTATTCCTCTAATATATATATTAGTTTTCTCCTTATTTTTTTCATCTACACCATCATCTAAACAAACTTAACCGAACCCATCTCACCCCTCTACTGTTTGCCTCCACCTCATCTCTTGCTCGTTGGAGCCCAGACCCGACCGCCTGTCAGTCGTTCTCGGTCGACTTCCCTCCACCCACCAGTTCCCTCGACGGAACGTCCTCCTCCTTCATATTCTCCGTCCAGTACACCCGTTCCCGACCGCCACCGATGCCTCCTTCCACCATCACCATCATCATCATCTACATCATCGTCACTGCCACACCGACGCCAATCCCGACAGCGCCACCACCAAAACCACCAATACCACCGAGCCACAGCAGCCCAACATGACCCCGCTGATCGCCTAAACTCCCAATCCGTGGCCGAGTAGTCCTCTGCCGAGCACGACCGTGACAGCAGCCGATGAACCACTCCCCGACTCCGACAGTAGCGACGACCCATCGACACCACGATCGCCTGAGCAGTGGACACAGGAGCTACCAAGCCTCCACCGTGACAGCACCACCTCGACGTCGAATACACCCCCTCGTGGACATGCACACCGAGGCCAAGGTTCGAAGTGCCTTCTCTTGTGATTTGTGTGCAAGTATAAATAATGTTAGGATTTAGCGTGTCGCTTCATGATACTTTTTGTTAGATATTCATCAGGAGACACTATACAAGAAAACCCAAAACTAGTTGCGTGTGTGTGTATGCATAAAATATTAGTTGATATATATATATATATATATATATATATATATATAAGTAATCAATTGCTAGTACTAGTTATGTCTGTAATATATGTATACGTAGTTGTGTATGACCATATGTGTAATTTATGGATATCCCGTGTTTATATTTGACTGTATGATCCTAAGAAATTATGAGTTGACTGCTTTGTGTACACCGACGCACTGGCTAGACATGTGTTAGAGATTGACTGTTTGGTTATCCACATCAATTGAGACATAACACCCGTGCAGTTAGACGCATACTTGACCTTGCTAGTTGACCAGTGTCACCCCTAGCGTAGTCTCTGAGTTCAGTGTATCTAGGATTGTGTGCTATTGTATCGACTGATGTAATATTATATTTAAATAATGTCTATAGGACTGTTGGATTCTTCAGACAAGACTTCGAAAATAGGACACTGGTATTGCCAGCAAAGGACCATAGGCGAGTATATTCTCTAATAGTTTTTATTATGTTGATTATCTCTATGATTCTAGTTGTATAGCGTACTTGATTCTGACACTATGAATACACGGGTTAGCATCATCGAGACCTATCACGAGGAGTCGTAATTGGAATCCATCGTGCTAGCTGGGGACAGGGAAATATTAGTAGATTATGTGATCGTACCCAACTCTATATGAATCATACCTCACCCATACCTCACATCGTTATAGCCTGACCATTACATGCCTCATAGACTGTTATGTATGATTAGCCTGACTATTGCTTGCATCATAGTTAACTGGATGGTTAGCCTGATCTTACATAAATCATAGCTAATCATACATAACAAGCCTGATCAGTCCCAAGCCGATGACATGATATGCTAATGTTTCACACACTTAGCTAGTTAGCCTATACATGTATTTCTAGTTATTGATCTAGCATTTCCTTATATTCTAGTTTAATGTTCTAGCATTCACTTATATTCCAGTTCATTGTTCTAGCATGCACTTGTATTTCTGTTCATTGCTAGTTATACCGTTGATGATGATATGTTCTCTAGTATTTCTATTTCCAGTATTTTATTATCTCTAGTATTTCTTATTGCCAGTATTTATATCCATCTTGTATTTCTTTACACTGTATTATAATTTTTGTCAATATACATGGAACTGTTGTTAGTGCTTGTACTTTGCTCCAATCCTGACTGGATATATTTTTCAGAGGATCTTAAGGATTTCTGTCCTACACATTATGGATCAGGTATAGATGCAGACTACATACCAGAGAGCTAAGAAGAGTCCATTAATTTAGAGGAGATACTACCTACAACTATTTAGACAGTTATTATTTTCTGCATTTGAGTTTATGTTGAGACTTATGTTGAGTTTATTTGAGACTTGTGCAGACTATTTATGTTGGACAGCTAGACTATAGTTTATCTCTATTTGAGTTATGGTGTTTGACTTATGTCAGTGCTTCTTATCGTTTATTGTGCAATTTATTTCTTATAGTTATTGTGATTGATATACATTATGAGCTGTTGAGAGATGTTTATTCATTATCCTCCGTATGGAGTTGATATCATTGACATGTTGGGAGTTATGATAGTATTATAGAGACCTAGACAGCGTTCTACCGCCGATGCTGCATTGTAGGCTGGACGTACCCACAATTTATGCCCAAATTCTGGGTGCGAGTCGTGACAGGCGCACTTTCCAAATTATTGGTCAGTCGGCACAATTTTTGTTTGTTTTCACAGATTGGCACATTCTTCGTCTATTTGGGCAGATTAGCGCATAAAATGAACTTATCTCCTGAAGTATTCGTAAAATACGTATAGTTCCTAAAATTTTATAGAAAATGCACCCCCTTTAAAATCTTAAAAGACTCATAATAGGGTTATTTTTATGTAATCCTCTTCATGAGATTTGTTGACTCCTCCTTTGTGGCTTTTGTTATTGACTGGGGTATGGACCCTTTGGCTAAACTAATGGGATCCACTACTGGACTTTTGCATACCAATTATCTAGAAGACTTGTCGCACACTGAGTTTCCCGAATCTGATAAGAAGATGTCCAACACACACCAATTATTGATAGCCGGGCAAAGGGAACAAATGTTGAAGTCTTTGATAAGTGGTGAACCTCTCACTTCATTTGCGAATGAGACATATTCTAAGCCGACTTTCTTGTTTGGTTACGCCATTAATCAATTATCTCAGCCTAAGATAAAGAAGGAGATGTGGTTATTTAATATTCATGGTAGGGTCATGTATCTTCCAGAGATGTCAAGAAGTTTTCCTCTGTCTGCCTTCTCCCATGCTACTTATCCATGGAGGATGGAGTTAGATTTGACTCCCCCTGTAGAAGCATGGAAAATATCCAGTCATGCGCCCAACATCTATGCTTCCCAAATCAAACTCTATAGATGATGGACCGTATGGACGCTATACGGCCCAGAAAAGGGTCACCCAGGCGATCGAAACAAGCGTCCTGACAACTGACCGCAGGTCGACCTGAATGACGTCCTGACAACAAAGTTGGCACCTGACATAAAATCTTGACAATAAGGACATTCCTGATCGACTCGAAGGACGAGAACACACTAAGAGGCAGAAGTCCTAAGGATGGTCCAGAGCCACGTTGGTATCTCGACAAAAATATCCCATGCGGCTCTAGCCCATGCGTTACAGACTGCATGTGGTCCATACGTCTCTGGCCCATGCATCCCAGACTCCGTGTGTCCCATGCAGCTCTTCCCTAGACGTTCTAGACTCCATACAGTCCATGCATTTCTGGCCCCATGCGTTCCAGACTTTGTGTGTCCCGTGCATATTTGGCCGCATGTGTCCCTGATTCTACGTCAACCAAATCTTGTTGTTACAACTGAGCGTTCCTCTCCAACCAAATAGCGGACAAGTGTCTATTTTACCAAGTGACGGCTACTTAGTTTAGAACCACCTAGATACTCACCAAACAACAAAATCGTAACAAATGTTCATGTGATAACGGAGCCCAGATTCTCGTACATAGTTATAGCGCCATTTTGTTGAGAGGAGACACATGGTAAACCCCACCATCCATGCGGCCCAAAATCTATGCGGCCATAGAACAACTATAATTAACATGATACTACCCCATTAAAAAAGGCTGGCTGGCTATCTACGAATCACCACTTAAGGAAGAGAGAAGATCTTTCGCATCAGATTGTCCACATAGTAAAGAGAGTTGCTATACTCCTAACCCTCCATCGTCATCCCCCAGAAAACAAATTTGTACTTAGATTGTCTCATAGAACTCTTCTTTGTACTTTCTTTAGTTTGTTAAATCAAATCTAGTTCTCCCTATTCTCGTTTTAATATTTAATGGCAAACACGATGGCGACTCTGTTGGGGACTTCCTTCTCCTCTGTTGAGAGTCGGTGACACGGTCTGATACAGCCAAGCTCGGCTCAATACAAAAGATGCTGATGGTGCACTTTGACCAGCAAGTGTTCCAAGATATGCTCACGGGGGACAGCTCGGATCCTTCTCCAAGGCACGCAAAGCCTAAGAAGAAATGTTGGACGAGGGTGGCAAAGGCCTCTGAGCCTCGCCCAACTATAGAGCATGATCTCCCAGTCTCCCTCCAGGCCGCAGGAACCGCACATCATGCGGCCACTGTCTATGCGGCAGCCTCTTCCAGCCAAAAGGGTGCAACCCATTCGAAGACCCATAGAATGAAGGTGGACAAGGATGTTGCGCCCCACCCATCTACGGAGCAGGAGCTTCCAGCCTCTCACTCTGTTTCCCATGACGGTCGTCAGACGAAAACCCATAGTGTCCACATCTATGTGGCATCCCGGGTTGACATAAAGACTGTTCAGCACCTAGACTCTGGCAGAGGAAAATACAATAATGCCAGACGTTCTGGTGCTGAGGGAGCTTCTATTCCACCAAGTGGAGGCTGCATAAGACTTTCCATGCGGCATCAACTCATAACTGCAGACGGCAGGCCGCATACAGCCCTAATAGCAACATAACCTCTGTTTTCGACCGTATTTTATGCGGCGCAGATCCTATACGACCGAATGAGAATGGTGAAAACCCAAAACTGGACTCTTCATACTACGCGCCAGTGGTAGCTAGGATGACAAAATCCAGGGCAGTGCAAGCATGTCAAACTCAAGCAACTGCTCATACGACCGACCGCCAACATGCATCGCTAGTTATTACGCAAGCCTTTGACGAAAAGTTGTACATAACTGATGTTTAGGATAATAAATGATAAAAAATTTCATGAATACGGAAAAAGAGATCTTGTGCGAAGACCCGCCCTTCTTTTATGTTTATAAACAAGATTATACAAATTTGATCCTACAAGAGGATGTCTAAGTACAATTTATTTAATCTGGGAGAAAATTGCTATAGGTGTCTAATCTACAGTCGATCACTTTAGCCCTTGGACCACACGATGTTGAAGAAGTGCCGTGGAAGACAGGTAGCAGCTTCGAAGGTTGCTAAAGAGGGTGGATGCCCGATGCCAAAGTCGTCGATCCCTTCTCTTTGCCTGAGCTCTGGATTCTCCTCTCTCTCTCTCTCTCTCTCTCGGCCGTTGGATCTGGTACTGGATCTCTTGATCAGGTTTCAGACCTAACTTCTTCGACCCTCCAATTGTCGAGCTTGTTCCTCATTGATAGAGGTCTCTATTTATAGAGTTTTAGTGAAAGTGACCACACAGTCGGCATAGAAACCGAGTAGTGGAAAGTACAGCACCCTTTTATACGATAGTTTAAAATAACCAATGCCTGCGTATAAATGATCTTTTGAGTGAGCATGTGACGCGCGTCCAACTAAGGGACAGAACGCGTATATCTACTACGAAGATCATGGCAAAGAAGCCACGTAGGTAGTTATCCCTTGTGTAGAAGAGGTTGGCATAGAAGCCAAAAGACTGTAACCATGGCATAGAAGCCAAGTAGGCATAGAAGCCGAGTAGGCATAGAAGCCAAGTAGGCATAGAAGCCGAGCAGGCGTAGAAGCCGAGTGGTCATAAAGGCCGAGGAGCCGTAGAAGCCGAGTGGGCGTAGAAGCAGAGTGGGCATAGAAGCCAAGCAGGCGTAGAAGCCGAGTGGGCATAGAAGCCGAGTGGGCATAGAAGCATAGAAGCCGAGCAGGCATAGAAGACGAGACGATGTGGACGTTTTAGCCGGAATTACGGCTCTTGGAGATATAATCAAATCTTTTGCATTAAATGCAGAGATCTGCCCCCATCCTGTGCATTAAATGCAGAGGCCTGTCTTTAAGATTTGCCATCATTCTGCTCATTAAATGCAGATACGCGCCTCGAATCCTGTACGAAGAGTGACTGCTGATGTGGCGGTCTGTTTGCCTTTCGCAGAGCGTAAGAAGCTCACGTCTGCCTGTGTAAAACTGGACAGCGTATTCCCTTATATGCGTAGGAGTAGTTTACGCAAAGGGGATGCCACTAAACGACGGTTCGGTGACATTTAATCAAATCTCCTACATTAAATGCGGAGATCCGCCATTTATCCTGCTCATTAAATAAGGAGGCATAGTTTGAAGGTCTACCACCCTTCTGTGCCTCAAGTGCAGAGAGGTGCCTCGTGCATCTGTCAGTATTCGGCGCTTTAAATGCAGAGACGTACCTTAAGAAACTGTCACCGCTCTGTGCATAAAACGCAGAGACGTGCCTCGAGCCCTGTACGGAGCACAGCTTTTAACGTGGCAGGCTATTTGTCTTCTGCGGAGCGTAAACAGCTCACATCCGCCTGTGTAAAACTAGGCAGCGTATTCCTTTGTATGTGTAAAAGTGGTTTACGTAAAGGAAATGGCAGTAAATGACAGCCTGGGTTGCAGTGCCACGCCATCATCATACCCGTCGCCTGGGTAGTCGTGCAGTACTCTATGTCAGGAGTGCAGACGTCAGGTTCATTGCATGCTCTGACAGGTTCATTTCGAAGAACACGAAGCGTTCCTCGTATACTTCAATGCTGTATTCAAAGCGGAAGGGTTTTATGCCATAAAGGCGATGTAGCACCTCTTTTATGCTGAAGCGGCCTGGTCACATTGCACTACGCGGATCATCCTTGAGCTTATATTTTATGCTGTGCTCAGCGGAGAAGCTCTGTTGCAAGTTAATGGCTCTGAGGTCATCTTTTTATGCTGCCCTGTATGAACATGCTGCGTATAGCTATCCAGCGTATTTTTTATGCTTCTACAAGACCCCCTTCAAAGCTTTTAAATTCCTCGTAATTTGAAACGCTTTGAATGAAGCATGAACCGTTTCTCGTAACTCAAAACGCTCTGAGTGGAGCCTGAAACGGTCAAGCCTGACACGTTCTTTCATGGCTGATTTTATGGCGGAGTTATTGGGGATCGGTGCTCTCTCTTGCCATTAAAAAGGCTGAGGATTCTGCTGTTCTTCCCACACTTCCTTCATCATACAGAGATGATGGCCGGAGTTCGTCGGGTCGACTTGAGGAAGAAGGAGATCATGCTCTTCCAGCATGTAAGGAGACGAAAAAGACAGCGTCTTCGAGCAAATATCCTCTGCAACGATGGATCATGGAAGGATATCATAGCCTCCTTTGCTCGAAATAATCAGCAACTTTGTATGGTGGTTCTTCGGGAGAGAAGAAGGATCGTATTTCGCCACGCTGCTTGCAAGTAGCACCTTCTCCCGTTACCTCCGGGGACGAGAGCAGCAACTATCTCTGACCTCGGGTATTGAGTTGGGTGAAATACCTCAACTCAATCTGTCACGGTGCACGGAGCATGGGATCTGCATAATTTAGGCAGGTCCAGTTTTGTATTCTCCTTCCATTTATCATTTTAGTCGGTTGCGGAAACCGACAAACTGCGGGAGGAGAGATGAAGAATTGGCGCCCATGCAAGAAACTAGTAGAGCAGATTCTGGGGGGTGGCCTTCCGACGACAACGAGAAAAATCCTTTTGTAGACGAGATTTTTCCCTCATATGTAATCATGAAGAAAAAATGAAGAAAAACCAATGTAGACTGGATTTTTCTCATATGTAATTATGACTTTAATCTTTAATAAAATCGTCTTTCTTCCGTGCATATGATCATTTTGCCATACTTTGCTGTGAAGTCTGAATATGTGTAGCTTCGACACGTCTGATTCTTTACGCTGGCTCTGTGTAGAAAGAGCGCTAGGTCCTATCCTCTCTTTTACGCATAACTAAGGATGCGCAGAAAGCCGCTTAGCAGTCGAGTGTTCGAACTGTCCTGCTATTAGGAACCGCGTAGAATTCTGAACTGTTCTTTACTTCTGATAAACAGAATTTTTATTCAGACCATCGTCTTCAAGAATGATTTCTCGAAAATCCCTTGGAACAGGGTGAGAATTGGCTGTCAAACTGAGTCGCCATCTTGATTTTATAGACAAAATATTCAGACTTGATTCTGGATGAACTTCGAATCGACCCATGAAGAAGAGTAATTTTTCAATGTTGAACTCTATATGCTTCGGGTACTTGGGGTATCTTGAGGTCAAGAAGGAGTATCTTCTGTGTGAACTCCTGTAATTGACCGTCTTGAGAATCGTTCAGATGTACTGTACTGGCCTGCGTATCTTTCAGATGTGCGGAAAGTCGTGGAGCGTGAAATCATAAGTTCGTTGCCTCTGAGCGTAAAAAGCCATCGAGCGTGAAATCATAGAATTGTAGTTCCTGAGCGTAAAGTCGTAGGTTTGTAGCCTCTCGAGCATAAAAGCTACCGAGCACAAAGGCATCCGGGCGTAAAACTATAGACTTGTAGCCATTGGAACGTAAAAACTGTAGATTTATAGCTGTCGAGCGTAGAAAACTCCTTGGTGCAGAACTGTAGATTTGTAGCATCTGAAAACAAAATCTTTCGAGCGTGAAGTCAAGGATCTGTTGCCTCTGAGCGTAAAAAGCCACCGAGCATGAGATCATAGATTTGTAGCTGCTGAGCGTGAAGTCATAGGTTTGTAGCCTCTTGAGCATAAAAGCTACCGAGCATAAAGGCATCCGGGCGTAAAACCATAGACTTGTAGCCTGTGAGCGTAAAACCGTAGATCTGTAGCTGTCGAGCGTAAAAAGCACCTTAGCGTAAAAACCACGTATCTTCCTCGCGCGAAAAACTTTTTGAATTCGCTGACTGTCCGCCTTCTCTGAGTGAAAGGCTGACGTAGTACCCAATCATAACCGGATTATTAATTAGGAGATTTGGTTCGGGATTCGAGGAGTCCATCTGAACTCCATATATACCCCAAGTTTCTGAGAGAAAAAGTTTTTCATCCGTCTTCTGCGAAAGAAAGCCTTCGTATGTTCGAGTTCTTCTTCGTTTCTTCTCCGAGATTTCGAAACAATCCTCTTCTACTAAGGGAAAGAAGGTTGATTCTTCTTCTCGTTCTTTCGCTCAATTGAGAGCGTCTTCGGTCGGGCGAGGCAAACTTCCTTCTGAGCGAAGTATCCTGCCGACGAGCAGTGCACCTGGCCTAAAAGGTAGAGCATTTGGGATGAAGAAGAACGACCGAAAATTATTCGCACACGTTGTACGTGACCGTGCTAGGTCGTCTCCTGTGCTGATAGCCTCTTTGAGGAAGATGATGCACAGAGACATTTCATAATTTACGCCCACATTTCTAATGTGTCAGCGCAAAAACTCCATATTTTCGTAGTCCGGCGTGAATGCTTCGACTGTCGAAAGTTGGTGTATAAAATTTGAGTGTTACGCTTCTGGATGAAGATTCTGGCGTAATACCTCAACTTTATCAATCTGGCGTAAAGCACAAACTGTATACTGCCAGCCTTGAAATTTTACGCTTTAGGAAACGGATTCTAGCGTAATGGTCATGTTTTTACGGTCTTGGCATAAAGCACATACTGTATACGGCCAGCCTTAAAATTTTACGCTTTTAGGAAACGGATTCCAGCGTAATGGTTAAGTTTTTACGGTCTTGGCGTAAAGCACAGACTGTTGTTTTTTGGCGTGTGATGCAAGATCTGTAATGTCTAGTTATAGGAACTAACGTATTTTTCTTGCACTCTTGCAGTTAACTTGCATGTGTCTCCGCTAGCCGATGTGATGGGTTTGGCCGCAGGGATGCTGCACTCCAACTATCTGGAGGATCTGTCACACGTGACATTTTCTATCTCCGGGCCGCAGTATCCGGAAGGAAGGGAAATTCTGATATCGGCCCAGGGCGAGCGAATGCTGCTGAGCATGATCAACGGTGAGCCCCTGACGTATATAGACGGGGACCAATACATAAAGTCGGCCTTCCTCTTCGGGGACATGATTGACAAGCAGTCCTAAACGAAGCCCAAGAGGGAACTCTGGGTTTTCCCTGCCGGGAGCTTGGTTTTGTATCTTCCCAAGATGCCGAGAGACTATCCCCTCTCGGCTTTCTTCCATGCCACACATCCCAGGAAGATGTCATGGACGCTGACTCCCGATCTTCACGGCAGGCCGGGGAAGATCTTTCATCTGAAAGGAGCTGACCAGGGGTCATTTGTTAGCCGTCCTTCCGGCAATGTGACGGTGTTCAGGGGACTGTACCCGGGCAGTATCCCGAGTGAAGACAGCTTGGTGATCCAGCCATTCCAATTACCGACTTTTGGCAATGATTTTATGGGGCACGGGGGAGTATACCCTAAGGTGAACCCTCGGTGCGGTGGGTGGATCACCCCTTCAAACCTTCGATGGGCTCGCTTAGTTGATTGGGCCTTGAAGCATTTTCAGACCGAGTTGGAGAACATCGGTCTGTTTGCAGCTGTGAGTGCTACCATTGTTGGGTTACCTCCTAACCCTAACCTTTTTCTGGCACTGATGGAGCGACATATTTCGCTCACCGGGACTTTTGCCACTCCATTGGGGGAGTTGGGATTGGCCCTCCATGAGAGGGCAGAGATCTCGAGACTGCCGATGGGGGATACTCCATATGAAGAGTATGTTCCCACGAACCAGGAGCTGGGGGATTCAGACCCTCGGGTAGTGGAAGTGTATCAAGAGCTGATGTGCCACTACCTCGCTTGCACCAATTTTTATAATGAGCCCTCAGATTTGGCTCATATCAACAAATGGACGTCCTACCTCTTCTTTCACCGGTCCAGGACTGCTAAGCCGGAGAAGATATTGGAGGGCAAGGATCTGCCTGTGAATCCTCTGAGCGTGCTTAATGCTCAGGTAGTCGACGATCTCATAGCGGATGCTGGGGCTCCAGACTTGATCCTCGACGAAGGGATATGACAGTATCCTGTAGGCACTAAGGCCTATAGTTATTTGAGGCGCTGCCGCAGGCCTCTGTCCAGGGAAGCTCAACTGGCTGGCTTCCTCTCTATATGGCTGCGCCGAGTGGTGGTACCTGGCGTCGCATCTGCGGACCGCATTCACCGCAATACTGGGCTTGCTCCCTGCTATGGTGTGCCGTATTTAAGCCGGCCTGAGGGCCATGACTGACGGGCTGCTCGCTGATGAGACTCGGCGTGATAGCTTTCCCAGGATAGAATTACCATACTTGTATCTGATAGGATGGTTAATTCTTCATAACCCCAGGATTATGTCTTCCAGCTTCGGCAGTAGTTCTGGGGCTAGTTTCTTGCTGAACTACCAGAAATCTTCCTGGAACGTGACCACGGTTCTAGACTGTCGGTGAGCGCTGGGCCTCAGTCACAGCTGGAAGCTCTTCTGTACTGTCCCCTCCGTACATCGCAATCAATCGGGGATTAGGCTTGAAGATTCCGGTAGAGAGAAGACCAATCTTTCTCCTGAAGCTTTTAATTGGTTGGTCTGTATTAGACCTTCCCATCTACTGTACAGGAGTGAAGACCATTGCTTCTTGGAGCCTTACCTGCCTAGTCGGTTTGCCAGGCAGTTTGGGTATGATCAGTTGCACGTGGGCAACGCCGTCACCAGCTTTCGGTCCAGGGGTAGACTCATTGATGGAGCAAGAGGATGGCGATATTTCCTCATGGGTTGCACTGGAGCAAATTTTTACCGTGCCGGCTATTACACTCTCCACGGAGCTGCACATCCTGCACTTGTATGCCTAGTTCTATGTGGCAACGAACACCTTCTATCGCAAATTTGATATACATGGAAGTTTTAGGGTGCCCTCCTCCAAGTCTGGGGGAAGAGTCGAAGTCCCCTCGGTCTCTTCTAACGAGGGTGAGGAGTTCGTCAATCCAGATGAGCCTCTGGTGGCGGTATCGAGGGGTAAAGTTCCTCTGCCTGCAGGCCCTTTGGTAATTTCAGGGAAGCGAAGGGCCCCTACTCCGAAGGAGAATTCCCCTCGTAAGAGGAAGAAGAAGATGGTTAAACGTCCTCTCCGGATCCTTGGTGTTGAGGCTCCAGGAAGTGAGCTTGCATCTCCCCGTGTTGGGGATGATTCTTTGATTGGGGGTTCCTCGCCTTTTAGAGAGGGACACTCTAATGTTCCGGCTGGTGGTGCCGAAGAATCTCTGCTGGAGGCTGCCGTCGCTGCTACTGCTTCAGGTAGTGGAACGAGGTCGCCTTCGGGGCTGAGAATACCTTTATGCGGATCGGCATCGGGAGAGACTCCTGCCGTGTCTGCCAGTGCATCTGGCGAGATTTTAGTCGATGAGCCTCGGTCAGAATTTGACGAGGACCTGGAAGAGCATTCGCCGGTGCTTCTTAGAGCACCCCCTTCTCCAGGTATAATAGCTTGCCTAGCATCATTTAGGAATGATTTAGCTGTACAGGCTGCAGATGATTCATATATGCCGTCGGCCACTGGTAAATATCGTCTTCACGCCTTTTCTTTTAGGAAAGTTAACATTATGCTGATATTAACTTCCTTTCGTCCTCCTTTCAGGGGAAGACCTCTTCGGGGAGGGCAGTGTAGATGCGCCCTTTGGCTCTGGCGGCGACACGGATGTGGCTGATTTTGAAGAGGAGGCATCTTCGGATGCCGGCTCGCCGATCGACGAGGTTCCGATATCTCAAGAGGAGGACGAGCCTGTCATTGCGACAATGCCTCCTTTGAGTATGCTGGTATCTTCGTCCGGTGTTAGCTCTTCTTCTTTCGTCGCACCACCTGTTGAGGCGACGGCCGTGGCAACATCGTCTGCGGTTGTTCTCGGAGGGAGATTCGCCAATGTCGAGGCCACCCCCAGCGTCCAACCGGATCTAGCTGTGTTGATCGGGCAGTACACTGATATCTTCTACACCACTTTAAAAATGTTAATATCAAGGGTCTTGGCGAAGAATCTGAGCTTTGCGCTGCTGAAGAGGTCCTCCCAGTCGGCGATAATGTCGATCCGAGAATTCGACGACACTGGGCTAGCTGAAACGCTGGAAGAGATAGTTAATGGTTTGGAGCAACCCATTAACGAATACTTACAGCTAGCTCAAGGCAATATTGAAGATCTGGTCTAGGCTAGATACGACTCCATGACTACGCGGCTTACCAAACAGATGGCAGGCGTAAATAAATCCATCCAGACACATCAGCAAGATATGGATGAAGGAAAAGTCATCCTAGAGAAGACTATTTCTCTTCGAACGAAGTGCCAGGCCGAGCACGAAGGGAATGTAGCGAGGGTCCTCAGGCTGGAAATGAAACTTGCTCAGGCAAAAGAGTGGGCTTCTCAGTCGTCGGAAGCTCTAGCTGTGGTGGATAGCCGATTGGGCGTTGCACAAAAGAACTTGGCGCGTGCAGATGTCGCTCATGCTGGTTTTCTTCGGGCAAGAGCTGAACTGTCCCTCATGAGCAATGACGAGGCAGGACTGGAGCGGGCTCGTCATGATGTCTTGGATTCCAGGACTGAGAGGATTGCCGCACTGGCGCAGCAGCTTCGCGACCTGACCGCTCCCCTTAAATGATGTACTTTTGCTTTTGCTTTTCAATGTACTTCTGCTCCTTTTTTGGGAATAATAAAGAGGCTTTCATCTGACTTTGTGGACCCATTATTTCGGAATATAAATGACAGGTTTGGGCAAAAGTGATATCAGAGGTAATATGGACGTGATATACTCTCGGTGAGTTTTAGCAGGATATATCTATTCAGAGGTTATATGGACATGATAGAATATGATCCCACTAGTTTCGCTTTGGAAGTAGTTTTGTCAGAATGAGGTTTGCTCCATATTCCTCTTGAGTAGAGGAGATTAAGCATAGTACCTTTTCAGGAATTTGCCATTGATAGGAGCCATTAGCAGGTCTCCATTAGGCTGGGCTAACCTGTAAGCGCCGTTTGAGAATGTCGTCTCGATCACATAAGGGCCTTCCCATTTGGGCTGGAATTTGCCCTTACTTCTGTGAGTGAGAATCATCGGCCTTCCCACAGCTAAGACTAGCTCGCCAACTTTGAACACCCTTTCCTTCACTTTTTGATTAAAAGCCTTGGAAATGCGTGCTTGGTAGAGCGTGATGCGCTGTTGAGCTTGGAGGCATTTCTCGTCTAATCCTTCTAGCCCTTGAAGTCTTAACAGGTTATTCTTTTCTTGAGTTAGCTCATTAGCCACGGCTATCCTGAGTGACAGAATTTGGATCTCGATGGGGAGAACTGCTTCGCTCCCGTAGACTAATGAGAATGGGGTGCAACCTGTTGGTGCCCATACCGTTGTGTGGTATGCCCAGAGACATTCTCCCAGTTTCTCATTCCAATCCCTTTTGTTCGAAGAGACGAACTTCTTCAACAGCTTGATAATAGTTTTGTTGAAAGCTTCCGCCAAACCATTAGCAGCAGGATTATATGCCGTAGAGGCGACATTCTGTATCCAATTTTTATCACAAAATCGATAAAATGCTTGGCTGATGAACTGCGGTCCATTATCATGGATTATCCTTTGGGGTATCCCGAAGCGATAAATAACATGATGCTTGATGAAGCTGATCACATTTGATGCCTTCACCTCAGCAAGAGGGATCGCTTCCGCCCATTTGGAGAAATAATCCGTGATGGCCAGTATGAACTGGTGACCTCTGGAAGAAGACGGGTAAATAGGACCAATGATATCCATACCCCATGCTTCGAAATGCCAGGACGCAACTGTAGGATGTAGATATTCGGGAGGTTGATGAATAAAGTCTGCATGGATCTGACAGGCTCTGCATTGTCTTGCATACTTTATTGCGTCTGTGATCATAGTAGGCCAGTAATAGCCCATTCTCCTGATGCGATCCTGTAGCTTAGGACTGGGTTGATGTGCTCCGCATACGCCGTCGTGGGCTTCACGGATAATCCGCTGTGCTTCATCACCAGAGAGACATTATAATAATAGTCCGTCATAAGACCGTCGATATAGACATTGTGACGATGCGTCAAAATAGAAGCGTAATGATCGTCTTTTGACGGATACCGCTTCTTTAGGATCCTCTGGAAAGATTCTGTATGCTACAAAATCTATGAAGGGACTTCTCCAGTCTCTCCTGGGAGGATCTGTGTTCACAGCGTAGCTGCATTTGATGTGAAAGTTGTTTTTCACACAGAATAAGTCTCTGTTAAGAAGGATTACCGAATTCTACCTTCTTATAGGGGTAGCTAAATCTGCAGCTAGACTGGCTAGGGAATCAGCTTCCAGATTCTGAGATTGAGGTACATGCTCTAGGAAGAAACCTTTGAACGTCATGGCTATCTCGACCGTTGCTTGGTGATAGGGGATGAGGTATGGATTCCGGACTTTATATATTCCTCTGACTTGATTGACGATCAGCAGAGAATCCTCGAAAGCCTCCAAAGATTCGACGCCCAATTCTTTAACGACTTGGAGGCCGATTAGTAGAGCGTTGTACTCTGCCATATTGTCGGAACAGGGCTCGCTAAGAGAATATGCTCGGTAGATGACGAGCTTATCAGGAGTAACCAGGACAATTCCTACTCCCGAGACCATCTTTCCCTTGGGACCATTTCTGGAGGCGCCATCGAAGAATAGTTGCCATGCATCACTCTCCATTGTGGAATTACATTCTGCAACTTCGTCAGGAATGTCCTCTTACAGCTTAGAGGCCTCCGGGTTTGGATGAGCAGGTAGGAAGTCAGCCAGTGCTTGGCCCATGACGGATTTCTGGGGGATGTACACCATGCTATACGGTGTTAATAACATCGCCCAAGTCGCGAGTCAGGAATTAAGAACACTTGGCTTGTTCATCAGTACCTGAAGAGGATTGATCCTGGAGATGATGTGAATGGTTTGGCCTGTGACATAGTATCGCGTCTTCTAGATAGTGAATATCAGAGCCAAGCATTCTTTTTCCACTGGATTGTACTGGTGTTCGGCTCTGACCATCATCCTGCTGAGGTAGTAGATAGCCTGTTCGTAACCCATCTCATTCTTTTATGCGAGAAGAGCTCCCAGAGAATGATCCATCGCTCGAACATACAGTACGAATGGTCTTCCCATGACAGGAGGCACCAAAACTGGCGGAATGGTGTGGTAGTGCTTGATATCACCGAACGCTTGCTTACAGGCTTCGTCCCATACGAAGGATACACCTTTCTTCATGAGACGAGAAAATAGCTGACATCTTCCCGAGAGGTTGGATATGAATCTCCGGATATAAGCCAGACGACCTTAAAATCCCCTGCGCTCCCTCAGATTGTGGGGCGGTCGCATTTCTAAGATGGCCTTGACTTTATCAGGGTCCACTTGAATACCCTTGGCGGTAATGATAAATCCCAGAAATTTGCCACTAGATACACCCAGAAAGGACTTTGTAGGATTCATTTTGAGTTAATGTTGGCGCATCAATTCAAATACTGTCTTCAAGTCTTGGATGTGATTATCCCTGAGGCGGCTTTTGACAGCTATATCGTCCACGTAATACTCCACTGTCTTGCGTAAATGCTTATGAAATATGTTACTCATAGCCCATTGGTACGTAGCCCCGGCATTCTTTAATCCGAAGGGCATGACCGTATAGCAATATACTCCTAGTGGTGTCCGGAAGGCAGTGTGCTTCTCGTCTTCAGGATGCATCTTGATTTGATTGTATCCTAAAAATCCGTCCATGAAAGACATACGTTCAAAACCGCTAGTATTGTTAATCATGACGTCTGTGATGGGAAGAGGAAACTCATCCTTGGGGCAGGCTGCGTTCAGATCTTGGAAATCGATGCAGACTCATATTTTGCCATTTTTCTTCATGATCGGGACAACGTTGGCTATCCAGTCAGGATGTTGTTCTTCTCGGATGAAGCCGCAGGCTATCAACTTCTTGACTTCAGCTTCAATAGCGTCCATCATATCCGGGCGGAACCGGCATTGGTGTTGCTTCACAGGCTTCGAATCAGGCAATATGTTGAGCCTATGAGTAGCTACCTTTGGATCAAGGCCTGACATATCCTCATAATTCCACGTAAAGACGTCAATATATTCTTTTATCAGCTAGATAACCTCTTCCCTTTCTGCTTCAGAAAGATTGTTACTGATAATATCGATTTTGGTGAAAGTTCATCCCCAACGTCAATCTGGATAACTTTTTCTTCAGTGGGAGGTTCTCTCTGCTCGAAGCAGAACTCCCATTGTGTATCTATTTGCTGAGCCTAAGCATCTTTCTCAAACAGTTCGGATTCTTGTTCGTCCGATTCGAAGGAATCCGTCACAACCATATTTGTTGATAATGTTCGTTCGAGAGCATGAGATGAGTTGTAGGGCACTGAGCTATTTTGAGAGGAGGAAAAGATATCCTCGCTTGACTCAGGAGTTGCAAGGGAGGTGGTATACCCTAACCCGAAACAAGTTCGTTGATAGTAGGGATTGCCGTGCAGCGGCATTCGTCTGCCTTTCCCGTAGTTGAGACCCGGTTCCAGCTTCAAGTTATAACCCATATTTTGCATGATCTTCAGAGCTTGCGGGCTATATCTGTGAACCTGTATTTTATCGGCATCATCGTCAGAAGAATCCTCTTGCACCGTCGGTTTATTGTGCATGCGGCCGAAAACTATCGAGTGCTGACTACTGCAAGTAGGCGGGACAATGAAGATAGAATCCTCATGCGGTCCGTATGTCGTTGTGACATTGGATGATGACGCCACTTCCCATATATACGGATGATAGGAATCTATAGCTTCCAAGAATTTTTGCGCTATAGGTTCTATATCGTCGTAGGGGGAGGATTCCTGATTCGGAATTTGGGCCTCAATATACTGGAAAAGTAGATGTTTATTATCATCTGAAACTCCGTTCCTGGTTGCATTTATATCACTCGGCTATTTGCTGTGCCGGAGGTTGATGACTAAGGATGGAGGCTTACGGTTCAAAGTGATCACTAGAGGATCACCCCTTTTTCCTGATATGGTCTCGTTCAGGTGGATCATCGTAGGCTCTATGGCTTTTGGACGAGTAGTCTGTCCTTTCACCTTGATTGACAGAGGTTGCTTGGCAGAGGGTTGCTCGGGCTCCCGGTGGGATTCCTTCTCTGCTTCGGCTGACACCTCTTCCGTGCAGTCTTGAGAGTACAATACGGTATTAGAGTAGTAGGATTCTACTCCTTTGAACGGGTTCAGGTCAGCAATCTCCGTTTGCACTGTTCCTCGGGCGTCTACATATTTGAAGCATTGGTGTAGAGTTGAAGGAACGATGCTGTAGTCGTGGATCCAAGGTCTACCCAGCAAAATGTTGTAGGATACCTCTGAATCGAAGACGTAATATGTAGCCACAGATCTGAGGTTGCCAATCTGGATCCTCAGGCGAATCTTCCCCAACGGCTTACTTCTTCCGACATTGAAACCTACGATCGTAGTGGTGGTGTAAGCCAATTCGCTGGTAGGAATCCTCAGCGGTCTGAGCAGACTATGAGGAATGATGCTGATCGACGATCCCAAATCTATGTATATCCGGTCGACCTCCATGGAACCGATGTACCCAGTGTAATAGAGGGGTCTTTCATGCCTGTTATGTTTTAACAGTATGTCATCTTGAGTGAAAGTGATGTTTGGGATCACCTCCATCACATTATGCCATTGAGGACACGCCACGGGTTCTTTGTCAGGGGACTTGAGCTGGGTCAAGTATGCATCCACCTGTATCAATGCTTCGCTCTGGGCTTGACGAGTGTCCTGAGAGAGCCTGAGTAGCTCGAAGATGGACAGCCTGGCTGGTGTATTGGCCAGTTGAGCCAGGATGTCGAAGTTGTATGACTTCTCTAAACCTTTGTTTTGAATGTTTTTCACAGGTTTATCAAAGCACACTTCTTTTTGCTTTCCTTTGTCCGCCGAAGTTGGTCTTGAAGGACCGGCCTCTGGTACGACGGATTCCGGTTCTAATGGTTTGGCCGCTGAAGCGTCTGCCAATACATCTTCCTGGCTGGCTCCATAGTCCTGGAGGCAGGCTTTCCCTGAGCAGGTTCCAGTAGCCAATACCTCGTCTTCTGATGCCGAGTATACCATAATCATGTGACATGGTTTGTGCTTTGAGTTCTTTTTAGACTTAGCCTTAGCAGCTTGAGTCTCTTTCTCGATTTCTGGCACCAGATTTGGATGAACCCACATAGTCTCGCCTCGTTGGGTAGTTAGTGGTAGCAGGTCATGATTTTGACCTCTAGTTGGAGGGAGATTAACGATGCTCATCATAGTCTGGGAAATAGGTGTAACACCGTCCGGGATTTCTTGGGGAGGCAGATTGCCAAATTACAGGGAGATCATGTTGGCAGTGACCGTCTTCCCGCTATTGCGCAGAGTGATGGCCTTGGCAACGATCAGCTCCTGGATCTTCCTTTTTAGTATATAACACGCCTTGGTGGGGTGGTGTATGTACCTATGAAAGATGCAGTACTTGGGGTTGTTGGTACTGCCGGCCTCATTGGGCCGTCTAACTTCGGGAAGGGTAATCTTGCCGCTTTTGAAGAGACATTCGAATATGCTTGGAATATCATCGTCGTCGAAAGAGTACACCTCGATGGGCTTGGAAGTCCCAGGCTTCGTCTGCGTGGTAGCCACCGTCTTTTGCCTGGACGTGTTGACTGCCAGAGCTTTTTTACCCTTGGAATCCCGAGGATGGTCAATGTTGGAGGATGACCTCTTGCCTTTATCAGAGGCCGAGATCATGATGCCATTATCGCGCGCCTTCTGACTATTGTCCTCCGTGGCTACCGCTGAGATGATGAACGAGGGCCAATCACGGAACTGATATGGTCCTGTGAACACTGAGATCACGGGGAGAAGGTTCTTCCTGCAGATGTCGACCAACGCCGAGTCTGGGACTCCTGGAGGCATTTGTAAAGTGGCTTGACAAAAATATTCGATAAAAGTACAAACATTCACTTTTTCCTTCTGCTTGACTTGGTTGAGAGAGGACATAGACATGTCCATTCCTCCCTCGTAGAATCGCGTAAAGAATAAGGCTTTGAAGTCTTCAAAGAAAGTAATGCAGTTGTCCGCCAGACTTCGGTACCACTGGTAAGCTACCCCCGAGAGACAGCCCTTGAACACCCGAGTGAGGAGGGCTTCGTTCCCTTGTAACAACACTGTTAACATGCTGAAGTAGTTCATGTATTGACTCGGTGATGTTTTTCCCTCGAACAAACCCATAGTCTATGGTTTATATCTTTGAGAAAATGGGACCTCTTCCCAGATAGCTGGGTAAGGTTGGTTGACTCCCAATTTCTTGAGCTGATCTTTGTGCTTCACGGCATCAAATTAGGCTTTCAACTCCCGTACTGCCTGCATCAGATCTTCAGCCGGTGGCGGGACCACGGAGTGATGAGGAGTTGATTGTATCGCGACCCCGGTGTGAGGTAATAAGTTCTCCGAGTGAGAAAGCGGAGGAACTGCTGACTCCTGATCTATAGCAGGCTCTTGGACTGTGTTGGATGGTGGTAAGTCCACCCCCACGCGTATCTGAGCTGGAGGAGCCGATGCTGGCGCCATGGCAGCTGCGTGTTGAGT